>CM023096.1:44398727-44744971 GCA_013103745.1 Gardenia jasminoides
TTTTTCACATACTGCTAATATATTAATACTATGGAATGAATTGGTCTTCTCGCTTTTACGTTGTAGCCATTTGTAACACTTTCAGCACTTTTTTCCAATATATCGAGAAAGTAAACCAACTATACCATGATACAAAAAATATTTTCATCAAAAATTACAATGAATAGCGATTTTATGTGAAAATCAATACTGAAATAGACCTAAAATAAAATTCCAGTAATCGTAAGATTTTATTTGTGACATTTTTAGTGACACTTATTGCCACCTTAAGGATTAAAAAAATATCGGTTTTGTCAAAAAAAAGGAAACAGAATAACAATATATAAGTAAAATCAGTGCTTCCTGAAATAAAATCATAAAAAAAAATGTCTACAAGCAACTCAGTGGAAGGAGGATATTGAAGCCAGACCTTTTCTTTCCAAACATCTTTAGGTGGAAGTGGCTTACACCTTGTCTTCAAATGTGACTCCAAAGTCTTTTGTCTCAAAGCTTTATGTATGGATAAAACCCAATCTTGAGATTCCAGGGCAGCACCTCCCAAAATGCTGCTAAGTGTCTGAGCCTCTAGTCATTGAAACTCCCCTCCCCTGCACCATCTAGCCTCACTCAAAAGTCTTTGTCTCAAAAAGTAGCATGGACAAACCCAGCCCCTGATTCTACCGCCACCTCCCCAAAATGGTGCTGCAGCCCTTTGAGCTTGGGGCTGGAAACTCCTCCTCTCACTCCACCCAATTCACACTCAAAGTCTTATCTCTGGGTATGACAAACCCAGCATTCTTGGCCTACATTCTCCTAAAATGGTGCTAGTCTTGAGCTAGTCAACCCCTCCCTGCACCCACCGGATTCTTAGGCCTCCCACCACCTACCACTGATTCTCACCATCAATTATCTTAGCTCTTTTCTTCCTCATGTGGACCTGCACGTTGGCTGTCTAGATCCAGCTTAATTGGCTCAAGAGTTGAGTTCTTCCTCCCTCCCCTTCCTCCCTTGGGATGCATTTTAATGTTCCACCTCCGTCTTAGTGCCAAATTTTTTTGTCTCTATCTTAGGCTCTCTTATTTTCCAAAAATTTATGTCTGAATCTTTTAATCTTGTGTGCACTAGCTGGGACATTTCATAGTTTGCAATAGATAATTTTAATTCCTAAATTTTGCTTCCTATAACATTTGTTTCTTATGAAGAATTCCATATAGATATTTCCAGTAATGTTGTACATGTTTTTCCCTCTCTTTCTTTTTCTTTTCTTTTCTACCTTTGAATGGGACCTGCTTATTTATTCCAGGAGGAGAGCCTAGGACTTTTGTGAGAATCCATACCCATAGGAACTGGAATCGGCTCTCAGCTCTTTCATTGCCAAATAGCTACATTTGAGTTCACCTTAAAATGGAACCATGAGTCCTCCGCACCATTCCCTGAATCCATTGGCTGCAGTCCCAGAGGGTGTAAATGTTTGCGCTGAAATCCAAGGTCATTTGCAAAAGTAATGGTTCCAGTTCAAATCTGTAGTCATGGTTATCTGCAAAAAGCCTAAAGAGTGATAACCTGTGGAACTACTGGAGTGGATGAAGGGAGCTGGGTGCAATTAGATAAACAATCCTAGGATGCTCCTAATGGTCCCTCCAGCACCTTAACTGTAATTCTTCATTGGCTCTTCTTTACACTACTTTTATTTGGCCACGACGGTGCTTACTGTGGAACGAATACTCTATTTATTTGAACTGTGGGAGAGTTTGTAAAGGAAATCTTAAATGACTGGTATGCTGGCCCCATTTGAAATTGGTAGAAGCATTTGAATGGTGTGAAATGGTAATCGGGGTAGCTGGGACTCAGGCTTTTAAAGATCTCTACCCGGCCTTTGAAAATCTCATTGCCATTTGAGATTTTTCACCACAGGGGAAAGTATTAACCACTGCCTTGTGTGCAAAAGGTTTTTTAAGTGATGATTCTGTTTTGAATGTAATTCTGTCTTAAGTGATCGGTTAACACAGATCTCTGCAATTCTATCTAACTTCTGGGTTGATTACATTGTAATATACCTGTTGGAGTCGTGGCCTACTAAATACCGCTTTGTACCTGCTATGCTTGATCAAGTAAAGTTTGTAAATGAAGATCCAGTAATTTTATAGCTGGTGTTAAGGGTGGTGATTTTAACTCCCGATATGTTTTTCTTGATTTTCATCTGCATGAATAAGCTTGTTGGGGAGACTTGGCTGTTTAAAGTCCATTAATGCTGGTGGATGTAGCCCAACTTGATGCCATTATTTTTCATTGTTTTGTATGGAGATGAATTATTTTCCAAGTGCATCGGACAATTCTCTTGCTCCTAAATGGCACTTACAGCAGAAAAGGGAAAATCAATGTAGCTGGGCTGAGTAAACAATCTTGTTTAAAATAAACTTGATGCCATTTCTACATTTAAAATAACTGAGCTTACAAATACCCATTTAGTCCATTGTTTCTAATTGAAATTTCCCTTAGTCATATGAGTATGTTTTTCGTGGAGTACATCTAAGGACAATCAAAACCAATATGTCAGGAATTGTCAAGTTCATATGGACCCTGTGACCACTCCCATTCCTATTTCCCAAAAAATCCATATAAGTCTACTTTCCCATATTCCACTACTATATTATTTTGGAGTACTAATCACTAGATGGAAATTGCTCCAACCGCGGTATATTTTGTGTTATTGTTTATAAGTTTTATGCCTAGTTTTACTTAAATCATATATTTGATGCAACTCGCGGAACTCAGATAAATGTAAGATACCGACTTCAATCCAAAGTTTTAGGTACAGCATCCAATTGAATAAACAAAGGCACCAAGGTAATGCGTTAAGCACTGCAATCTAGTTTCATTCCTTTACGCTAAAGGTTCTTTAATCTCTCAATTGTATATGCAATATACTCCATTTTGAAGTGCATTTTAGGGTGCCAAAGTTATTTTTGATTATGGAGGAGCTTGAAACTAAGGCCACTCCTGAGCAGAAAGTATCGTGGTTGCATTGACATACTTGTCTTAAAGGCATGAGTCGATTCATTCTATGTCAGATGCACCTATGCTGACAAATGCAGCTGGAGCAAAGAAAGTTAGATATAATGATAAGAAAGGTAGCTCGAAAGTCTGATGTTGGCATCGCTAATGTATACCAAATTTCAAAATGATCTAAAGTAAAGATGGATAGCTGATGATTATTGTCTTGCCAAGCGTTTATGTTTGCATGAACTTATGCAATAAGGAGAAGGCAAAACCCCTCAATCATTTGTCGATCGCATATCAGAACTTCTATGAATCTTGTAAAGATTTAAGATAAAGAGTAGTAAATACATACTGATACTAATGTGATTTTAATTCATTTCCTATCGAAATTGGCTGTGGTGACAAAATAATGTCTGAATCTCCGAAGGTTATTTGATCTCCAAGTAGTCTCCCTTATATGATTTGGCAAGCCTTCTGGCTAAACGATGCTGCAATACTAGTCTAATTGTTCATGGCCCATCTTAAATTTGGTAATGGAATTGCTCTATTAGACACAGTGTTCTAAGTCAGCTTCTTTCAAATGATATTTCTATGCCTACTCATCCTCCTTTTGTTACCTCTGGCACATAATACAATATGTGACAATATCTATAAAGATGAAAGAATACAAACAAAAAGGATGTTGACACCTAGTATTATAATCTCATTACAAATAATTAAAGAGAATTAGGCAAAAGGAAAAGTGTTAAGGTCTAAATTATCTTATATTTGCTTTAGATTTTCTCGTGGTCTTCTTTGATACCTGCTAATGCATTGAGATTGTTCCCCATTTGTGTGTTGCTCATTGCAAAGTAAGGAGAGGAACTGTGGCCAACCTATGTAGAGATTCTTGTTAACAATCGATACCTATTGCACGGTCGGTATTGCAAAGAAGGAGGGAACTGCACTCCACGCGCCCGGAATCAAGGGCATTCCTTGCATCCGTAGTTTAAGAAGTGTGGCCATTGTTGTTGTATGTTGACTGGAAATTCTCTTTCATACCCAAATTTTTTTATTCCAGTTCCTCTCTTTCTCGTGGTGTTGAAGAAGCTGCGGGCCATTATCACAAATTTCTCTTTCCCCAAGTAGCTTAATAATGTGGTTTTTCTGTTTTCATATTAATTATCAAAATTTGTTTATCTGTCTTATATAACATGTTGTGTCTAAATCTTCTAATTTTTTCTTGTTCCTAGATTTGTATTGGAACGGCCATTGAATATATCGTGGCGCTTTTCGGAGTCCTATTATGTAGTTTTTTCTGCTGCTATAAATTATTCAGGTGGGAAATTTCAACATATATTAAAAAAGTATGGATAAAAGAGTTGATGAATTCCCCTAGAACAAGTGAAAAGTAATTTATAAGACTTAGAAGCTTCTAGAATTTGCATTTTCTAGATCACAAGCTGATGGAATCAAGTAATGTCCCTGCAAAATTGTGGTAATGGGTGTTTGTGTGACTAAAACGGGAAGTCAGATGGACCATTCGGGAAGTGGTAGGATTTATCAAGGGCTACATAAATAACCGATAGTACTAATGGAGAACTTCAAACTACACTCAAGTACATATAATCTTTGGAAAATACATCAACCTGAGTTCTAAAATGGACCAATGATGCAAGACTTGAATGTCCATGATGTATTTGGGATACCATGGAGAGCAAATGAATTGAAATATGTAAGAGAACTCTCCTATTTTGAGGCTGGAAAAATTTTATGCTAATTGACTCATCTCCCGTGTCAGAACTAATGGCTGCAAAAAAATTTCTGCCACCATTCATTATTCGCTTGCTTCACCTAAATGCCTTGTGTCGTTACAGATTTTAATATGCTCTTGAGTTGTTGAGGAGAAGCATTCTGTGAGGCCAAGGACGAATTTGGCCTTCCTTCTTTACTAAGTGAGTCCGAAATTGATGAATAACATTAGGCTGGATATGAAAAGATCGCGTTTTGTCCAATGATTGTTCTCTTTTATTGGGGGTAGTGCTGAAAAGAACTTGCTAAACATGTAACTTGAGATAGGGTGGGTGGCCTCTGTAAAATGATCCTACCGTGGAAAAAAAAGAAAGATTCCTCAAAGTATTATGGCACTTCCCTTTAAAGCTAGGTTACAAAGACTGTTTGCCATGTCGTTTAAAACTGCATCTCATATGAGATGGCATGAAGAAAATCTATTTAAAGACGGTTGCATATATAGGCGAGACATCCAAATTGACCCCCAACCGGAAAACTTTCAATATATACCATCCCTAATTTACAATGAGTGTCAAAATGTCAGATTGGGGTTGGCATCCCGATGGGTTTAATCCATTCAAGAATATGTCTTCTACGGTTACTTGGCCGGTGGTTTAATACCATACAACTTACCTCCATGGATGTGTATGAAGCAATGGTGCCATACTTCATGTTGTCATTGTTAATACACTGGACCATCCTCCAGGGGAATAATGTCGATGTTTATCTACACCATTAATTAAGGACGGACATCGAATTGTGGGATTCGGCATTGAAACTATGATGCATCAAAGAAACCAGAATTTCCAAATGCATGCACTTGTGGACCATTAGTGATTTTTTGATATGCAATGTTATCAGAAAGGGAGTCTAAAGGTCAATATGCTTGTCTTTGTTTGTCAAGCGTTCACCCATTCACAACGGTTAACTCATAGTCATAAGTTTTGCTACATGGGGCATCGAGATTCTTAGATAGTAGGCATAAATTTAGAAAGCAGCCCCAATTACCATTTGATGGCACCTAAGAATATGGAAAGAGACCACCTTGCAAGCTGGGGATATGATATTGAGTGAGTTGGGAGAATCCCAAATTAAATTTAGCAAATCAGAAAGGTAATCCCAATCTACCACCTTTTAATTGGAAAAGAGGAGTATCTTCTTGACTTGCCATCTTGGAAAGAGAATGTCTTAAGACATAATCTTGACTTCATGCACATACTGAGAGAAGAAAGCGTCGTGAAAAACATTTGGGGACTGCTTGTTGGACATTGAGATAGAGCTAAGACCATTATAATTCCACTTGATTTGTAAGAAATGGGAATAAGACAAGAGTTGCATCCGCTGACACCCAACACGGAAGGTGTACTTACCTCCATCTTCACAATGGATAAGAAACAAAAAAAAGGCCCATGTGCTAAAAAAAAAGTGAAGGTTCAGATGGTTATGCAGCTAATGTCTCAAGGTGTGTTCGAGTAAAACCACCTAAAATCATGGGGCTTAAAGTCATGATAATCATATCCTAATGCAGCAACTATTGCCTATAGCTGTGAGGAAGACTTTGCCAAAATCCGTGGGCTATCCTTTGATTCGATTGAGTAGATACTTTAGGCAACTCTGCTCTAAAGTGATTTGTCCCCAAGATGTGGTCCGTTTGGAAGAGAAATTGCAGTTATACTTTGAAGGCTGGAGAAATGCTATCCATAATCATTCTTCGACGCCATGGTGCATTTAACTATTCATTTGGAAGTAAAGTTGGGTGGTCGTGTATTATCGCTGGATGTATCCCGTCGTTGAAAGGTAATGCCTATACTCTTTCGGGCATTTTGACTTAGTAATTTATAATTTACGTATTTCTTTGTTTTAGAAACTTGCTAATGAATTTCAAATTGATACTTTAGGTACAGAACATTAAAATCTTATGTCTGAAATAAAAAGTAGGCGAAGGTTCAATTGCTCAAGGCTACTTGGCGAAGAATACATAAATTTTTTGCTCATTGTACCTAGTCGACTATGTTGAGATCTAAAATTCAATCGCCCAAGTAGAATGAAAAGAAATACAGCCCGAGGAAAAGGAAGAGGGATTAGATATTTTTCCAAATCAGGTCATCCATTGGGCAAAGGCAAGCCTGAGTTCTTGATGCTCATACCTTGAACAAAGCACACCAGTATATTTTGTTTGAATCGCTGATTTTCTCTACACCTTACATAGAGTAAGTTCAATAATAACTTGTTTCCTTTAAATTTTTAGTCCAGATTATTTAGTATGATTACAATGTTGACTGATATATTAGTGGCAACATCAGAATTGATACAAGAAGACTATCCTCAACATGCACAACATCTTTTAGAGCGTTTGCATTGTGAAAATTACTTTTGGTTTGTCAATATGTGAGTAAAATTGTGGGAAGGTATTAACTACTATATTTGCTCAAAATAGAATTTACTGAATATATTTTGCTTCTTGGTTTTAATAGGTTGACAAAGGTAGAATTTGCTCAAAATGATCCAAAGTTGAGAGACTTGAGGCTCCCTTACTAAAGGTCAGATCTTGTTGGAATACACCATGACAAGTATGTTGTTAATGGTTTTGATTCCACAATAAGAGTTGTTGAGAAAGAAAAAGAAAAGCAGAATAATTGTTACAATGAAGGCAACTACATCTAGTTTTTTCTAGTATAAAGGACCAAAATCCTGTTTTCAGTGAATTAGTTTACTTTGGGTGCTGCTAAAAAAAAATATAACCAACTGATTTATGGAGGTCGCCAATGGGTGGAAGTTATTTGAATGTGATTGATATCGAATGGAAGAGAATGAAACAAGATACCTGGATGGGTTTACTCTAGTTAATTTTGCAAATGTGAGGCCTCCTGAGCCATTTATACTCATATCCTCGGCCTAAAGCTCTACAAGGTATTTTATGTGGAAGATCCAGCAGAGGATAAAGTAGTCATATCGACCCTTGCAAGAGCTGGATATAACATGGAAAAGTCATGGATGTGGAGGACATATTTGCAAAGTGATGTTGGCAACTCCATTATGGAGATTGAGAATGAGGAAACGTTTGGGTCCCGAGGGTCTGTTGGGATTGAAGTTGATTTGAGTCAATATAATTTACATTAGTATTGTATTTGATATGTGGGCAGGTTTAAGACATTTCATATCCTTTTGACTTTGTAATGTCACATCTTGTATTTCTTTCAAGGGAAGTGTTAGTGTTTAAATCGACTTTATGTTTTCCCCTATTATATTTCTTTGGAATTAATGTTGTTGGGTTTTGTGTATGCCATTGTCATAAGGTTTGACTCAAATTTCAGATGGTATTCTCATGGTGGGTATGGCTCGTTAGAACTTCGGAAATCAAGGCTAAGCTGTGGATTGAGAGATGAACCAATTGAGCAACCCCAATCATTGGTTGATACAATGCAGCTGACCTCATACTACAAGGACGGGATCCAGCTGAACAAGTTCCAATAGATGATGCTCGAGATCCGCATTTTTTTCCGATCAATGAGAAATCTCCAACCAGCAGCCTCATATTGGTACAACTTGCTACGCAACTTCAGCAAGGGATGGCACAAGATGTTGGAGGTCTACAATCAACTGCACGAACTTCCACATGAAAGCGGAGGTATTATTAACTCTTTCATACAAACCAGAATTGCTTTTCTTATTATCACAATACATGAAGCTTTATTTACATCTCTCCTCACTATAAGGATACGGCAAAAAATGATTCAAATGAAGTGCAAAAGTTGACTCGAGGCCCCATATATGAAAGAAATTTGGGGTCGGCCTAAGCACCTCCCTGGAGTTCAGATTGAGCTTGATGACAATGGGATCCCAATAAGTGAGAAAGCGACATTCTCCCCACCCTCTTGGGCAATTTGTACCTGCTAGAATGGTATGTGTCCACTAGATGTTGAAACTTGACGCTTAAGGTGCCAAAGAAACTCAAAATGGACATGTTAGGCGTCATAAAGTAATGGAGCCAATTTTATAATCTATATACTTTCTACAAAATTGTGGTGTTCATTGTTTGTGTTTATAAATATGTTTCGCGGAAAGGTTCATTTGCCTATTGGTGGAAACATGGACCTTGAGATCTGCTCGGCAAAAAATGGAGAAAATTTGGAAGGCGCACTTGGGAAAATTGCACAAATCATCCTTCACATATCACTGATGAAAAGTCCCTCAAAATGAAAATGAGTGATTTTAGTTCCCAACATATGAAAGGTTGCCTTTGTCCTTGTGATCTTTACGATCAATTTTAGCATAGTAATGTGTAGGTCATTTATCATGTGCTCTAAATTTAGGGGTAAATTTGGTAAACCTTTATTACATTAATCCAATATAAAGGATCTATTGCTTCATATTTACTTTATCATTATTTACTTTAGGCTTTTACAAGATACATGAAAGCAAATATCTTTGTACCAAAAAAAAAGGCTAAATATCTTGTTATATCGTTCAATTATTAACAAGCATGTGGAGGAATGGGTCAAATGTAAAGTGCAAATACTTCTATGAACCCAATTTATACACTATATGTAGACCCTATAATATCTATACCCATAGGTCTATTAGAGTTAATAGTTTTTCCTACAAAACAAAACTAAAGATATTTGGCCTTTTTTTTTTTTTGGGTACAAAGATATTTGGCTTTCATGTATCTTTGAAACCTAAAGCAAATAATAAAGTAAATGTGAAGAAATAGGCAAGAAATAGGCCCTTTATGTTTGGGTTGGGTTAATGTAATAAAGGATTTACCAAATTTAATTCCTTTAAATTACGTATTACATGGTGGGTCCCCGGTACATCTCGCTAGGTTAATTAATAGAAAAGATGGAGGACAAAATGACTTTCTCATATGTTACAGACTAAAATCGCCATTTTCATTCCGAGGGACTACATTTTCATATCGCGATATGCGCGAGGGAATTTTCATTTTTTAGTTTTCCTGTGGTGCCAGACTTAAGCTGCATATTTTGATCCGATCTAAGCAATTTCCCCCAGCCCGCCGTCTCAAAAGGATATAAGGGTTCAGAAGAGCAATGGGCAAAACTTTGGACTTATTGGAAAAGTGAAGAGCAAGGTACAATCAATTTCTGCATTCTTAATAAAATTATGTTTATCCAATGATAATTGTATGACTTACCGTAGAAAGTAAGTGAGAGGAACAAGAAAGCTTCGAGGAGTGAGAGAAGATGAACCACAACACTGGAAAAAAGTCATTTGCTAATCTTGGTATAAAATGGTAATATTCCTAATTTGGAAGTATCAAACTTTCTAAATTTTGATACTTGACTATGTTAGATTTTTTTTTTTTATGTTAGCTACTAATTCTGTAATTTTAAAAGAAAATTTACATTCGTGAATAGGCCTAAATAGATGGGGAGACCTCTAGTAGACTAGAAATGTTCCAACAAGTTTTACACCCATGCCGGAACTCCATCTAGTATCTGTGGTATGAGAATTTGTGGTGGTCAATGAAAAGCAACACAATTATTTTAGTTGTGCCATTCTTTTATTATTAGTGTAATAACAATAAATTTCCGGGTGTGAGTTTGTAGGAGAAAATGAATGAGTTGAAAAATAATCTTCCCTTAGATTGGATGACCAGTTGGGTGAAATGATATATTTGCCCAAGTGGTTGTAAGACAAACATGGTCATGTTCGCTTGTTTAGCGTAAGGTGTTAACCCAACGGATTTATGGGAGACATTCCCTGGTGAGCACATGTTACCGCTTAACTCTTCAGCAACAAGCAACTTTGTCAAGAATGGAGGAAAGGTTGCAGCAACAAGATGAGGAAATTGCCACTTGAAGAAATGGTTTTACTTGAGGGAGGGCGAACCACTTGCAGCCCGAGGTTTGCTTCATCGCTCTTCAACAATATGTCAACCCATAGTCCATCACCCACTCGACCCTCTATTCATAAGTCTTTACAACTTCTGAACTTTTAGGTGCTTAATCTGAAATTTGGTGGCAAAAGTTTGAGTGGATTTTGATTCTTTTACTTGTTCAATCATTTAAAGGTGGGGAATATGGTTTCCCTCAAAGTTTGTTTGATCCGAAAAATTGTGGCAAAGGGATATTTGCGTATGTCGAATCCATTGGATGAAGTTGGAGGACAAATGCACTTGGCCCAAATTGGTGTGAGATACAAGTACAAGTGGTGGTCAGTCCAAATGAGCAAGCGAGCAAGACCGTCGATTTGCTACAAACAATTCAAGATGCACTTGGAGCACCAATTGCTTGGCCTTGTCATTTGGTAATATATCCACTTTTGCCTTTTCTGGAATTTTGTTGCTAACTATGATCTATTGATCCCTATGGAATGTCCTAACTAGTTCTCTACTAACCTCACAACTAAAAAAGCGTGCATGGTGATGCCAACCCGCTGATTGACGGTGTTTGATTCTTGGCTTTGAGCTGTTATTTTAATGGTGATTCCGTGATCAAGTTTGAGGATAGGGATGATATCATCCATGCTAATGTGCTTCATTAGTTTGTTCTCTTCCTCGATCACTTTTCCAGACTTTCCGTGTTGAATTGATGCTGTTTTATTCTTTTTCTATTTCCTTCATTCTATTTGTGATGTTGCAACCTCAATCATCCCTTTTGCTAGCTTGAGTCAATTAGTACTTTCTCTTTCTTTTGTTTCTTTATCAATGAATGGTAGAATTTTGTATGAGTACTGTTATATGACTTAAGTAATGAATTGCTAGTGTTACTAAGTGCATTATGTTCTATTGGGGGTCATTTCTTTCAAATGTTTATCCGAACTGTTATGTAAATGGGACTGTGGAAGTGTAGCAGGGATCTCCATTGCTTCGTTATGTTATTTACAAAAAAAAATAATAATAATAACTGGCACTTGAAAGTGTCAAAAGTTTCCCTATTAATTTATATAATGACAATGTAAGGTGTCATGAACGCATAATTTTACGACACCTATAAGTGTCATTAAGCGGCTCCATATTACGATCGAAAGTGTCAAATGCGACAAAGCCAAATTTCAAACAAGTCTCTACTGATATATGAAAGTATCATTCCAAAGATGTTTTTTGATGACATTTATAAGCGCCATTACACGGTCTATATTACGACAAATCAAAATGTCTTCCCTACATTTCAAAAGTACTATAGCTATAGTGACACACAGATTGTCAATACAGAGGTATTTGTGTTGGCGGTGGAACGTGTCATAATAGATATGTTTGCGACACATTTGCATGCCATTAAGCTATCCCACATTGGAAGGCCGCATACACCGCTCAAGGTGTCGGGAAAGGAAAAGTGTCGGTTTAAACTATCTATACCGACACTTTAAGGCGTCGAGAAAGGCCCTTTTGTTGCAAGCGCTTAATGATTAAATCATTAATTCAAGTGAAATGAGAAGATACTTGAGTAATTCGTGATGGTTTGAAGTAACTTTAACGGACATGAAGTGCAATATGATCAAAAGTGTGAAATGCAATTAAGTGACAATGAAGAAAGCATTGGCAGCCCTAACATATTATAGTTTTTCAGCTATAAGTTTAGCTACAAATACTGGATTGAGATGATTCTTGAAATATTTCAAAGCTAAGCCTAGGTCTACATTTCTTTGGAAGACATCGAAATTTAGTTCATATGCTTTCATGGTCATTTTTTAGCATGTGGAGCTCCAATGGTGTGATTCTTGATGCATTGAAAAGTAGTTCAATGAGCTATAACTTTCATGTTTTACGAAAGAGTTAGTTTAGCTTCCAGGATCCATAAAATTTGCAGTTCAAATTAGTGCAAAGTAGAGTAATTTCCAGAAATCATCAGAAAAGTGCAAACCTGTAGGGGAAGTGAAAACATGGACCAAAACGCGGATCTCACCCATGTTTTCCATCCACGTGCTCCTTTTGGTTGTGCAATTTTCTTGGGAACTTAAACTTGTTCATAGCTTTTGGACCATTTTCTGATCAAATTTCGACTATAGCTGCAGAAATTATTAAGGTTTCAAGAAACAACTTTTGGATTCTAAAGTACAAATTGCATAACTTGAAATACGATTGTTTGGAGTTTTAATCTTCTATAAATAGGCATCTTCTGAGCTTGTTCTAGTGTCTTTCAAGTCTAGACAAACTATATCAAAATGTAGTCTTTCATTAGAATTCCCTAGTTCACTACATTAGTGTAAATTGTTGTAGTTTCTCCATCTTGTATCTAGCTAAGATAGATGAAGATTAAGGATGAAGATGGGGAGTTTGTAACTTTTGTGATAACGGTGACTTCTCTCCTAAGCTCACGTTGTGTGGTGCTTTTTTTTTTTTTTTTTTTTTTTAGCAATCTTTTTCTATAGTTTTTAGTACACTTTAAAGTTGTACATAAGATACATAAATAAGATATAAATTATATATACATATTTTTTATAGGTGTGATAGAAAATTCTCACTTTTGATTGTTACCTTGAGCTGTGCTGTTGAAAATGAAAAAATAATGTCTTTTTAACCTACAGTAATTTTTTTTTTGGGGGGGGGCTTACTAATTGACATCAAATGAGAGAGCAGGGGCCTCAACCCAGAGGCTGCGATATTAGGAGGAAAGGGCTGAGATACCTGAAGCAAGTGATCTATCTATCTAATAATCATAGGGTCGGGTCTCTCGGAATCTCTAAATAAACTAGAGAAGAGTTACAAACGCATGCATCGAACCTGTTTCTGCCAAGTCAAGTGCAGTAATTAAATTGCCATCCTTAACTACCGGTTCCTCCAAGCTCTCTTTAGACTCAAGGTCTAAGGGTCAGACTGGTGAATCAGAGTTGAGCTGAAATCCAATCTCTTTGCCAATTCAGTATCCTTGGTTTGTAAGCTCGGTTCAGCTATGTTACTGTCTGCGAAGTATATACCAGTTACGCCTTTAACATCTGGGTGCAAATGGCATAGCATGTTGTTGCAGCTCCCTGCTGGACGAGTTTTCAAGACGTGCACGCCTTGGGACATTAATAATGCCTGTAACAAAGCTGAAATGACGGAAAAGATTGGTGGCGATTGCTCCTGGATGAAGGAATTTGCAGTTATCTCAATCCCATCCCTATTCACGTACATTACTGCAGACGCCTTGACAGTTCATTAGCATGCAATACATTGGCAAGTTTTGACTGACCTTACGCTAATAGACTCTTGTACCCAGATTTATCATTGATAAATGATAAATTAGATATTCAAATAGTACTCTTTTGATTTTTTAATATTTTTATGTAACTATTATAAATAATTCATTTATTATTATTATTATTATTATTATTTTAGATATAAACCAGCGCATAGCACGGGTTAAAATATTAGTATTAATAATATTAATGCATAAAATAAAACTTAATTTTCTTTGTTGATGCAGCGGATTTATTGGTACTTTCCAGATGAGCATACCTTCTTTACTTCATTGTGCATGTCTTTTCTAGCCGATGTATGATTAACATTAGGAAAATCCTAGACATTCCATTCACAAACTAAATGATAACCAGATCTTTGATTTTAGAAACTTCTATGGTTCTACCTATGACTTAAACATGTCATCTTTTTTCAATTGCTTTTTACGGGTGATCTCTTAATATCATTATTTGATACTGAGTATTTTGGATTAACTAGGAACTAGTTAGTGTAGCAAAACTTGCAAAACTGCAATAATGGCATAAGAAAAGTATGCAATAACTTGGGAATAAATTTTTAGTTTTTCTGAAACTGACTAGAAAGAATAGGACCTATTGGATGCACAATCTTTTTCCTTTTTCCCATGAAATATTAACAGTGAATAAAAAAAGAATTTGTTCCTTGTCTCTGTTTCTAGGTAGTGAAATTGAAATCACCACCTTATGATGACAAGCCAAACTCAAATACGTATGTCTCCTTAAGTGTCAAGTTGCTCTCTATTTCATCTTTTTGATGGCTTTCTATTTGCTTGACTTTAAATCTTAAGAAGGCATTTGGTAATTGGGCTTCAAGACAAGGAATGGATTTGAATTAAACTATACCTATTGTTGGCAGCCAATTAAATTTTACCAACATAAAAGATATTATTAGCCTTTAGCAACATTGATAACAGCTAAAAGTCAAGAATCTTTATGTATATAAATTGCAGGAGTTTTTAGGATAGTTAAGTCATAATGCTTCCAACTTCCTATCTTTTTTAAATAGAATTTTGAATTTTTTAATCATTAACAATCTCCTATACCTATTGGATTTAAAATGTAAGAAGTGGCTCCACTAATTTAGGAATTTGGTTTGACATTTATTCATACAAGGATAAATAAAGATAAAACATCCTAAATCCTACTAAAAGTAAAAATATAATAAAAATATTTTATTAGTAACCCAACTAAAAAGGACAAATTATATAAAAATAAAAAATAACATTATTCATTGGTCATGGATTTAAAAGATACTATTCTTGAAACCTAAATTATTAAATGAGTAAATTAAAAGCAAAGTCCTACTGGCTTTCTAAATAAAAGTTTTTATTGAACTTTTGATAAAAATATTAATAAAAATATTTCGAGTCCTACCAAAAATTAAAAAAGTAACAATATAGTTTAAGAGAATGATATAAAACATTTGACCGTAAACTATATTTACTCAATTTATGTATATCTAATCTAAATTTGGCCCACGACCAAGAATATCCCTAGGTATTATTGATTATTTTGTGTTGTTTTGGTAGTTGTTGGGGGGTCTTATAAAATATTATCAATTTGCTATTTGCATTTCCATATGCCAGTACTTGCCAACTATTGTGGCCAATTCTTAATTTTGTATGGTTTTCATATTATGGGAGTAAAGTTAAATATATTCTAAAAATGCTTCACAAAATCATAGGTTATTTTTTTTATTTTGCTTCTAATTTTACCTTTCAATTTTGAAGGGTGAATACAGAATCAATACAAACTTTTAAAAGAAAAATTGAGACCATTCAATCCAATTTATATCACAAATAACTAAATCTTGTTCTTCTATTTTGACGATACAAATGTAAGTATATTTTAAAAATGTAAAACTAAATTGCAAATTATGAAAATTTTTTCTTTTATTTCAAATTTGAACTCTTCAATTTGGAGGTTAAAATATCACAGGTTAGGATGCTAGTTTTATTAATTTGTTGCCTTAGCTAGCATTTAAAATTAAAAACACATTCTAAGAAGAGTGGATAGTTTTGGTTACATTCGTTTTCTACTTAAAATGATAGGTGCACTGGTAGCTCATCAAAACTTAAACTTAAGAGATTTAGCTTTATCATTAACCAAGTGTTGATATTTGTACACTTTCCAAATGGAATGAAGACCAGCCGGATGCTAATCTGTTTGCCATTCAAGAAAGGATTAAGTGCATGTGATGATCATGCTAATCTTAGATTGTGACTTGATGAACAAGTTCGTATCCGACAAAGCTAAGAGTTTCAAAATTGACGAGATTAGGATGAAAATCCTTCAAGAAGGCTTTATAAATAGCTGCTACTGATGAAGACCAGAAAAGGAACGGGGGAGAGGGAGAGAGAGAGAGAGAGAGAGACGAGAAAGCTTTAGAAATTATCAAATGATGTTAATTCTTTTACGTCTCCAAACCGCAACGGTGGCTTGGTATTTTCTGGTCTTTTCATTTTTAATCATTATATTGTTATTATACTAACATTTATCCTTTCATGTCTCTTGATTGATTGGAATGTTTTCATCCTACAAATATAATGTAGGAAATAACTAATGATTAGCTTAAAGTTAATTGGAAAAATTGAGACTATCAGTTCAACAAAAATTTTATATTAATCCATAGGGAAAATCTTGGGTTCAGATTAATGGGTTCAAATAAAATAACCCTGTCAAAAATTCACTTCTACACTTATACATGATATTTGTTTAAAGTCAAAAAACCATTCCATACGTTCCATGATGAAATACTAAAACACAGGGTTTCACTTATTCACTATTTTTTTATTGTTGAAACCCATTAGTCCATTCCTTTAATTTTACTAAATACGTTGAGTTTTTATCAAAGTCAATACTATTTTCTGATTTAAAAATTTATCATACCCATAATGACAGTGATTATGGAATTTGAATAAAGCAGCTCCTACTTTTTTGACTATCCTATTGGTTAACATGCAAGTATGGCAACTACAATATTTTGAAACTGTTATTCTGTCCATTAAAATTTTGATCAAAATTTAAGTTTGGGACTCAATTTTCCATCTATCTCGATTTTCCCCTAATAATAATTGTTTGAGAGATCAAATTTATATGATAGAAACAAATTAAAAAATGACCCATGTGCTTTGTATGATGCCTAAAAGTTTATTTTATTTTATTCTTTCTTTTTACAAAATTGATAGGGTCTAATTTGTATATCTTCATATACATAATTCATTAGTTGCCCATTTGTTTGAGCTTTATTTTGAATGAAAACTACTTAATTTTGCTCCTATATTGTCCTAATAGGTGGAGAGCTCAATTCAAGAAGATCGGACAAAAAACGTTGTGTAAAGAAGCAATGGTGGAAGAAGGAGTGAAGTGGAAGGAATTTGAAAGACACTACATATTTCTGTATTTTAGCTATAACTTGAACTACAGAGATTGAATTGAGATGGTTCTTAATGCATTTTAAAGCTAAGAAAATTCTCTACAATTCTTGTAAGACATCAGAGTCTAGTTCTTCTGTTTTCATGGTCAACAATTTAAATTACTAAAGTATATCTCTGCTAAGATGCTCTCCTAACCACTTCTCAGTATTTTGAGCATTCTCACCAATCAGACTTCCAAATGAGGTGATTGTTATGGCATTGGAATGTTAGCTCAAGGAGCTACAACTTTCATGCTTTGTGTAAGAGTAGATTCAGCCTCTTATATCTCCAAAACTGGCACCGAATGTTGAACTGGTCATCAGACCAGACATGTTCTAATTTTGTTGATTATCAATTTCACCAATGTCTCGGGCTGGACATTGGGCAGGTTTTTAGACTGGTCCATTGTCGAATCTTGATTCCAACACAATTTTTATTAGTTTTTGCAATCCTATTCCATTTGAGATTCACTTGTAACTTTAGAAAACTATATATAAGAGTATTTAGAACAATTTTAGGGGTTAAAAAACATTAGTTTAACTTATCAAAAACATTTTTCATACATTCTTCTTGAGAAATCAAGATCATTCAAGATCAAATCAAGGTGCGATCAAGAAGAAGAAAATTGGTACAAGCAAATTGAGAAGTTTTCTCCCTTTTTTCTTTTCTCTATGAGCTCTTTGAATTTGTGATTTTAATTCTTTCTATTATATCAAACCAAATTTGTTTCTAAGGTTAAGGTTTTTATGAAGGAATTTTGATTAATTTTTCCATTTAAATTTTTGGCTTTGCTATGTTTCATTTATCTTGATTTAATTACATATTTGTGATTGGCCACAATGATCAATTTTTTTTTTGAGTTTGTATTGAATTGAGAAAAGAGATATGGCCGTGCACTAGATAAATAAATATACTTAGTCTAATCATGAGAGTAGATTAGGATTTGTATAACGTACTTATATCACTTAGGATCTAATGGGTATAATTAAACACTTATGATCTTGAGAGAGACGTAAGATTTGATTAGACACACTTCAGTTACAACAACAGGTGATCTAAAATAAAATTGTGTGATGCATTCATAACTTGTTAAGAATATAATTGGAGAATTAATTCAAAATTTTGGATTAAAACTTGTCACCTTCGGTTTCCTCATCTAGTGTTTTCTCAATCATTTTTTAATTTGATTTGATTATTTATTTTATTTCTTAGTCAAATATCAATTCTTTTAAATTTGAATTTAATTATTTTTCATAAGTAATTAAAGTAGAAAATTTATTCGTCCCTTTGGATTCGACTTCTGAAATACTCTAACTGATTTTATTATTATGATTAAGCCTGTGTGCTTGCAGGAAATTGTTGATCAAAAATATTTGAAGTAAAGGTAGACTAGGTTAGTAAATGTCTGGTAGGAGTAGCTACCAGAAGATAAACTTATAGAGTGCAGTAAGTCAACCAAAATATCAGAGAAGCAGGGGGAAAACTTAGCTACCAGAAGATAAACTTACGGATGTAGTATATCAACCAAAATATTAGAGGTAGGGGGAACTTTTACAAATTGTTAGATATTTGCATAAGAAAAATTGTCTTTGAACATCCAAGCAGGCACTTTGCAAATAGTCATATCTTAACGGTATAAAAGCGCGGAGCTGGGTTACTGCAGCAGTTATAGTAGAAATTTCGTCTACCCTTTTCGTGATTATGATCAATTTGGAAGGTTTTAATTTGTCCACCTTTTTGATAATTTTTGGCTTTTGAGTGGAGTGCATGCGTGGCTTGGCTGCATGAGGCATATCGAAACATTAGTGGAAGCGGAAGGCCAGGTTACTGTAGCAACTACAGGAAGAATTTCATCCTCCCAATTCTGTAATTATCCTTAGTATGCTGGGTTGGTGGTCTTTTTGTCCTCAGTCTTAGCTTTTCTCGTCTTTTCAATGGACTGGGTACGTGGCTCGGCTTAGGGGTGTGCAAATGCGAAAATTTCTGATTTACCGACCGATTTCGAAATGAATTTGGAAATTCGAAATCGGTGAAATCGGAATAGGAGTTAATTCGGATTTTCAATTTGATTTGGTAATTCGATTCAATGGGTTATGAACTTTTTAAAATCAGAAATTCCGATTTTGATTTCATAATTGATCAATCGAAATCAAATCGAAATTCGATTTCAATTTCAAATTTGTTTATATAATAATAAATAATATATATATTAATATAAAAATAATACATGTGACTAATACTATATAATAAGATTAAGTCTAATTAAGTTAGTTATATATAATTAATATTTATTTAATTATTTAATTATTTAAATTAGGCTATTTAGCATATTAGAAATTTTTAAAAAAATTAGAAATATAAAAAGGTACCGAATTCGGTGAATTTGGTTAATTACCGAATTCTGAATTCAATTCGGAATGAATTCGAAATCGGAATTGATGAATTCGAAATCGAAATCGTCAGAATTTCCTGAATCCAAATTTCAAAAAATTTTGAATTCATAGTTCCGAATTACCGATTTCGAATTCGATGCACACCCCTAGCTCGGCTGAATGGAGCACATTGGAACGTTAGTGGGGTCTTTGTTGTTATCCTTTCGCCTGTTCGATGATTTCCTTTGAATGACAGCTGTTCATATATTAGAATGCTGAATTCAAACGAAGGTCCATGTTCTTAGTTTAAGCGGCATGCTTCATCATTGAGGCTCCATTTGGATTCCTCTGTTTTTGAAAAACTATTTTTCACACCCCAAATGTTATAGTAAAAATAACCCCAAAAACAACCCCCAGAAACAACCCAATTCCATATTTGTTTTCTATTCCTTTTTTCTTTTCATTTCTTTTTCCTTTTTCTTCTTTTCCCTCTTCCCCGTGAGCCGTTGTGGACCTTTTTTCTTCTTTCTCTCTTCCTCCTCCCCAAACTCCCATCCCCCTCCCCTCCCTCTTCTCCCTCCCAGGATCGGTGGGTTGGTGCCCTGGAGAGGAGGGAGGTGAGGGAAGAGGGAGGAGGAGGAGAGGAGAGGAAAAGGAAGAAAAGAAATTCAGGAAGAAGAGGGAAAAGATAGAATGTGGAAAAGGAAAAAAGAAATGGAAAAGGAAAAGGAAAAAGAAAAGGAAAAAGAACTGGAAAAAATCTTGGAAAAGAAAAAAGAAAATTAAAAAAAACCCAAATACATCTACAGTAATCCAAATACATCTATAGTAATTGTTTTTCGCTACAGTAATACTACAGTACTGTTTTTGAAAAACAACTCCAAAAACAACTAATCCAAACGGTTGTGAGCAGTTAGGAACTCTTGATTCCATTGGCATCTTATGTGCTTGGCTTGGCAAGTTTTATGGCTTTAAGTTTTTGCTTTTTTGGTGTGCCTGTTATAAATTTTTTTTTACCTTTGCATACCAATTGTTTGGTTTGTTCAAATTTTTCTTTTGAGATTTTGTTGGTTGATATTTCTGTTTCTTTATTTTCCGTGCTGTTCTTTGTTTGCTATTGTTCGGCCTTTTGTTTTGGTGCTATTTTTGTTTCTTGTTCCTGCTGTTATTTTATCTTTTACTGTTTGGAATTATTTTTCCTTGACCTTGATTTCTTCCAAGATGCTCCATTGATTACTTCATGCACTATATCAAATGGATTATTTGTTTTGACTTCTATGTGTTCGTTGGTTTTACTGATTTTGTGATGTATTAATATTTCCTGCACTTTCGGTGGAATATAAGTTGGTGCTTTTATATGTTGAGAGGACTTCGCATTGAGGTCTTTATTATATGATCGTAGAGTTCAGTTAGGGGCGTCATGTCATTGCTTCCCCTGCTATTTTGCTTCAGTAACCGGTAATTTCTTATAACTTTACTTGATTCTTCTATATTTCTATATGAAATCACTAGGTACTCAGTTTAGTATATGTGGATGTTTCTCATCTGTAGAAAGATATCAGTTTCTTTTTAGAATTAACTGACTATTTTTTGAGACTAATTTCTCATGTTTGATGTACGGTTTCCCTTATTTTTTTTTTTTTCCTGTTTTAATTGAGCTGCTCTATATATAGGTGCTATGTCCTTAGTCATCCTTAAACGCTGCCTCTTTTCTTTTTCTATACGTCTAGTTATTGTCTTCTTTGAAGATTCTGGCATGAACATTTCAAAGGAATAGTTTTATGTTGGATCATTTCTATTTAGCTTTAAGCTAATCCTGATCATATCATATCTATTCAGCTCTATGGTAATTCTAATCATAGTCTTTTAGAATTGGATGAATTGCTTTTGTTGCAAGTGTTATTCCACTAAATTTTCAATGCCTGCCAACTGTACATATGCATCACTTGAGCAAAGAATTAGTGAGAGAAACTGTAGGCGTCATGAGAGATATACTGCAGCAAAAGCTAAGAAAGAGACTCAGGGCAATTTAGGGATCTATGCTGTTGCTTTGACTGGAATAAATGTTCATAGATCTGGTGTTTCAGTTGATATCGAATCTGCAATTTGTGCTCCATTAAAGAATATTGCCTCTAATGATAGCTTGCTTTGATCAGCAGTTAGATCAAAATGGCTTTAGAAATGATGCAATTCAGGGATTAGATAAAAGTAAAGCAGATGTTAGGACTTGTGACGAGCAAACGGTTACTGATACTTACATTTTACAAGGTAAAAATCCTTCTCTTCCATCTAAGGAGTCACAGAAAGCAAAAACTATAGAGGATGGTATCAAAGATGACTCCACTTCTCATGAGACAGTGCGGATGAATATCTCTATCAAAGATTTAGTATCTCAGTGAAACAATAATAGTATTCATGAGCATTATGAGCAAACAGTTAAGAACACAGAAGAATCACTTATTGATGTACCCGTATATTGTAATGATACTCTGGATAAACAAATGTTGGTTAATTCTTAGATTTTACAAGACAACCAAGCTTGTCTTGCATATAAGGAATTGTAGAGAGCAATAAATCTAGAGCATAGTGTCAGATATAACTTGAACTTTAGTGATGTTGTGCAGATAAATATGTTCCCAAAAGATTTAATACTTCATAAAAATAAAGATAATATCAATCAAGGTGATCAACACAAGGTTATGAATGAGGAAGGATACTTTATTGATGTGCCTGTATACTGTGGTAACACTTTGGATCAAAGATTCCATCAACAAATACTATCGTCCCTATCAGGTATTTTTTACATCTAAAAATCTTACTAGCATTTGAATTATTATAATAAGATTACATGATAGTTATTCTGATAAATAGTATTAATCTATTATATGAAAAAGCACTTAAAGGCCTAAGTTACACATACAGAGGATACTTATTGCTACTATTATCATTACATGCAAGAAAATAGCACCATCAAGATAAAAAGATCTGTTGTCTAAATAAATACTTGGATGCTTCAGAAAATCTGCTATTTAAGCAGAAACTTACATGCTTCATTTCAGAATGGAAAGAATACTGATTGGTGCTCTTATACTTTTATGCAGGAAAATAAAACCTTCAGGCTACAGATGTTTCAGGCTATGACAATTAGAAAAAGTTCACTTTAACTAGGGGAAATAAAAAGATGCGAGATGTCAATTCTGTTGCTTTTGATACTACATCCTCAGAGCATGAGCACAATCTCACTATTGAATGCTGTACTACTAATTAGAATATTAGTGAACAAAATACTTTGGTCAAAAGCTATAGTTTATCTCACTGTAATAATCAATTAAAAAGCAATTGTTCTCAGCATGATCATATGTATCAGCTATAGCCTCAACAAAATAAGAAAGCAGTTGCAGATATGGTAGATATTCTTCAAGATTAGGAATATACAATTATGACTTCTTCCAACGTTATCCATGATGCTGAAACCTCGAAAACTCCAACTTCTGTCTGTGATTGTACTCAGATTAATCATCTTCCATCTTCAAGTATGATTTTCTGCTCTTTCACTTTAGTATACATAATTTATCAAATATTTTGGATATCTTATATCTGTTATTTATTGGATTAGTCTTTCAGTTGACACTAAAATGTATATCTATATCTATACAAAATGGCAGAGGAGAAGAAAATGCCAAAATGTTGATCCTTTAAGTGCTATTCCTACTACAACCATGAGATTACTAGATGCTCTTGATTGTATCTATTATGGTGCAAAGCTATTCCATCAAGAACCACCTGGTTTTTGCTGTTCATCTGGTGAAATCCACTTGCTACGAACGGAAATGCCAAGAGAGTTAATGTTGTTATACCTTGATACTTCTGAGGAGGCAACTGAATTTCAAAAATGCTTAGAAGCTACAACAACATGTTTGAATTCACTTTTATAGGAATGCACGCGACAAATCGTTAGCAAATGCATACCATGGAATATATAGTTTTTGAATCTAGGGACAAATGTATCACTACATTAACCCACTGGTACCTCCTAATGACCAAAAAGTTATGAATCTACAATTATATTTTCATGATACTCAGCATGAAACAGTTCATCGCATGTCTATCTCTAACCACTTCCGAAAAACACTAACCAACAAATTGGAAGAGATCCTTAAAATTAATCCATAATCTGAATTGTTTTATGGACTATAGGATTTACCAAATATTGATGACTACAAGATTGTGCTTGAATGCAATCCGGTGATAGATAAGGGTATTTAACAAGCTAGCAACATCACAGGTAGGTGTGGTTTTTACTGAATGTGATACTTCAATGCTAGTTAGCTTGAAGCATATTCAGATGTATGGTAAAAATGGAAAAAGCCAGATTGTGAAACACTATTTCTTTTGCTATGATTCACCCAGTATCCATTGATTTGATAACAGTGAACCTGGACAACACACTAACATTGTAAGAATCCAGCCAAATAGTATACTATGGTCTTCAGTTACTATTTGTCCAGATGAAAAAATAATTCATTTCACTAATGCTATAGTAGTTGATGATCTTATAGTTGCTGAGAATAATGGTGAACTACTATATATTCTTACTTTTAATATATATCTAATTTTTATCCTTTTGCATGTCTGATCCTTCTCTTTACAGCATCATCCAATGGAAAAAAACAAAACAAACTACTGTATCTTGCAGAGAATATTATTGCTACAAATTACAAATCAGAGATGGTGACCAATCCATGCTTCTTCATGTGGGTCACCTTTTGCAGCAATTTGATTGATATATATGTCAAAATTGAGACTTCCAGGTTGGATTTCCATAGAAACCAAGATCAACAAAATCATCTTCATACAGATATATATCAAGGTCTAATTGATAGTCTTTCTATTGTCTACTTGATAGTCTTTCTTGTGGTAAGGCATCATCTTCAGACAATGGCCAACAGATTATTCTTCCAGCATCCTTTATTGGAGGACAACGCAACATGAAATGTCGATACATGGATGCAATGTCATTAGTATAATGTTATGGCAAACCAGATATTTTTCAACAATGACTTGCAATCAGCATTGGCTTTAAATCAAGGAACAACTCTTACCAACTGAAGACATTAAGAACCGAACAGACTTAATTGCAAGAGTTTTTAGAGCAAAACTTGAACTTCTAAAGAACGAATTGTTTAAGAAGAATATCTTTGGTCAAGTTGCAGCGTATACTTACATTATTAAATTTCAAAAGAGAGGACTACCCTATGCACATTTCTTAATTATTCTAGAGCCAAACTCCAGAATGTTCTCTCTTGAAGCCCATGACAGAATTGTATCGGCTGAATTACCTAATCCAAAGATTGATCCATATTTACATGGGTTGGTGATTAAACATATGATGCATGAAGCTTGTGGAGCTATGAATCCAGACTCTCCATGTATGCAGAAACATATTGGTTGCAAGGATAACTATCCCAAAGATTTTGTCGCAACAACAAGGCATGGTAACAACTCATATCCTATCTATCGATGCCAAGACAATCATCAAACTATTCAAATGCATGGATGCAATCTTGATAATAGGTGGGTTATCCCATACAATCCTTATTTATTAGTAGTTTTTAACTACCATTTAAATGTCAAGATTTGTTCCACTATTCAGGCTATCAAATATATATACAAAGGCCATGATAAAATATTATATCAATTGATGGAGAAAGAAGTAGATCAGGTTGTGGATGAAATTAAAAATTTTTGTGAGTCCAAGATGGGTATCTCCTCCTGAAGCAATGTGGCGTATATATGATTTTGATTTAAAAAAAATTCATCCATCTATTATGACCTTGCAAGTGCATTTAGAGAATCAACATTCGGTATCATTCCCAACGGATGTACCTTTGCATGCCATTGTCCAAAATCTTGCCTTATTAAAAAGCATGCTAACAGAATTCCTTTGACTATATAGGCATAGTTGCATAAAACTAAATGCTATTTTATCACCCCCAACATTTTTATAAATATAAAAGTAGTGAATATTGATTTCATGATAGATCTGATGATTATGCTAGAAGTCTCAACTGTCTATACATCCAATTTCCAGAGCATTTCACTTGGAGTCATAAATACAAAGAATGGCAGAAAAGACAACGAACAAAGATTGTTGGACGAATCTTAAATGTCTACCCATCAGAAGGAGAAAGATATTATCTACGGCCATTGCTGATGCATATAAGAAGGCGAACCAGTTTTAATGACCTTAAAATAGTTAATGGAATTACCTATGCAACATATAGAGAAGCAGCAGATAAAATTGGTTTGCTCCAAAATGAAGACATTATAGTCTGTTCATTCGAAGAATCCATTGTCTACCAAATGTCACAGTCAATATGGCAACTATTTGCTACACTTTTGGTCTATTGTAACCCAAAGAATCCACGGGAGCTATTTGAATGATTTCAAGACTACATGTTACAGGATATCTCGCATGATCAATCGCTTTCCAGACATGCTGTTCAGCTTAAGGTACTACAAATTCTAGATAAATACTTAAGGCTTATCAGAAAAAGATTAAAGAAATACTCTCTCACGATCATACCTATTTAAATAATAGAACAGAGTGTAGTGGCAAGAGAAATTGAAGCAAAGAGAAACACTATAGTTTCTGATGAAGATTTGATGACAATTAAACAGCTTAACCAAGATCAGTTAGAAGCATATCAAGTAATATTATATGCTGTAGATAATAATCTTTCACTTGCCCTTTTGTTGATAGTCTGAGAGGAACAAGTAAGACCTTTCTTTATAAGGCATTACTAGTAACAATCCGATCAAAAGGACATGTGGCTTTAGTAATAGCAACCTCAGGCATTGCAGCTTCAATATTGCCTAGTGGTTGTATGTCATACTCAAGGTTTAAGATTCCATTGCAAGATGATGATTCAAAAACATGTAACATAGGAAAATAGACAGCAGCAACTCAATTGATTCGAGACGCCAAACTTATTATGGCAAAAAGAATAGCAATTGAGAGATTCAATGACTTGCTTAAAGATATTATGGCAAGTGATGAACTCCTTGGTGGAAAAGTAGTCATTTTTGGAGGAGACTTTCGAAAACGCTATCAGTCATAAGTAAGGGCCAAAAGAAGACACTATTAATGCAAGTTTCATCATGTCTCACTATGGCTGCACTTAAAAAAATGTGAAGCTCTAGCAGAATACACGAGCTCAATTAGATCCACAATTCTCAAGCTTTCTATTGAATATTGGTGATCGGTCTGATTCACTTCATTCACTTAATCCTACTGAGGGTTTATCTAATGGTACTCATTTAATCTATAGAGGTTTTAAGCTAATATTATTTATGCACAAATAGCATCTGAATCATTTATTGGCAAATTTGTACTTGTTCCAAGAATTCCTTTAGAATCTTCAAATGATGAGTTTTGTTCTAGTCCTTTTAAAAGAACACAATTTCCTTTAAGATTGTGTTTTGCAATGACTATCATTAAATCTCAAGGATAAACTCTAGACAATGTTAGATTATATCTAAAAGAACATATTTTTTTTCTCATGGCCAATTATATGTTGCGCTGCCTAGAGTCAGGAAAATGGACAATGTTAAAGTATTAATTAGACCATTAACTCTATTTTGTTCACCAAAAAACAAAACTAGAAGTGTAGTATATAAAGAAGTGCTATCACTTGTACATACCAATTGATACATTCTTAATATTCCAACAATCTGGACTATTTTTGTAGATAGCTTTTGCCTCATAAATATAATGTTTTGTTCTCACATTACAGCTCTTCACTACATATTAGTTATTACATTATGAATTTTCCCTCATTTTCCAACTCTATTCATATAGTACTCACTACACTTATGCGCTGCTATGAGTTATATCTTGATTAATATTTGTAGCAATCCCTAATTTCATGCTTATTTTGTAATTTTATTCATACACTGATAAGTGTCTATTTTATATGTTTGAAGTATGTTTTTCTATTTATTTTTTGTGTGTTTTAGTCATTTTGATGGCTAATTAACTAGGGTTTCTAGTGAAGTTTTGTATTTTATGGTTTAAATAGAAAAATTGCATTTCTATGAATTAAAGTAGTGAAAACTTCATGTTTTTGTAGGATTAATGGCTTAATCATCAAATGAAATGAAATGAGAAGATATTTGCATGATTATTGATGATTTGAAGTAAAATGAAGTGCAATGAAGCTTGGAAGGAAAAGTTGGAAAATTGAAGTATTTGAAGTTGATAAAGTTCCAAATTGAGATGATCAATATGCAATTCAATCATAGGAACTAAGGAGTCAAAAGTCGAAAGATTTATGCTTCAATTTCATGACAAAAAATTCAGAATTTTTGACTCTGCAGTTGATCAGCGAGGTAAAACGCGAAGTGATAGTTGGAACAATAAAACAGCTCGGATTCTCTCTCAGCAGAGCTAGGGAAACTGGATCCGCGAGACGATCAGTGAGCTATGCCTCACGGATCTACCTCACGGATCTTTGATAATGACCTGCTCAACTTGTAGCCAATTTTCAGAAATTTTTCAGCTTACTTCCAACTCAACTTTAAACGAATTTCAGCTGTAAATTACCTAAAGAATCTTGGAAGGTAGGAGAAATAACTTGTGAAAATCCAAAACACAATTTGCATCAACTTTACAACTCATTTGAAGCTTGATAAGGTGCATGAAGACATATTTGAAGCATTTCAACGAATAAAGATTCATAGAAGCCATTTTTCTTGACTTTTGAATCTCAAAACTTTTCTTGTGTTCACATGATAAAGATTTGGAGGCTTGTGGAGGATGTCTTTGATAGGAATTTTCTTTACTCCACAAATTTTAAATAACCTTTATAACCCTATATTACCGCAAGTATACGGATCGTTTATTGAGTATAGGGAAATAAGGTGTCGATCCCACAAGGAACTATGGTTTTACAAACACTAAAATCTAATCACTTGCTTCATTATCTAGATAGACAATTATAGAAAGGCGAATAAAGTAAGGAAAGCTAGATAAAAGGGAGAAGGCGGTAAACCGACCTAAGGAAGAGGGATAGAGCAATTAAAACCAACCGTTAGGTGTCAAAGACATCCAATTGATGGAAGACAAGAAATAAGAAAGCAAGTAAAGAAATTAGAGAATTAGGTTAGAGAGAGTTTTTAAGATCAAATTGGAGGAATCCTTGAGCTTTGGAATCCCTTGTTAAGTTAAGATTAGAAGTTAGTCAAGTTTATTAAGTCCTTTCTCCAATGATTCGCTAAGGTATAACTTCCTTTTGTATGCCACCACTTTCGTTAATGGTCATGTGTAGTGCAAGTTCTCGTTTAAGATGAACTAGTCACTCGGAATCGCTTTCGCCAATTCCTTAACTCCTTGGAATCTTCCTTGACCTATTTTCATAGAGAAAAAAGAGAAACAAGATAAATAAACTCAATGAAATTATAGTATAAAACCAATACCAACCAACTATATTCACTACTTTCGTGAGAACATAAGTTAGTGCTTAAGAACTTAGATCTTATTGAAGGCAAGTTTTTCATTACTCATCAACATCAAATCAATTATAGTTGGTAGCTAATCAACCATAAAGCATAAGCACAAGTCTTAAACTAGCAAAATCATGGAGGACATAAATCACTCAACTACTTCATAATCGCAACTAAAACAAGTTCATCCTAACTCTAGGATTAAAAAGGCTTAGCTAGACATCATATTAAGAACATTTAAGCATGAAACAAACTTGCACAAAGCCATGAAATTAAAGCACAAGAGATAAGTAAGGAAGAAGGAATCTTATTCAATGTCTTGAAGTTGAATCCATAAACTTCTTCACAAGTTGATCTCCCAAATACAAAGTGCAAGATTCCTCACAACTTTCACTTTTACTCTCTTTAGAAACTACAAACTAAGAACTAGAAACTAATCTAATGAACTAGAGCTATTCTCTAGTCTTATGGAATTTTTTATGGAATGGAATGGAATGGAATGGGATACAAAAGGCCCTATTTATAGAAGATTACAACCATATGCATCCAAAATTATGTCATGTGAATACAAGACAAATTGGCCTTCAAAAGTCAAGGAAAATGGCTTCTTAAATTTCTTTGTCTTCATGCATTTGAATCCTTTGAATTTCCATCCCAAATGAGTTGTAATGTTGAAGCAAATTGTGTTTTGAATTAGTAATGAGTTGTTTCTTCAACTTCACACAATTCTTCATGCAGCCTTCATTGAAATTCTTCTGAAAATTGAGCTGGAAGTGAGCTGAAAAACTGGAATTCGGCTGCAACTTGCAGCTGTCATTTTCTGACGATCCGCGAGATGGATCCGCGAGGAATAGGCTCGCGGATCACATCGCGGATCTGCTTCCCCTGTCTCCTGTGAGAGGGATTCGCGAGATATTTGAAATTTTCACTTGTTGGTTCGCGTTTTGCCTCGTAACTCCACTTGAAACTTGCAATTTCCAAGCTTTTCGTCGTGAAATTGGCGCTTTAATTGCTCCGACTTTTATCCCTTTGATTCCTCGTTGATTGAATTGCAATTTGCATTTTTCAATTTTTCTTCCAAGCTTCTTGGCAATTATCCACATTTTCATCTTATTTGATAACTGAACAAGCAATCCTACAAAAACATGAAGATTTCACCACATTAATGCACAAAAATGCACTTTTCTATTTAAACCACAAAATGTAGAATTTCAATAGAAACCCTAGTTCATTAGCCATTAAACTGACAAAAACACACAAAAACTACATAATTAATCTTACTAAAAACATGCAAAATATTGACTTATCAAACTCCCCCACACTTGAACCATTGCTTGTCCTCAAGCAATCAAGAATTACAAACCAACAATGATTAAAGTGTTTGTGCACCTTTATTTCATTTTCTTAAAACAAGGTAGAAAACCATTTTGCAATCATCCATTAAACCACAAAGTACTTATTATAGCAAGTAAAAGAGAGTAATCATACCATAATTTCAAGTAGCTCAATTTAATTTCTCATTCCTCACCCAATTTCACATGCAAGGTGAATCATATAGCCAATAAAATGCTTCCTAAACCCATGATCACCTTTAAGAGAGGGATTTATTCATAATTCATATCAAACATATATTTAAATTGTGAAAATGTCTTTTGACGAGAAGATCGACATTTTTAGATAAAGATCCCCTATTACTCAACATTTCACTTATTTGTCTACTTTTTATTCAAGTACCGTTTGACGCGAAAGTCGACATTTTTAGATGAAGACTCCCGGTTGCTAAGCACATTGGAGTAGAGCTTTCATTTTTCTTTTTCTTCTCTCTTTTTTTTTTCTTTTTAGAAACATAAATAAACATACCCTCAAAAGAATAATCATGAGAAAAGTACTACATTTATCAACCACATTTATCACTCTACTATGCAAAAATCAAATAAAGAAAAGAAATCTCTTTAAACATACAAAATTAGGCATAATTTCCTCCATTTTACAAGATATACTTTCCTTAAATTGTAAAAATTTTAATCACAAAATAGGTATCTCCAAGTTATTTGAGAATTTGAAACATATTGGTACAGGATTTTGGAAAAATTTTGGCTAATTTTCATCAAATCTCAATCACATAATTCCTCCCCCCACTCTTAAAATGCACATTATTCTCAATGTGTAAGAAGGAATAAAAAGATAAGATAGATAAGAAAGTAATACTCCCCTTGTTAACGTGATTGAATTGGTCCACTTTGCCATTTGCCATTGAATAACCTTTAACCTTTAATGCTTGAAAAATTTGACAAGAAATTGTAGGAAAAGGTTAAACTCTTGGATCCGCGAGTCACAGGTCGTGTTTCAGTTCGCGGATTTGGCTGGGTAGCTCTTAGAAGTTGATTCGCGACCCATGGATCCGTGATGTGTACATCGCGTATCGGTCCGCGGATGCTCAGAAAACTTCTCTGATCCTGATCCGCGAGCTTCAGATCCGCGAGGTATACCTCGCGTATCGGTCCGCGGATCCTTCTGGAAATTTAGTTCTGCAGTTTTTCTGCAACTGTTTCATTGGACAATCAATTTCTACTATTTCCAGAATAAAAATCCTGCATGTTAATTATGCAATGCACCTTCCCTAACACATGTAATATGATCAAAACAACATAATTAACCTCTTTTCTTGAATCATAAACAACTAAAACACAAATTGAGGTATGAAGATGTTTGCATTTTTTATTATTCATCGTGCACCAAAAAGGTCAATTTTTTGCATGCTTGACTTTCCTACAAAACAAACATACTTAAAAACATAAAACACGCATGCTTAAACATAAAAACCAAACAAACTAACAAAAACTTAAACAAAATTGGGTTGCCTCCCAAGAAGCGCTTTTGTTTAAAGTCGTTGTCTCGACTCAAAAGTGTTCCTCTTTAAAGTCACTTCGGAGGTGAAAAGGAACTTGTTCCTTCCCAAGGGCTAAAGCTTTTGGTTCCATTCTTCATTAATGAAGCTTCCCCTTTCTCCAAATTATCCTCATCATCAAACAAAGAAGGATTAGAATTATCACATATTAAATGAGGAATTTTTGAGAAGCATTTAAAACAATCCCAAAGTTTACTTGGTTTTTTCCTTTTTTCTTCATTAACTTTAGGGATTTCATGCTCTATAAAGATCTCTTTTCCTTTGTTCTTCACATGGAACATGTCATTAACAAATAAGCCATCATTATGCAATTCTTGAACAATATCTACCTCTTTTGGCTTAAAAGCTTTTCCATGCCATAATTCAAGATCTTTATTTTCGTGGAGGTTAAACACCAATTCTTCGTCATTCACTCTAAACTTAATTATGCCTTCTTGAACATCAATTAGAGTGCCGGCGGTGGCTAGAAATGGTCTACCTAATATAATAGGTAAATGAACATCTTCTTTCATGTCAAGGACAATAAAGTCGACCGGAATAAAGAAATCCTTAACCTTTATAAGGACATTTTCAATCATACCAACCGGACGCTTTAATGCCCTATCCGCCAATTGAAGAGTGATGTTTGTGTCCTTCATCTCCCTTAAATCAAGTCTCCGAGCTATGGAAAGTGGCATCAATGATACACTTGCACCTAAATCACAAAAAGCATTAGAAAATTGGAGATGACCAATGGTACATGGTATAGTAAAGCTTCCCGGATCTTTGAGTTTTTATGGGAGTTTATTTTGAATTCTTGCCGAACATTCCTCCGCTAATGCTATGGTCTCATAATCTTCAATCTTCCTCTTTTTGGACATGATATCCTTCAAAAACTTAGCATAAGAGGGAATTTGTGAAATAGCATCAATAAAAGGAATGTTAATTCTTATTTGCTTAAACATTTGAGTGATTTTCTCAAATTCCTTCTCCTTATTGCTCTTCTTCAACCTATTAGGAAAAGGAATAGATTTAGAAGCATTCTTAATAGGAATATGAGAAGAAGGAATATCAATATCAATAGCAACATGTTTATCAAATTCTTCTTCTTTTTCCTTATTTTCCTCATTTTCATGACTTTTACCACTTTTACCAAGGTTATTATCCTCTAATGTTCTACCACTCCTAAGAGTGATTGCATTAACATGTTCTCTTGGATTAACCTCAGTTTTACTTGGAAGCTCCCTCGGTTTTCTTCCATTAAAGGCATTAGCTAATTGACCTATTTGGAATTCTAGACTTCTATGCATATGGTCAATTTTCTTATCCATTTGTTCAAACCTTTCATTTGTACTTTGAGCATGCTTTTCTAGAGTTTTTTCCCAAGTTGGTTGAGGTTCAAGTGGTTTAGAAGGAAATCCGGGTGGATTAGAAGACCTTTGGTTATGAGGTTGATCCCTCCATCCAAAATTAGGATGATTCTTCCATCCGGAATTATAAGTACTTGAATAAGGATTGTTTTGAAGTGGTCGGTTGAAGTTGTTGGCAAAGTTAACTTGCTCAACATTCTTACACATGCAAGTGTCATGATTACCACTACAATTTGAACAATAAGCATTACTTACACAAGAATTTAAACCATTTCCTCCTTGTTTATTAAACATGCTAGTAAGATTTTGCATTTGAGCACATAACATGTTAATAGTGTCGAGTTCATACATACCGGCCGATCTTCTTTGGTTACCTCTTTCATTAGCCCATTGGTAATTGTTAGAAGCCATTTCTTCAATCAAACCTTGAACTTCTTCAGTAGATTTTGCCATTAACGATCCACCGGCCGCGGCATCTATGATGTTTTTGGTTGGTATAGAAAGATCTTGATAGAACGTTTGTACTACTAACCATTCCGGAAGACCATGGTGGGGGCATCTTCTTTGGAAATCTTTGAACCTCTCCAAAGCTTCATACAATGATTCACCATCTTGTTGGTGAAAACCTGTAATATCCATACGAAACTTATTAGTTTTGGCAGGAGGAAAATATTTATTCAAAAATGCTTTTACCAAATCACTCCATGAAGTAAAAGTATTGGGTGGATGAGAGTTAAGCCATACCTTTGCTTTGTCACAAAGTGAAAAAGGAAACAACCTTAATTTAATGGCATCATCACTTACTCCATTGTACTTAACAGTACCACATAAATCCGTGAAGTTAGCTAGATGTGTGTTGGGGTCCTCGGTTGCGTTTTCTCCAAATTGGCTTCTTGGGATCATTTGAATGAGTGCCGGTGAAATTTCAAAGTTATTAGCATTAATAGTCGGCCTTGCTACACTAGTTTGAGCACCGGATTCATCCAGCAAGGCATAGTCTCTTAATGCTCTTGGCCTTGACTCCTCCATTGCTATGGATTGTTCACCTTCACTTTCCACCACAATATTTTCTTCTTGTTGTTGGACACGTCTCCTTCCTCTTCTCGCCGTCTTTGGAAGTTGATCCTCTTCAATGAAGAGATTGGTGTACCTACAAGAAACAAGGAAAAATACTACAAAAATAAAATCTAGACTAATAAAGCTTGTTTTAACTTTAATATTGCACCTAGGCCTAGTTTGAGAAACTAGTCTAGGAAAACCGTTAGTTCCCCGGCAACGGCGCCAAAAACTTGATAGGGATTTTCTTTACTCCACAAATTTTAAATAACCTTTATAACCCTATATTACCGCAAGTATACGGATCGTTTATTGAGTATAGGGAAATAAGGTGTCGATCCCACAAGGAACTATGGTTTTACAAACACTAAAATCTAATCACTTGCTTCATTATCTAGATAGACAATTATAGAAAGGCGAATAAAGTAAGGAAAGCTAGATAAAAGGGAGAAGGCGGTAAACCGACCTAAGGAAGAGGGATAGAGCAATTAAAACCAACCGTTAGGTGTCAAAGACATCCAATTGATGGAAGACAAGAAATAAGAAAGCAAGTAAAGAAATTAGAGAATTAGGTTAGAGAGAGTTTTTAAGATCAAATTGGAGGAATCCTTGAGCTTTGGAATCCCTTGTTAAGTTAAGATTAGAAGTTAGTCAAGTTTATTAAGTCCTTTCTCCAATGATTCGCTAAGGTATAACTTCCTTTTGTATGCCACCACTTTCGTTAATGGTCATGTGTAGTGCAAGTTCTCGTTTAAGATGAACTAGTCACTCGGAATCGCTTTCGCCAATTCCTTAACTCCTTGGAATCTTCCTTGACCTATTTTCATAGAGAAAAAAGAGAAACAAGATAAATAAACTCAATGAAATTATAGTATAAAACCAATACCAACCAACTATATTCACTACTTTCGTGAGAACATAAGTTAGTGCTTAAGAACTTAGATCTTATTGAAGGCAAGTTTTTCATTACTCATCAACATCAAATCAATTATAGTTGGTAGCTAATCAACCATAAAGCATAAGCACAAGTCTTAAACTAGCAAAATCATGGAGGACATAAATCACTCAACTACTTCATAATCGCAACTAAAACAAGTTCATCCTAACTCTAGGATTAAAAAGGCTTAGCTAGACATCATATTAAGAACATTTAAGCATGAAACAAACTTGCACAAAGCCATGAAATTAAAGCACAAGAGATAAGTAAGGAAGAAGGAATCTTATTCAATATCTTGAAGTTGAATCCATAAACTTCTTCACAAGTTGATCTCCCAAATACAAAGTGCAAGATTCCTCACAACTTTCACTTTTACTCTCTTTAGAAACTACAAACTAAGAACTAGAAACTAATCTAATGAACTAGAGCTATTCTCTAGTCTTATGGAATTTTTTATGGAATGGAATGGGATACAAAAGGCCCTATTTATAGAAGATTACAACCATATGCATCCAAAATTATGTCATGTGAATACAAGACAAATTGGCCTTCAAAAGTCAAGGAAAATGGCTTCTTAAATTTCTTTGTCTTCATGCATTTGAATCCTTTGAATTTCCATCCCAAATGAGTTGTAATGTTGAAGCAAATTGTGTTTTGAATTAGTAATGAGTTGTTTCTTCAACTTCACACAATTCTTCACGCAGCCTTCATTGAAATTCTTCAAAATTGAGTCGGAAGTGAGCTGAAAACTGAATTGGCCGCAACTTGCAGCTGTCATTTTCGATCCCAGGTGGATCCATGAGGAATAGGCTCGCGGATCACATCGCGGATCTGCTTCCCCTGTCTCCTGTGAGAGGGATTCGCGAGCTATTTGAAATTTTCACTTGTTTGTTCGCTGCTTTGCCTCATGACTCACTTGAAACTTGCAATTTCCGAGCTTTTCGTGAAATTGGCTTTAATTGTTCGACTTTTATCCCTTTGATTCCTCGTTGATTGAATTGCAATTTGCATTTTTCAATTTTTCTTCCAAGCTTCTTGGAAATTATCCACATTTTCATCTCATTTGATAACTGAACAAGCAATCCTACAGAAACATGAAGATTTCACCACATTAATGCACAAAAATGCACTTTTCTATTTAAACCACAAAATGTAGAATTTCAATAGAAACCCTAGTTCATTAGCCATTAAACTGACAAAAACACACAAAAACTACATAATTAATCTTACTAAAAACATGCAAAATATTGACTTATCAGTCTTCTATAAATAGGGCCTTTGGTAGACATTTTTGGAAGAACCTTTGGAAGGCTAGAAACACTACCCAAAAATGTAGTCTTCACTAGTTTTTCTTAGTTCATTAGTTTAGTAGAATTAGTAGTGTAAGTTATAGTAGTTTTTCATCTTGTACTTGTAGTTAGATTTGGATGAAGAATTGAAGAGTAAGATGGAGTGTTGAAACTCTAGTGACATGGGTGACTTCTCTCCTATCACTCTCTTTTCTATTTGAGTTCATGTTTAGCTATAATACAAGTATGATCTTTTCTTTCTTTGTGATGTTTAGCTAAAGTTTATGCCTTGAGTTATGGATGAACTTTCTACATCTTGTTTGTGATGTTTACTTAGTTATTTGATGCTATTACTTTGAGCAAGTTATTCAGTACTCTAGCTTTTATAATCATGATTAACCGGCCACTAATTGTGATGATTTTAAGGTGTGAAGTTTGCCATGAGAACTGGAATTTGACACTAGTTCATGAAATGCTAAACCTAGGTAGTCACTCACAAGTGTAGAAGGGCACCTTTGTGGCTTTTGTGATTTATTTCATGTAATTTCATAGAGAAAATGAGCTTCTAGTTAATTTCATAACCACAAGTGTAGGTATGGTTTAGCTATAAGTACAGTTGATTCACTATGAGAGTATGTTTCACATGCATTAGGAAATTACGCCATGCTTAGCCAAAGTAATAATATTAATTTAACCGGTAGTTTTATTTGCAAGAGTAATAAGGAATTCCATAGCTCTAGGAGCTTTTAATTGCTATTTTTACTTATTTTATTTCATGTTTGTAGTTTAGATTTACTTGCTTACTTGTGATAGTCTAAATAATAGAGGAGTTCGAAAACCACCGGTACTTGACAATTTTTCCTGTGGGATCGACACCTAACATATTCTATGCTCAATAAACAATCTGTATACTTGCAGTAAACGGGGTGTTTAGGTTTTATAATTAAAATTTGGTGCATGGTAGAACCTCGTCAAGTTTTTGACACTGTTGCCGGGGAAGATTTGATTAAATATCGGTGCTAAGAAGAACTTTATTAATTTAGACATTTTTGCATTCATTTTTTTTAGTTTATGTCTGATTAGCTATTCTTCTTAACTAATCTTGCTTTTAGAGTATTTGAAAGCATTCTTAGGTTTTAAAGAAGGATAGCAAGGACGTCGATTAAGGTTTGAGAGAAGGAAGCTTGACAATGGACCCCTACAATTTTCAAAGTCATAACTATGGAAGTAATCAAAGGATGTTTGAAGGTATGTCATTTGAAGATTGCACAAGGAGCATTGAGACTAAACTTGATTATATTACATTAAACGTGAAAATGGACACCATTACAAATTTGCTTGAACAAAACGGAATGCTAATGCTTTTAATTCTAATCATGTGGTTTGTGACTTGTGTGGAAGTAATCAAACTACATATACATGTATGCAAGAACAACATGTGGATTATTATGATGAATTTGAACATTACAATTCTTGTTTTGATCAATATGGTGATAATTGTGGTAATTCTTATACTTATGGTTGGAATAATCAATGTGCTTATGGTGATTTTTCATGTTTTTATGATTAACAACCCAATTGTGTTCAACTTGAATCAAAGCCATCTTGGGAATTAGCTATAGAAAAGTTAGCGTTAGCTAATACACCTTTTCATTGGGAGTAAGAAAGATTAGCTAATGATTCTAAACCATGTGGGGAAGTAGCTATTGAAAAGTTAGCTCATTTTGATAGGATTGAGAAAAGATTAGATGAATAGCTTCTCACTTTGAAGGGTTACATGACCAATTGCATACTTTATGTGAAGTTATTTCATGTATTGATATGCAAATTGACCCTAACATCAATGGTGGGAATGTTGTGTGTGAAAGTGGAGTACATTTTGATGACAATGATGAATCTTATTTGCATTTCAATGATGAAATATCCATTTCACATGATGATGTCTTTGGAACGAATTTTGAACCTCTAAAGGTAAGCGTGAAGGATGTTTATATAATCCCTTTTGAGGATTGTGGTGAATGTGTAGATTCCAAGGTCATAATACCCCAAGAAGGCCATATGGATACTCCTTTGGTAAGTTCTCAAGTGGTGGTGCTACAAGGTAATATCTATGAGTCACTTGAGATTGAAAACCACTTCCTTCTTTCTTATCATTTGGTTATATGACTCATGTGACTAAGTCATCTTTACTGATCCACCTCGACTTCAAATGGTGGATTATTCATTAACTAAACCTCCTTGATGAAAAGGTTCTATAGTCAAGCCAATGATTATAAAAAAGCGCCAGTTGGGAGGCAACCCATCCATTTATGTTATTTTGCTTAGTTTTAATGTTTGAGTATGTGTACTTTATGTTTTTAAGTGTGTTTATTTTGTTTGTTTTATAGGAAAATCAAACATGGCAAAAGTGATCTTTTTGGTGCACCATGAATAGTAAATAATGCAAACAACTTGGTACCTCAAATTGTGTTTTAATTGTTCATGATCCCAGAAATGAGAACTGTGAGGACCCGAAAATTTATTTTTATCTGACCTATTTATTTAATTAATCACTTAATTTCTCTGAATAATTGTTTTCAATCATTTTAATTGCAATTACACCATACATTACCTCATTTTATTTTAAAAACCTTGTTTAACCTTCAATTTCATTTTTCTATCACTCAATTGTGAAAAAAGAAAAAGGGCATATTTTTCGAGACAAACATTTGGACTGAGAGTCACTTAAGTTTGGAGAATAAGTATGATCATTAGTAGATTAAGAAAAGCTAATTGAGAGATTAAAAGTGAGTGATTAGGATTAAACTCCAATTGGAGCATTTTGGGCCACAAATTCAAGTTGACTTTTGACTCCATAAAGCAAAGCTTTATATTTCTTCTTTCTTTCACTTTTCCCCACTTTACCAAACACCCAAAATCCTCTCTCTTCTCCCTCTCATCAGCCGCACCTCCCTTCCCCTCTTCCCCTTTGATTGCATCTTCAAAAACTACTCCAAAACTTCACCCAAATCCACCAAGAAACTTGGACAAATCTTGCTAACCTACCTTGGAGCTTGAGGATCAACAAGGAGAGAGAGTGTGAGCCGAGCTTTGGAGGGGGAAAAGAGGAGTGTTGGTGCAACTCTAGATCACTTCCAACCTAGGGTTTGTACTTGAGAAGGAGGAGGTATATTACTCCATCACAACTTTGCTCTCTTGACTTCAATTGTGTAGCTCTAAGTTTTGATGAATCATTATTTGTTATTTTGTTGAATTGGATGTTTTTGTGGGCTCTATGAACTCCCACAATTATTGATTGTTGGATTGATATGATGTGTATGTGTGATGGAATGAAGTTGTGTTGAGTTTTGGAGTTGGAAAGCTAGGAAGAAAAGAAGAGGAAAAATCGAGAGAAGGAGAGGGGAGTTATGGCTGGTTGCATTTTTTATTTTTGTGTTTTGTTTTGGCTGCAAAATTTTGTGAGTTTTTGGTTTTTTTGAGAGCTGAAATGTTGGTCTATATGTGTGTAAATTTAGTTGAAAAAAAATCATTCCATTTGATGTGGTAAAATCGCATGGAAAGAAGAAGTCAAAATCTGGAAAAACTTTCACTATTTTCTGCTGCCCTGGTTTGGTCACGTTGGTCACTGTCTTCCTGTATGATTTTTTGGCTAAATTTTGGTGCAAATGTAGCTCACATACTGAGGTTTATGCCTGCAAAATTTGGTGTTTTTCCAGTATCATTTCGTTACTCAAATGATGTCTCAAATCTGCTCCTCAAATCTGGAAAAAATGCTGTGTCAGGACAGCTTTTTGTCTCATGTTCAAATGGCTATTTTTTCTTTCTCGGGGGTCAAAATTGAGTTCCATTTGTTGCATTTGAAACTATACCTGTAGGTATTTTAGTGGTATAAATTTTAAGAGCTAGTTCGATATCTGTGAATTTTGAAAAATTTTTAAAGTTCGCTGAAAACCAAGACTGTTATGCCTTGTTTTCACGGTTGTAGTGAAGATTTCTCTATGTTAATGACCAAACTAGCTCTTACACTAAACATGAAAGTTGTAGAGAATTGAGTTATCCATCTACTCACAAAATTGCAGCCCAATTGGAGCACTATGCTGAGTGAAATGACCAAAATACCCCTGCTGCTCAAACCCTTATATTTTGCTGGAAAATGGCCTAACTTGCTGTTCGAATTTTTCTTGAATTTTCCAGCCTATTTTCCAAATTCTCTTGAGATGATATTCTATGTTATGGTTTGTCTTGAGTAGTTTGAAATGTGGGTTGAATTTCAAGAGAAATGAATGATGTTTGCTTGGTTAAAATTGATGAGAGAATTGTTCAAATCTCTAAGTGTGTGCTGTCCGAAATTTAGGTAAGATGAGCCGAGCTCCACTTGACTTTTTGTTAATAATTGTTGGTTCAATTTCACTCAAATTCTATTATGAATGTTGTATTATGATTATATGATTGCTTTGAGCAAGAATCTTGGTGATTGTTTGAAAGAAAAATGGAATTTTCTAAGTAATATTGAGTTTCTAAAACCCGGAAATTGGTCACTGACCAGTTCCGGGAAACTATTTATATCTTGGTGTAGAAAAATCCAAATGGAGTTCTGATAGTGGAATTTGAAACTAGACTCATAGGTCTTCAAGATGTAAAAATTTTAGATTTTTCCTCCACATGTGCTGCTGCTAATAATTTTCCAAAGTCCCCTGATTTTTCATGACTGTTCTGTTTTGCACCAAAATGAATTTCCGACTTGGGGTGAATATTTGACCTACTTGTGATTTGAATCTCTGAAAAGTGTCTTCTAGAGAATTGTAGTACTAAAAATCTATTTTCCAACCGTATAACTTTTATAGTTTTCTGACTTGCGAAACTTAAGATATGAATTTTTAAAGAGTGCTGACACTATTCATATCAGTGAACTATTTCTAGTTGAAAAAGGGATTTCTTAACCTTGAAACCCTAAACGACCTATTTTCAACCTCTTACCTTGATTTTTCCACTTTCTTGACTTTAAATGTATTCTCATTGAGTTTCTTGGGTTGGTGTAGCTCACCTAAGTTACGTATGATTTCTTTTCCTTAAAATTTTACACTTTTAACAATTTTCTTAAGAAAAAGAGTTTTCACTAGCTATAGTAAGATAATAAATTGTTGATCATTAGTCACGTTTGCTTCAGGTGGCCAAGGGAACTACGGTGTGAATCCTGAGGCGCTCGAGTGATCTCACCTGCATACTTTTACTTGATTTCTTTTGTTGGTGAGTGTTCAAGTGCATGATAACTAATTGTTTTAAATAATGTAAATGATTTAAAGAGCATGCTTGTGTGACTTGGTGAGTGTGTACTTTATCGCGCTCACCTTATTGGAATTTGCCTCTAAGTGAGTTCAACTGTTTAAAATGTTAATTGATTGACTGCTTGAACTGCTTATTTTGTTTATAACTGTGGGGACGCCCAAACCCCATTGGGAATCCTTTCACCTTGTCCGCCAACAGGGGCTAGGGCAAGGGATGGGTGAACCATGGGTTATTACTGTTTAAATCACGTCGGTTGAAATGAGTCCACCGACTATGGCATACTCATAGTGGGTTGCCAATCACTATTTAAATGTTGGAGTTTGGGCCCGGTCAAGGGGGTGTAAGTAGACGGGAGAGGGATACAAGTGGTGGCTATGGACTGTGAGAGTGAGTGGTTGACGGAGTGTCAACGTGTGACTTGAATTGATGCTTGTGAAGAAAATAATTGCACAGAATTACGGGAATGTGGAGCTGGCCAACTGTATCCTTCAAATTGTGCTGTTTAAATGTTTTATTAACTGTTTTGCTCTTTACTGCTTTATTAATTTATTTAACTGCTTTGATTTGCCTATGCATGTTTCTCTTGACCTCATTGAGCTTTGCTCACCCTATAAGCTTTGTTTTCCTTAACAAGTTTTAAAGTGAAACTCGAAATTCGAGGAATTTAGTTTCTTTCGTAGAATTTCCTCACTTTTGTATAGGATTGAAACTGTTTGTGAAATTGATGAAATATTGTACTTGAGGTTGTTATTTCTATAACTTTGATAAGAAATTATGGGATTGTACTCTTGAAAGTCGAACTAGTGATTTTGATAGATTTTAATTATGATTTTAAGAATGAATGTTTGTAATTATATCTGATTTTAGTGAGAGAGTCCTATCGAGAGTTGGGCAGGCGGCTAGCGGATACCCTAGGGTTCGCCCTAAGGAGAAGTGGGGTCGTCACAAGAACTTGATTGACCAATGGAATAGTTGTAGAAAAGTTGGAGATTCCAAATTTTAGAAGGATCCGCGAACATATCTGCGAGCCTTGCCTCGTGGATCTCTGAGGTTCGCGGATCAAGATCAGAGACTTTCCAGGAAGATCCGCGACCTGTGTCTCGCGAATCTTTAAGGCTCGCAGGTCCTGTTCAGAAAATTTCCAGACAAATCCGAGTTTTGATTCGTGACCTCTGCTTCGCAGATCACTGAAATTCACTTTTTCTTGAAGTTTCTTGTCCAATTTTTCAAGTATTAATGGTTACCGGGTGGAACTAATGCAGATTTGGAGCACACTAGATTAAATTCGTATGAATCTTGAAGTTCACGACAATTCAATCATATTAATAGGGGAGTATTACTTTCTTATCTTTCTTTTCCTTCTTACACATTGAGGACAATGTGCATTTTAAGTGTAGGGGGGAGAAATTGTGCTTATATGCATAATTATGTGATTGAATTGTGATTATAAATGTTGGACTTGAACTTGGAAATGTTATATGGGGAAATTCTGCCAAAATTTTTTCCAAAATATTGTCAAAAATTTTGAAAGTCGTTCAATTTTTCAATTAATGTGGAGATGACTATTATGTGATTAGAAATTTTTACAATTTAAGGAAAGTATGTCTTTTAAAAAAGGAAATTATACTTAAATTTTGTATGTTTAATGAGATTTCTTCTATTTATTTAATTTTACAAAGTGGAGTGATAAGTGTGGTAAATAAATGTAATACTTTTCCCATGATTATTTTTTTGAGGGAATGTTTATTCTTGTTTCCTTTCCCAAAAAAAGAAAAAGTGAATAAAAGTTGTAGCTCTACTCCAATGATTCTTTTGCCTAGTAACTGGGAGTTTTCATCTAAAAATGTTGACTTTTACATAAAACGATACTTGAATAAAGAGTAGGCAAAGCAACTTTAGTAAGTGAAGTGTTGAGTAATCGGGGATCTTCATCTAAAAATGTCAATCTTCGCGTCAAAAGGCACTTTCACAATTTAAATAGATGTTTGATATGTTATATGAATAAATCCATCTCTTGAGTTTAAAAAAAAAAGATGATCATGGGTTTAGGAAGCATTTATTTGACTATGTGATTCACTTTGCATGTAAAATTAGGTAAGGAATGAGAAATTGAATTGAAATAGTTGAAGTCATGATATAATTACTCTCTTTTACTTGATATTATGAGTACTTGACGTTAAATGAATGGTTGCAAAATAGTTATCTACCTTGTTTTGAGAAATTGAATTCAAAGGTGCACAAATATTTTAGTTCAAGGTTTGGATCATTGTTGGTTTGTATTTCTTATTACTTGAGGACAAGCAATGATTCAAGTGTGGGGAAATTTGATAGGTGTCTATTTTGTATGATTGAAGTATGTTTTTCTATTTAGTTTTTGTGTATTTTAGTCATTTTGATGGCTAATTAACTAGGGTTTCTAGTGAAGTTTTGCATTTTATGGTTTAAATAGAAAAAATTTATTTCTATGGATTAAAGTAGTGAAAACTTCATGCTTCTGTAGGATTAATGGCTCAATCATCAAATTAAATGAAATGAGAAGATATTTGCATGATTATTGATGATTTGAAGAAAAATGAAGTGCAATGAAGCTTGGAAGGAAAAGTTGGAAAATTGAAGTACTTGAAGTTGATAAAGTTCCAAATTGAGATGATCAATATGCATTTCAATCATCAAAGAACTAAGGAGTCAAAAGTCGGAAGATTTAATGCTTCAATTTCACGACGAAAAATTCAAAATTTGCGACTCTGTAGTTGATCCGCGAGGTAAAACATGAAGTGATAGTTGGAACAAGAAAACAGCTTGCGGTTCTCTCTCAGAAGAGCCAGGGGAACTGGATCCGTGAGGCACTGATAATAACCTGCTCAACTTGTAGCCAATTTCCAGAAATTTTTCAACTTACTTCTAGCTCAACTTTGAACGAATTTCAGCTGTAAATTACGTAAAGAATCTTGGAAGGTTGGAGAAACAACTTGTGGCAAATTCAAAACGCAATTTTCATCAACTTTATAACTCATTTGAAGCTTGATAAGGTGCATGAAGACATATTTGAAGCATTTCAAAGAATAAAGATTCATAGATGCCATTTTTCTTGACTTTTGAATCTTAAAACTTTTCTTGTGTTCACATGATAAAGATTTGGAGGCTTATGGAGGATGTCTTCTATAAATAGGGCCTTTGGTAGACATTTTTGGAAGAACCTTTGGAAGGCTAGAAACACTACCCAAAAATGTAGTCTTCACTAGTTTTTCTTAGTTCATTAGTTTAGTAGAGTTAGTACTGTAAGTTATAGTAGTTTTTCGTCTTGTACTTGTAGTTAGATTTGGATGAAGAATTGAAGAGTAAGATGGAGTGTTGAAACTCTAGTGACATGGGTGACTTCTCTCCTATCACTTTCTCTTTTGTATTTGAGTTCATGTTTAGCTATAATACAAGTATGGTTTTTTCTTTCTTTGTCATGTTTAGCTAAAGTTTATGCCTTGAGTTAAGGATGAACTTTCTACATCTTGTTTGTGATGTTTACTTAGTTATTTGATGTTATTACTTTGAACAAGTTATTTAGTAATTTGGCTTTTATAATCATGATTAACCGGCCATTAATTGTGATCATCTTAAGGTTTTAAGTTTGCCATGAGAATTGGAATTTAACACTATTTCGTGAAGGTAGTCACTCACAAGTGTAGAGGGGCACCTTTGTGGCTTTAGTGATTTATTTTATGTAATTTCATAGAGCAAATGAGTTTGTAATTAATTCCATAACCACAAGTGTAGGTATGGTTTAGCTATAAGCATAGTTGATTCACTACGAGTATGTTTCACATGCATTAGGAAATTACGCCATGTTTAGCCAAAATAATAATATTAATTTAACCGGTAGTTTTATTTGCAAGAGTAGTAAGGAATTCCATAACTCTAGGAGCTTTTAATTGCTATTTTTACTTATTTTATTTCATGTTTGTAGTTTAGATTTACTTACTTACTTGTGATAGTCTAAATAATAGAGGAATTCAAAACCACCGGTACTTGACAATCTTCCTGTGGGATCGACACCTAACATAACCTATACTCAATAAACGATCTGTATATTTGTAGTAAATGGGGTGTTTAGGCTTTATAATTAAAATTTGGTGTATGGTAGAACCTTGTCATACACTAACTTCAGAAAAAATAACTTTATGTAAATTTATTCATGTACCTTCTATAATAATGCTAACTTCCTAGAAATCCTTCTATACACTTGATTCAAAATTAATCTCTCATAATTTATCCTCTATAGCTCTTCATTGATAAATATAATCTTTTTTTTTTTGCATTATAGCTCTTAACTAAATATTAATTGTCATATTATTAGTTACTTCCTCATTTCTAACTCTGCTAACACTGATATTTATTATTAGTTACACTAGAAACTTATCCTGGTAAGTATATAATGTGACAGCCCCACCTCTCCTTGGGGTATACCCTAAGGTATCAGTGGACCATTTGCCTAACTCTCGACAGGGCTCACTCACATAAAGATCACTATATATATATATATCAAACTAAAATACCATTATCAAACCAAACCAAACGGTAACTCACAAATATCTTGCTCCAACCTTACAATCCCAAATTACATAAAGTACTTAAACATACATTCAAATTCTCATAATACAAAACTCTCAAATTCACAATTCAAGTTTTTCAAGCCAAATACAAAAGTGAACCCTAATTCTAATGGTTGACTCCTTCACTTGGGTTCTCAGTCCCTGCTAAGGGAAACAAATTGAAAAGAATAAGTTAAAAACCCAGTGAGTTCCAAAAAGGCAAGCAAAGCACATAATACATAGGATATTTCATTTCAAATCCGAATCTAGAATTAAACACATAAGGAAAGCAATTAACAATACAAGAGTAGGATATGGGGGCTCTCAGGAGCCAAGATCCACGAAACTCGATCATATTCCGAGTAGTTGACACTCCGTCAACTTTCACAAATATAACCATGTAGATCTCCACTTACTCCTTACTCCACCAAACCCCCACCGGGCCCGACTCCAAGCACATTATATCACATAGCTTGTTTATTGTTCTTTTCCGAGACAAGTCCACATGCCAAGTCCCGAGCACATATCACATCACATAAATAACCCTATGGCTCATCCCTTTCTCCTCAGCCTAGGCCTAGCCTACAACTCGAATCGAATGACTCACCGATAGGTCTCAGGAATTTCCAAAAGTTCACACACACACATAGGTCACTACAAAACATTTTCACAAATAATTTCATTCAAATAGACGTAAGTGCAATGAAGTGCACACCACCTCACTTGATGGTTTGAAAACCCAATTTCACATCAAATCGCTTAACTAACACAATTAGAATCATATTCACATAATCACATAGCAAACATTGAAACTCACCACAATAGCAAAGTTCGTTTTCCAAGGTGGGATCTGGTTCAAGTCCTTCCTCACCTCCTATAATCATGAAAAAGGAAGAAATAAGTTTCGCCTCACACACAGCGAAACTACACTCAAATAACTCATTCATTTGTCTTATCAAAATTCTTCACAAAATTCCTCTAACTTTGCTCACATGAAAAATAGTCATACGAGTCAAAAATCATCTTAAAAGGTTCCATTTTCAAATCAAAATTTCAAATAACTGAACCACTCTATCGATGTACTCCATCCAGACGACTTTTAATCTTTTAGCACATTGAAATAAGGTGAGGCATTTCACCTCAAAATCACTCATTTGAGTTCAAATTCAACACCAAACTTTTAACCAAAGTTCTAACACATTTTTCAGACAATTTTCACTAGGTGTCAATGCACAAAATTCATGAAAATTAGCTAAAGTGTTTCAAATCCACAAATTTGTCCAAAATGGCACTTTTCTCTCAAGGTTTAGTGAAATTCAATTTTTCACCATTAAAATTCAAGATTTTCACTCGGCTAAAGCTTATACTCATAGTCGAACATAATACATATTTACTTAAGTAGAATGTCATCAAGAAATATCATAAAATTTTGAAATCAAACGTCAAAATTTCCAAACATGGTTCGGCCAACCCACAACACTTTCCTTCAAAATTTTTAACAACAAAATCTATTTTCTAACCATAAAATGAACTCATTTCACGAATATCAATCACAACCACAATCAGGTCCTCAAATCCACTACCTAAAAGTCACCTCAAGTCCGCTACCTAAGTTGGGAATTCAAGAGCCCAACTCAAAATTCTCATTATAAACATTTCTAGCAAAATAAACCGTAGATCTACTATATTTAACACTAATGAAGTTAGATCTAAGCGTTTTGAGTCTTATACCTTTAGATCTAACTAGATCTAATAAGATCAAACAAGATCTTGTGAGCTCTTCTCAAGAATAAGATTCCCAAACTTAGCAACTCCAAGAAGCTCCAACCTTAGCCCAAGATCCGCTTGTTTTGAGGATGATTTCCGACAACAAACTCAAGAACAAGAAGGTGACAAGCCACACAAGCTTTCTTTCCTCTTCTTTTCTCTCTTCCCAACCTCGGACCTCTCCCTCTCTCCCTCACTCTTCACACAGCAGCCAAGGAATGGAGAAGACACAAGAGAAATGGCTTCAATGGAACCTTCAAGCTCCAAGAAATGGAAGATGAAGAAGAACTTCTCAAGCTTTTTCTCTCTTTCTCTCTCTCAAGGCTCTCGGCTCTCTCTCTCTCTCTCTCTCTCTCTCTGTGTTCTAAGAGTGGCTGAAAATGAAACACAAGAAGCAAGAAATAAGGCTTTAAGGGAGACAAAAAGGTGCCATTTCCTCAAATCATGGAAAAGTGGTCAAATGACCACTTTTTGTTGCGTCGTGCGCGACACTCTAACTTTAACTATTTTATCTCATTCCAACACTGTCCAACCTTAATTATATCTCTATAATATCCCTACATGTGCTAAGTTTCATCTTCAAGTCACTATTCACACTTCAGACAAAAATTAACGCTTAAACTGGCCGAAACCACACACCGCAAATAATTCTTGAAAAATTTTCTAAATTAGCAAATAATCACTCCAAAAATAAATTCACTAATATTTTAGTGAATAAACATAATATAAACATTATTATGCATTTTTAAAATAAAAATTTGAATTTTGAGGCCCTCACATATAACACTTTGTGAATTCATACGTATTTCTTAATTTTATCAATACATTGGTAATTGTAGCTATAAGAAAGATAACTTACCTTCAAATTCATTTGTTTATCTTGTATAATAATCTTAGCTTTGTATAAATCCTTACATACACTTCATTCAAAATTAATCTCTCATAGTTCATCTTGAGGAATTGGATATCAAAACTAATTGTAGTTGAGAAAACTCTTGTCCGTTATGGAAAGCATGGTGCTAATCCATATCAGAGGCTTGTCTTAGTTGACAACAATGTACTGCCCTTCAATCTTTTAATAAGTCTTGATCATTACATACATATTGTTCTTCCTTCTCACTAAATAAAGCAATCTTACAAATTCATATTCCAACTTATACTTCCACTGCCTACCAGAACAATACAATACAATACAAACTATGATTTATAGCAGAGACCTTGATGTTCTTGATCCGCTTCTCCAGCTTCACTCAACATTCTACATCGGGAACACTAAGATATCCAGAATAGAAAACAAATTTTACCTTGGAACATCTCAATTTCAACTTACTCTGACAAAAATACATTCATCCACCCAGTGCACACTTAACTATCAGCAATATTATAAATTCACTCCATTCGCTGAGCTCCACAAAAGGATTGATGCACCTACTACAAATACACGTAAGTAAATAAGTTCTCCCTATCATCCTACCCTATAACCATTACAAACTTAGAACATGTATTAATCTCGACTTATTTTCCTACTCTATTTCAGACATTATGTGTGCTGTTATTCAAGCTTTTCCTCAACCTACTGTATCTAGAGGAGACGATCAAGCTTTGATACAAGAGTTTATAATAGTCAATGAAGCGTAAGCAATTCATTCCTCATGATTATTACATCATTAATAAATTTCTAGCTATCTGAAGTTTTTACATATGATACAGAAAGAAACCAATCACTTTCACCATGTGGGAAGAATTTGTTCACACCGAAACTACCTACTTATCTACAATCCTACATAAATAGCCAGTGATGTTTGTTGGAAGAGCAAAAATCAATTCAGTCCATCCTCTCTACAATACCACATAACTAAACAAAACTCAACTCTAATATACTCTTATGTGATCACCCTTGTCAGCAAGCACACAAGCTACCTCAATAATCCTGTTCAATCCACCTTAGAAACACAAACAGAAAGACTGGTAAGCATATCTATTAAAAATTTGCAATCAGTAAGGAGATAACTATATAATGTCTCATACTAAACAGGGTCAAGCAAATGGATCATATATCGAAACCATCATTGAAGATAGGATTTACGATCAGGCACACCAAGCAATTGTGCCTCCAACTCCAGCTCAAATCCACAAGATCAGCCATGTAATTAGCACCCCACGAATAGTACAAAAAGAAATATAAATATTATTAGCTTCTATGACAAAAAACTAAATTATTCAATAGAGCAAATTGTTCAAAATGTCATTGAACTATCAGCTTTAGCCAAAAATGTCACTAAACTTATTCGTTAGCCAAAAGTGTCACTCAACTAACAAAAACATGTATTCCGTGTCATTCCATCTAATTCAACCGTGAAGGGAGACGAAAATACTATAACGTGACTGGCAGGCATAAGGTGTGAAGGACAAAATCGTCTTTACTTAATCCCACTTAATACAGACGACTATTGCCACAATCACCAACGCCAAATTGAAATCTCCCATTCTTGCTGGTTGAGAGAGTCGTCTCTCTCTCTCTACAATTCTTTTAACTAAATCAATACAATGTTGATTAATTCAAATAGAAACGGTAGGTTTTTTCTATTTAAATTATGGGAAAGGCAAGTGGATCTGGTTCTTGATGAGATTTTTCTCTCTCTTTTTCCTTTTGTTTTTCCTGTTCAAAAGAAGGAAGAAAAAGGAGAAAGGGCCAGGGGAAGAGAGAGACTATGGGGTGGGGGGTTTGGTCCAATACCGTAGTAAAAGAACTGGTTTAGGAGCGAGAGAAGCATGCAGAGATGACACCCAAGACCCACATCCGAAAGGTCCATACGGGCAGATTTGGGATCGTCTGTGTTGGGTACGGTTAAACGGACCTCTTCTATTGGTGAAAGCTCATCTTCATCTATTATGCCTGCAATCTCATTATTATTGTCAATAGCTTCTTGGGGTATTCTTGGTTCTTCTAAATTTCCCACTGTCTCACCCATTTTTTGGAACAAGGAGAAATGATAAAGGAGACCAGTTTTGGTTTTAAAATTGGTTTTTTTTGGGCATGGGGAAACAATTGTCCAAATGCATGTTTATTTATACTATTGAAGGAAAGAAGGGAACTACAATTTGAGACGGGATTTATTTATTTATTTTTTTGGATAAAACAAATCGAGCAGAGATTCTTTTTTGTTTGTTTTGTATTTGGTTGATGGAACTTTATAGTGATGGTTTACTAATAAGTGATTTGGCAATAGCATTTCCGTCTCCTTCACGGCTGAATTAGATGGAATGATACGGAATACATGTTTTTGTTAGTTGAGTGACACTTTTGGCTAATGAATAAGTTTAGTGACATTTTTGACTAAAACGGATAGTTCAATGATATTTTGAACAATTTGCTCTATTCAATAATAGATTCCATTTCTACTGCAGGCAAAATCCTTCCATGTCTCCAATTCTTATTAGGAATTGAGCAAATGGCACCAAATGTCACTAAACTATACACTTGTACTACTATTGGTCACTAAATTTATTTCTTAATCGAAAATGTCACCGAACTAACTAAATTATATGTTTTGGACCACTCCATCTCATTCAACCATTAAGAGAAACAGAATGGCTATCACGTGATCTGTACATGTAGGGTTTGAAGGGCAAAATTGTCTAAAAATTTTAAGCACATAAAAAAGGCACAATGGTCAACCCTTAAGTTCACCATCTAAAATTCCTCTCAGCTTTAATTGAGTGAAAAAGAAAATACTTCTCCACTTCTCTAGTAAAATCAAAATCAAACTAAACAAAAATCTTAAGGTTCAAGTGAAAGATTGAAGATGCGGTTCATCAATCAAGCAAGTAGTTGGTTGATTTCCTTTCCTAAACAAAGATAAAGAGTGCTTAGCATAAAGATTCTATGAACTTTGTCTTTCTTCGCAATCTTGCAGCAAAATTCAAAGGCAAAGTAGGCAAATTGAGACTGCTTAAAATTTGCCTATACAGTGAAGGTGCTCTTGCTTTGTTTATTGCTAAGTCCTCTATTGTTACCAACATTCCATCTCCCGCTTACTCCCTCCTAAACAAGAAATAATTAGCATGGACATTATATCAAACACTTGATGTGCAATATGAAAAAATGATCCCAACTACTAAACTAATAAGGATTCCCATATGGATTAAGCTTCTTATACAATCAGATGATGTTATACTGCCAAATCATTTAGCATTGATCTTGATGTCGAGTAATGAATCTGGAAGCCCATTTTGATTCCCAAATCTCTGGAACATTTTTTCTATAATATGAGCAATCTTGGCATCTTTTGGACTTGGCTCGCGAATTCCTCATGAATTGGGTTTCTACGAAGGGATGCTGAAACTATGATTGAATTAGCCTGCTTTCGCCTCTCTCTCAGGTGCATATTAGAATAGATGAAGAAATTTATTTCATTAATCTGACTTTATTTCTCAAATTCTTCAAAATGATTTTCATCCCACACCAGCAAGTCAAAGTTATGTTCCTATGCCTTGTCACTCATGAAGCCTCAAAGCATACCTTACAAAGTAGAGATTAAAATAGTTGGTAAAACCCTCATGAGATTTGGGCAAAAATTGATAGAAGCCTTAGGGTTTAGATTGATAAATGGAAGTTTGGAATTACCTATAATGTTTAAGCTATTTATGAAGACAATCTTCAACCAAAAGCTTTTCTGACAATTTTGCCCCCATAAAGTACGTTTGCAAGCCATATGACTATCATTCTATTTCTCTTGCTAGTCAAATTAGATGTAATGATTCAAAACATACAATTTAGTTAGTTTGGTGACATTTTCAACTAATAAATTAGTTCAGTGACCAACAGTAATATAAGTGTATAGTTTGGTGACATTTGCCTCCATTTGCTCTTAGGAATTTTACTTTTTGAGCTGCCCTACTCCAAGATGCAAGAGAGCAATTGGAGCACAGATAGATATGGAATTCACATGCTTGCATTGTCACAAAACATCCATGCTCCCACAATCGAGGTATTCAGTAACAAAAGTTGATTTTCCATTACTAGCTATAAGAAAAATCCAAAATCATAATTATTGCATTTACATTCTTTCCATTATCTATCAACAGGTTTAAATTCAATATATAGCTATTTGATGGTACTACTATCTTAAATGCATCCATAGATGAAAAAAATGCACAAATGATACTTCCCGTACCATCAGAAATGCTAATTGAGATGCAACAAACAATATGATTTCTAACATTATTTGCCACTTTCTCCTTAATGTCCTACATAGATAAAAAAATTTAACCATTTACATTCTTTCATGCATCACAAGGACAACAATTAAACATTGCTGCCATCAACCAAACACTGCAAGACAAACACCTTTACATTCAGATTAGGAACACACCAAAACAAATGCAGCCAGCCTGCTATGTAGTTGTTACCTGTCTACAAGTACCTATCAATGATATACCTATGTCTACATCTACAACTAAAGGATCTACATCCCAACGTCTAAAACTCAAACTCCTGTATCAAGATCCACTAGAAACCTCACTGCTATTAAAACAAAAGAACAATCTGAAACATCTATGATAGTTTTAACAATAGCAACCATACCTCCACTATCACTGCTTACTGCAGTAGCTCCCAAAGGAAAAAATGCTGTTCAGACTATAGAAAGTAAAAGAAAAACAACTCCACCATCTCAACTTCCTACAAAATGCTTAGCCATAGCTAGACGCTACCTACTATCGCACACTACAACATTAACTGAAGTATAGACTCCCCTTACGCATCCATTAGCAACAGACTTTTTGTTCACTATTTCTTACACAATGATACAAACTATAAGTATCTACCTTTTATTACTAAGGTACAGTGCATATCAGAACCTACTCTGTTGTAAAGCAAATTACGGCCCAATACTATGTATATATATGTATGCCAAACTTTTGTTAGATCTTCCTTTATACAAAGGAAGAATAAAAATAGTAAATATTATATTGCATTATCTCTATGAGTGCAACATCCACAATTATCTATGCATATACATTTAATGATAGTTGCACACTAATAATATTTAATAATCAAACAATTTCTTGATCTCATCATAGCAAAATCTTTTCTTTTCCAACTACAGTATAGTTACGATAAACTTCTTGTGAATAGATAATATATATAAATCTTACAATTCTCTTCCCCTTTGTCACGTATTCAATTTACTCGCCTTCCACTTTTCTACATATAAACAAAATGAAATCTCTACCATATCCATTTTTACTTTTATTCCCTTATTTTTTTAACATAGCATAGTCAAGCACAATATATGCCTCAAAATTAACGGCCTAAACAAATTACAACTTACTTAATAATTCGAACACTACTTACTATTTTTTTTATTGATGATTAAAAAAACCATATAGTTGATACAAATATATTCCAAACAGGTTTTTCCCATATTTTATATATTTATCAAATACATCAAACCATTAGATTCATTCTACCATTTTAAAATAACCATATCAAATTAATCTAACTTTCGCTCCTACAAACCATTACATTCATTTTCCCATTTTTAAATATTCATATAAAAGTAATTTAACTTTCACTCCTACCAATTGAAACTTAAATTAAAGTTATATTTCTAATTCATAAATTTTGTCTTTGATAAAACTGGAGAAAATTCCTTAATCCATTATCTTTAACCTATTTTAATTTCCTTTCATAGTATCTTCCGATGTTCATTTATATTTATTATTCAGTAGTTATTTAACCCAGTATACTATAGTCTTTTTAGCCATAAACAATTACAATCAACTCAAATATTAAACTTACCATCAAAATTAGAAAACTATGTGTTACATATCTAGAAACTATTACATTCCAATGAAATTTTTTATCCAAAAAAATTAAGGGCAAACTAATTTAAATAAAAACTTAAAAAAATACAAGCCCAAATATTCACAGTATAGAAAACCAATTCTAAAATCAACATACAACATTAATATATATTCTACTCCAAAACATAGTTCAAATCATTACCATAAACTAATTCAATAAAAGATAGACAACCCCTATACTACAAGCAAATACATTAACACCATCATACAAACTAGCTGTCCATATGACCCTAAAAAACCAAAATAAAAGCAACACTCTAATACAGCCCAAAGCACTATTAATTTATAATATGCTTCAATAATCTAGTAGCGAGCTACATCTCCTCCCAAGGAGTTATACCATTGCCACAACATGAGTTTGAGTTATATCCACACTATACATAATAATGCTCTCCTGCTTGGTAACCAATGAAAGCCCTACAACAATGCAAAAACAAGAAAAAAATTTTAAAAATACCACACAACAAAAATTATTATCATCCAATTTAAAAACTAATTATAGTGAAAATGACTAATACGAGGTCTGCAAATCAATACTATCGGATGCCGATGAACATTTTGAGCAAGATATAATCCATCAGTTTCGATAAACTTTTCCTAAACCTCAAATGCAATTGGCATCATCTTGATAAAACAAACAAAATAGGGAAAAAAATACACTTAATATCCATAAATTCTTACTTATATAACATACCCTTCAAAAAAATTCCAATAGATAAACACATACTCTTGATTCAATAAAAGAAACTCTTGAATGCGAACATATCTACCCCCAAAGAGAAACGCTTGTAGTGGAAATACTCCAATGACGATTGCTAGAACACCTACAAATAAAATACTGTTTGATACCCCAAATGCTATACAAGTCCAAAAAATATTATACTAAAAACTTCAAAACTAGTAATAATACTTATGATAGTATCATCCGAATGCATCAATGATTGCAAACTCCCAAATGGAGTCAGATGATATAAATGATCAATAGCCAATGCTGCAGCTCCATCCACAAGTTGGATAAAACAACTTTTGTAAGTATCAACTCAAATCCCATTGATTCAAGCCTAATGGATTGATTCATCAGTCGATGAATAACACCGGGTCCATTTGGATTCCTTGTTTTTGTGTTGTTTGTGAAAAATAGTACTGTAGTATTATAGATGTTAAAAAAAAAATACTATTGTTGATGTCTTTGGTTTTTTTTCTATTTCTTTTCTTTTTCCTTTTCCTTTTCTTTTTTTTTTCCTTTTCCTTTTTCTTCTCTTCTTCTCCAACCAATCCTCCCTCCTCCTCCTCCCTCCTCCCTCCCCCTTCCTGCCGGTGACCTCTTTTTTTTTTTTTTCTTTCCTCCTCCTCCTCCTCTCCCTCCTCACCTCTCCCTCTCCCTCTCCCCACCAGAGAGGTCTCTCTCCCAGGACCTCTCTCTGGTCGTGACCAGAGAAGGATCGCGACCAGATCTGGTACAACCAGAGGGGGGGAGGGGGGAGGCGGCAGCGGGAGGGAGGATGGGAAGAGGGGAGGGAGGACAGGAGAGCAAAAAAATAATAATAATAAATTCTTGGTAGCCGACGGGGTGCCGGCGCCGGGAGGGATGAGGTTGGTTGGGGGAGAAGAAGAGGGAAGAAGAGAAGAAAAAGGAAAAAGAAAAAGAAAAGGAAAAGGAAAAGGAAAATAAAAAAGAAATATAAAAAAAAATATTGTGGTTGTTTTGGGGTTATTTTTGGTTGATGTATTACTGTAGCATTTGGGGTGTGAAAAATAGTTTTTCAAAAATAGGGGCCAAAAACAAGAATCCAACGGACCCTCCATTCCCAATAAGATATGTAGAATACAATTGATGAGCCTGATCCAAGGCATAAACATCATTCAAACAAACCAATCCTTGGAGTCAATTCCTCTACACAAAGGCAAAAAACGAACGAAACCATTAAAAATACTACAAAAACAACCTTACTCAACAACTGCAATTAATACTTACCGCGTCATCTACAAAGATATATCGTTGATATCTTCACCACTGAAATAAGCATCTTGAATAAAGCTTTTTTCTGTAACCACCACCTTAATATACCATTGCTGAACATTTTCATCTAGCTGATTAATGGCTAGATAACTTCCCTCCATAGCTTTTAGGTACACAAGGAGCAAATAACAGAAACTCAACTCCACCCTTATAATTAATATAAAAATATCTCATTGCTCCTCAAATACTTGATATACTATCTACGCAAAAGCCATTTTATAGGTAGAATACAAAGCCATCATAAACACTAACAAACATATCCCCTGAAATTCTAATACCAATACCTAAAACTACAACGGTTGGCATTTGAAACCCTCTCATGTTGGCCCTCATGCAAAAATGAAGAATCTTGCTATGAGCCACCTCATATACAATAGCTGACACATGAATCAACAAATGCCAAGTCAGTTAACCACCTTACACACAATCTGTCAAGTACTCATGCAATTACAAACAAATTCAATTAAATTTCCATGTAATTTAGATACACACTCTTTTTAATCAAACCCCCACATTTTCCATGATAAAAATAAATAAAAAACAATAAAAGGCCCCCCAAACTCATTTTTAACAACCTGTATATCTTCTTCCGTAAACACTAACAATAACTCACAACTTTAGCAAAAAAAAAAAGAGAGAAAAATTTTAATTAGCTGACCACACTTCTATAGTTACAACATATAATACAAATTCGCATTATTGCTTTTAACATCCACACTATCTATAAATAAATACAATCCTTCATTACACAAAAATTCAAAGATCAAATGATAATACAATAATAGCCCCTGAGCACACTCGCACCGTAGCGTTAGTACACACACTAGTTTTCTTAAAAGGCAAGCAAAATTTTAATTGTATCATTTTTATCTACATAGGCCATGTTCATACATATTTCTTGATCATAAAATTAGTAGAAGTTCATGTTTGGATAAATTGCTGTAGATTAATCATGTCGTCGAATACAAAACCTCCTTAAGTCAAAATAATAAAGAAAATTACTCAAAATTTTCAAGTTCATGGTTTTCTAGGTCAAATTCGCAAAGAAACTAATGGGGGGCCATAATTAATGAAGAAGAAAGTGTTGGAGTGATTTTTATTTTCTAAAAAAAAAAGACAGACGACGAAGGAGGATCAGGTAACCAACCCCAAAAAAAAAAAGCGTCACCCACAGCCACAAGGTTACGACCCAAGTCGTGATGGGTAGAAGTGGCGAGCTCACAGCTTCCATTGTGGCAAGCTTTGTTGCCGTGCTATCAAGCAACACAAGGTAGCAGCATGCCACAGCAACAGCTGCATCGCTTGTCGTGTGCTCAAGGCCAATAGTCTTGCTGCTGCAGGCGACGACTAGAGTTCATGGCAGTAATTGCAGCAATGATAACGAGGACAATGATGATGGAAGGTGAAGGTGGCAACTAGGTGAATTTCTATAAATAATGTCAAATAATAAAAGTATTAGAAATATGGGGTTATATAGGTGGTTATTCTCCAAATAGGGTCCCTGAAAGTTTTGTATGCGGCGATTGTGCAAAATTTTTTTGTTTTCAATTTTTTCCTCAAGGTGTCCGTGCTTATTTCAGGTGACAGAGAAGTTTTTTTCCCTAAACAAAAGTGTTGCTGCAATGTAGCTGTGCAGTTTCATTTATATATACAGAAACCACATAGCTTTATTGCAGTTTCACTATTTATATAGATGAAACAGTAATGTAGCTGGTCGGTCTCATCATATATATAGATGAAACCACACAGTTTTATTGCGATTTCATTTTTCATTTTTTATTTTGCTTAATTTTTATTTTCTTTTTAAATGAGATATTTTGTATTTCGGATTTCTTTGTTTGATTGGCAAAATGCATCTTTTTTTTAAATGAGATATTTTATAAAAAATTGTATAGACCAAGAATTATTCTAATAACTTGTACAAATTAGTTTAGGTTTAGTTAATTAATGAAGGTAGTCACATAAAATTGAGAAATTGATCTAAATAAATGAATAGTAGAGTGAATTTCAAGTTTAAGGAATTTTAAATGTGCAAAAAATTGTGCAAGTTAAAAATTTACGTAAAAAAAAAAAAAGAACACTTCGTGAGGAACCCACACAAGTCTATGAACGAATACATGATATGGTATATGAGCCGTACAGTCCACTAGATCTCATCTCTTAAATTGAAGAACCTATGATGTAATGACCACCGAGGTGAAACGGGTAGTTCGACTACTTGGTAAATTATTAAAACTTTCTATTAATTTGAGTCACATCAATCACTTTACGCCCCTAAACTCGAGCAAACTAATTCATGCACTTTTATAATATTTTTGGGACATGATGCTCTGTCTCATATAGATTGGGTGTGCACTAACCAGGGGTGTTCATGAGTCGGTAATCAGGAATTTGATAATAAAAAAAATTTGATAACTCAGGAATGGGTTTTTTAGGACCAATATCCAATACCGTTCGAACTTTAGTTTGGCAAATTGGATCGGAGAACCGGTAATTCAATAATATCTCAAATTTAAAATGTCGATAGTGAGTTAAAATATTTTAATTTTCTCTAAAAAATTGTTGACAGTTGTTGAGTCTGTACAAAAATAATATCAATAATAATAAGCCTAGATGCCTACAAAAATATCCTAGAGTCAATTCTAGTACTGGAGCAATGACTCCGGATGTGCAATGGGTTACTGGTTTCACTCTGATTCCAAGGAATATGCTGAACTGTATATACCAGAATTTATGCCCGAGAATTCTATTAATTTGCGTACGGTGACAAGTAGGGTCGTCTCCTCCAGGGAACTGGAAGAATTATTTTCTATGAACAAAAAATAAATAAATTAGGGGGTTTGGAATGATTCCTAATTAATGATTCAAATAAAAATAGACAACATCACAAAATTCAAATAAAACTAAATCAATCAATGAAATACTCTAGTCAAAGGCCTAACCTCAACCTTGGGTTCATCTAAGTGATCATTGACACAAGATGACAATCATTCATTTACAAATAAATTGGTTATGGCTGTCAACAAACTCTGACTACTATCTTTCCTTATCGATTTGATAATCACAACAATCTCTATGACTATTTCTCTTGCCAATAGACAACCCTAAACGCACTCTTAAGATTTAGCCTACTGACGGCATTAACAATTAGAAGGGCTACCAATTCTAACCAACAAACGCACAAGCTTGGTTCATTTAAGTTAATTATGGATTTGGCATTATAGATAATGATAGATTATTCACACAACCAAATAGTGATCAAGTATTTAATTGCAAGGAATAATCATAAACGTGAAAATCAGGAAATATCCAAATACTTGTAAACGAATGAAATAAAAATAATTCAATCAAGTCTCACAGCGTCGATGAACCAAATCTCGATTAGCCTCGACTAGATGAAAGAAATTAGCCACTCCTTATGGAGATTTGCAGCCAAGAGATTTTTTTTTTATATTTTTATTGAAAGGAAAAGAAAGAAAAATAAGAACGACCAAAAGGCAGAAGAACTAGAAAAAGTCTGCCGTCCTTTTTTGCTCTCTCCCCTGTTAATACCAGCAATACTACTCTATTCCCTACTTTCCTAAAAGTTAGAATCCTTGTGGGAGTATAAAACTACTAAGTAGCAATCACCATTAAAATAAGGAAACCAATTACGTATTTTCCTAAATAAAATGATCTTTGACCAATTCCCAAAAATAAGTGAACTCTTCGTTTCCAAATAATCAGCAAAATATCTTCCATAGGAAACATGCGTCCACTTATTCAACAAGATAGCCTTCACAGCAGAACAAAGCGTGCCCGCGCCTTAACAGCCAAAGTCTTCTGAAAATTTCACTTAATTGTGCTTTTAACTTCATTTTAACTCTAATGACCTAAAATCACACCAAAAACCAAGAATGAATAAAAGGTAGCATTTAAAACCCAATTTGACCGTAATTAAGAGGGAAAATACTGAAATAAAATGAACAATTGACTCCCTAACAATTGCTGCAACAAAATAATATCCTCTATTTTTTTTGACAAAATTCAATTAACTTAACTCAAACAAACATGATATGCAAAAAAGCAAAAGTTCATAATTCTAATTCCTAACTTATAATCTCAATTCTTAAACAACATTGAAATAAACAAGAACTCCAAATTTAGTTGTCAAATTAAACTCCAACATGCCAACTTCCATTAAAATTTGACTTCAAAGCATGGCTATAGTTAAGTAGCTACTCAGAAATTACTAATTAATTTTTAGTAATAGGATTAAGATTTATTCTCATATTTAATAAGAGTATATAACTATTATATATGTACACACACATGTATATATATATATTCGGTAATTGGTAATGTATTTTCAATATCCATTTCCTAACCGTTTTACCAAATATTATATTTCAACTTTTTTGAATTCTGTTTGACCGAAATCTAAAATCTAATCTAAATTGGATCGGTCGATTTTTTCATTTGTTCTGAAATGTGAGCACCCATAGCACTATCTTGACCGGACAAATTTTTCTGTGTGCATCCTAGGCTGATGTCGATACGAGATAAGGCCTTTGAAGCATTAACATACCTAATTCAGGTGATGTAAAATAGCGTGTGTATACCTTGACCGCCAAGATGTCGGGCCATCTATTAGTCACGATGTCTCATTCCACGAACTTATCGAGCGTCCATTGATGAAAATTCGTGGAGGTGACCGAGGTTGGCGGTATAGAATACAGTACTTAGTTAACTATACTTAAATTAATTTGTACAAATTATTAGAATAAATCTTAGTCTATACAATTTTTTTTATAAAATATCTCATTTAAAAAAAGGTGCATTTTGATGAACAAACAATGAAATCTGAAATTCGAAATATCTTAGTTAAAAAGAAAATTGAAATTAAATAAAAAAATAAAAAAATGAAACCTCAATAAAGCATAAAGCTGTGCGGGAAACCAAAATAAAGCTATGCGGTTTCTATATATAGATGAAATCACACAGCTACATTGCAGCAACACTTTTGTTTAAAAAAAAAAAATTCCTGTCACCTGACACAACCACTAACGCCTTGAGAAATAAATTCGAAAACAAAATAATTTTGAATGGTTGCCACATACAAAACTTTTAACGACCTTATTTGGAAAATAACCACCTGTATAACCCCATATTTTTAATACTTTTGTTGTTTGACATTATTTATAGAAATTTGACTGGCAACTAGGGTTCATAACTTAAGATTTGTAGGTTTAGGGTTTTAAAATTAGGAAAATCTATATTGGCTATAGAATAACTCTCGTCTCCTTAATTTTAGCATTTCTATATTTGTATCCATCACTTAATAATATGGTGATTTATATTCATTTTTTAATATGTGGACTCTTAAAATTAGTTGATTTTTGAATTGGGGAATAATGGGTCAAGGTTATTTTAAGTCACGCAGGCCATGTTGTTGTTGGGTTTTTCTCAAATGGGTTGATTAATTAAATGATTTGGGCCAATTACATATAGGCCGGCCCTTTTCTCACATTACTCAAATCTGATGATTAATAAAAGGTATCATTCGGTCTAGGTAAATAATGGGTCAAAAGCTGGTCGTTAAGTATTTATGAACAAAAATAAAAAGATTACATTTAGCTAAAAATACTTGTTGGGCTTACTAGGTTTCCAAACAAGTGAAATAAGCTTATGTACAAGGCCCTTAGAGCTAAAGTTATTTTGTATCTGGCATGTTAATGAGTCATTCAATCATACGGACCAAACCAAATTTTAAAATCTAAGTTTGATTACTATGAGCATGTGATTCTTGTGTTAATTGAGTGGTATGGAGGAAGGAGTGTAAGTGAGTTGTTCTAGCTCATGATCTCCCATTTAAAAAAAATATTTTGTTAATAGGCCAAACCAATATTTTTTCTAGGATCTGATTTTATTTCAATAACCCAATGTTGTCAAATAAACCAGGAATATTTCTAAAGTTCCAAAATAATATCTAAACCTATGTTTAAATAAATAGAAATTTATTTCATGGATTGACTTAGCCAAAAAGTCAAATCCAAACCGAAATCCAGCCCAGATTAGTGTGGGCTCATTTCTACAAAAATAAATAAATATAAGTAAATAAATAATTAGATAAAACTTATTTGTGGATAACTGAATTAGGATAACATTCTACAAAGGAAAATTTTTCAAATTGGGAAACCTTCCAAAATTGAAAACTTTCTATATTAGAAAAACTTTTCAAGTACTCTTTAAAAAACAGCCGGACATGAATTCTAAGATTACGTAGAATAGGAATGCATATTCTAGGAGTCAGAAATACATACCAATTAGGATATATATGTATTTACTATGGGTACGAAATAAGTATAAGACACGTTAAGGTTGCTCCATGCAAATAGCCTGAAGTAGGTGGTACTTGCTATTTTGTGTCTTTCAAATATTAAATATGAGTTTTATCAAATGAAATCTCTACTTTGCTGCATTTAAAATGAATCATATATATATATATATATATATATATATATATATATATATATATATATATATATATATATATATATATATATATATATATATATATATGCATTTGAATTCTTTGATATGCTATGAGATATAAAATGAGTGGCATGATTTCTTGAAATGAAAGAAATATGCTTGTTATACATGACTAATTTTAAGTAAATACGAGATCTGAAAGGTCATGAAATAGATGGTACCTATTATAGTCTTGTCTGTTATGACAATTAAGCAAAGGTCAGGAAAAATACGTGATTGGTTATCAATGATCAATTATAGCTATATGCACTATCTTTGATCCATGATTGTGTAGATCAAGTAAAGATCAATGGAAAAATTGATCTACCACATTCTTAAAAAGGGCTAATTTTTAGGCTGAGTGCTCTAATTGATCTACCTTTAGGGTAGCGATGTATATCAGTCATATTGGATGATTTCCAATAATATGTTAATGAAATATGTTTTATCAAAAAAAATATTTAGGCTAAGTCCTCAAATTATAGTTATTATGTATACCTTATTTATGAGCTAATATAAAATATTTTGCAGGATTATGAATTCCTAAATATGTCCATGTACAATATGTTTAAATTTCCATTCACAAAAATTATATGTAGCACGTTTTATTATGATCTTTAAATGACCATATGTGTGATGAGTGTGACAAATGTTATAAAATATAATATATTGTAACTGCATGATCCAGCAGGGTTATTTTACTAGGCATTCATCCCTCAACCCATGTTTTGTTTCTTTTGTTTTGTTTTTTTTTTTTTTTGTTTTTTTTGTTTTTGTCTTTTTTTTTAATAGATCTTGAGGATTATGAAATAGTTTACGTCGAGAGCCCTAAGGAAGACTTCTACTAGATTATATAGTTATAATGAAATAGAACCTTGGATAGTATTTAGTAGTTTATGAAGTGTAGTGTATAAGAGCTCTTAAAGTATTAAATACTTTTTAATTTATGTTTCATTAGTCTTTTTTTTGAGCATGTAGGCTCATCTAAACATTGTATGTTATTTTTAAAACTACGACAAATATTGCACTATGAGTAGTTTTATTATTACAAAGAATGTGTTTGATAAACTGAAATTTGAAATTTGAAATATAAATATGTTAAGTTACTAAATTATTAAGTATTAAAATTTTAACATTTGAGCATATTTTGTAGTAAGTGATAAGTGAACAACTTATCACTTATTTTTAGAGTAAATTTTACCTGGTCAATTTAGAGATACTTAATTAATTAAAGTCTATTTTCATTATCAAATACATATGAACATATTAAGATCTAGACCATTAAATTTAAATGATAAATTGAGTTATTATACAGGATCCTAATAATTTAATAAGTTTGCAATTATGATTGTTGCCTTATATTTTTGATAGAGTTTTGTGGGTACAACAAATGTTTCATGTCTGACACATGGTGGCTAGGGGCGTGACACTTTCTTAGTTGATTTTACTGTTGAACTGTTTTGCAAATGGTATTACCTACAGCTATAACACAAGTGCTTCACGGTAACAAGTTTGCATTTGTTAGATGGATATTTGTGTAAATATACATTAGGCTATTTTGCACAGATTTGCAAATGCGACAGGCTTTCCGTATTTACCACATTGGTAAAGGCATATGTGATATTTAAGAACCTATTCTCCCAGCTTGTGGAGGATACATACAACTTGCCAATATGGGACGGCTATTTTAACAATCCTCATCTACGAATTTAATTAACTTGTTCACTTTCGTCAAAATTAGAAGCAGTAGCATCTAAAACAATTAAGGGATTTAAACTCAACTGGTTTTCTTGATCAATTAGAAAGCCATCGCCAGCCACATGACATTGCTGTTCATCTGCTAGCACTCTTCTACTGCCGATTTTCCGTCCACCTCCACTTAAGAAGAGTCCATCTCTGCCTTAACAAAAATGTCTATTGACAATATATATAGTAGATGACTCCAGCTGTAATTCTAAACATTTATTTGGTTTTTACAACTTCGAGCACGATGTAAAACTTGGGAGAACATAGATTGATTTGAAGTTTAACAAGCCATTATTGAATCATCACTTTTACATATCTCTAGAAAGAGTCATATGAACATTCTGTATCAATTTTATATAGACACATATACACACAAGGAGTTTAACTAATTAGATCATTGCTTTAAAAAAAAATTAGGTCATTACTTTAATTCTCTGCTTTTCCTCTTCAAGTGATACAATAATAGGCCACTGTCTCTCTGCTGTTATGATAATTTTTTTGAAGTTGTAACAATATTTGGCGCCTTACACTTTATATTCAAGAAAACATTGCATTGGCTTTAAAAATTCATCGATCATAAACTTATGAAAGGATTCGCATTAGATAGGTACACCTTAGATGAAGCAAATACTTAATGATTTGCTCTTGATAAAGTTTTAAAAATTGTCAGAAAACAAGACAACTTCATCAAACCATGAAGGATTAGAATTAGTTACTTTTGCGCCTTTAAGCCACAAACTATTTTGAGTTATCAATTGGAGTAACTTTTTTAGTCCAATTTTGAATTTCAAATATAATCTTACCATATGGATAATAGAAAATCCATACAATGACATATCCTAAATATGCTTATTTATAGATTATTGTACATAAAGAATAAATTTTCATAATACATCCTATGAGAAGGTATTGAGATTTTTGCAATAAGTCCAAGATATAATGAGTGAAGATTTATAGAAAAAAAATATGTGAATATTTATCTGGTGGTATGGGAATTTTTTTTAATAAATTGTTCCACAAACAAGTCTAAGAGAAAAAAAGGAAAAACCCAAACTATATAATAAACTTTTAGCATACGAACGTCTGATTTGGATTAAAAAAATATGCTAAGCAAACTATATTCTTGCTTTGAATGATAAAGAAAAATTCTGATTAAGCAATCTACCCCTAAAGGAGGGCAGTTCTATAGGAGACAAAGTGAATTGTGCGCTGGTTAACTGGTGAACTTACCTTTCCTAAGACGTTCAGACAAACTGTTCCTTGCAAATATAGTTCAGATGATCTTGGAAAGCTTATAATAAATTTGTAAATTACTTTTTCTGTTTAAAAAAAGATAGCGACTTGGACAGAATTTGTTCAGCCTTTCAAAATTAATTATTAAAAATAAATTAGGATCTGTAGGTGAAAGCAATAGTACCTAAATTTTAATGAAGAGTATATAAAATAAATAAGCATAGTTAACATAAAAAACATGGGAACTAAATTTCCAAATTAACGTATGTTAACTGTCACAAACAAGGTTTAGAACTCAAGTTAGAAGGAGATGTTAATAGAGAGCCAAATCTTAGACTTTGTTAAAAAAAAAAAAAGCGTTTAACTTAAGTGACAAAAATTATAGTTAAAACATCAATAACATGAGAAATTATAGTCATTCAATTCAGTAGATAGAAAATAGATTAATGCATTATGAGTAAAATCAAGGTCTAATTTTGACAAACTACCAAGGTTCTTTGAAATCATGGAATTTTGTATATCTGTAATTCCTGCTTTTTTTTTTTTTTTTTTTTTGCATATAACTCCTTCAATCAACTTGAGAACAATTAATTCTTTGATATATGAATACAGTTTTAATCCACTTGAATCAAAACTTAGTATTTTGAGAAATTTTTTTCGCTATAGTTTTTAATATAAATTGGAAATTTCTTATACAACATTCAATTTTGGTTATATCAATTAATCTCTTTTGGAATGTCTTAAACATATAGAACTTAGAAGATATTAGATCAAATCACTGAGAATATCTCTTACAAGTTGCCTCAAAAAAATTTGAATTTTAAAATGAGAAAAGAACATGCTATCAAAACATGAAAAGAAGTTAAAAGTCTTAGTAATCCGTATACATAAAAGCAGATCAACCACTTTCTCTCATATGCATATAGCTACATGGATTGTCCTTTTTGAAATGTTAACAACCATTTAATTTATAGAAATTTTTCATTAAATTAAAGAGTTTTAAGTAATAAATGGAGTAAAATGCATTTTATTATGGGCTTTGGTATAATAACAAGCAATATTTGGGCATTATTAAGAAGAAAATTTGAAGTCGTTCTTAAATATATTTCCTCATTGCATTTTTATCTCAAATATATTACATCATTAAAAGGGGTACCATCTAAAATATGAACAGGCATCTATATACCACTTAAAAATTGAAAACTTAATGTATAAGGAGGTAAGAAAGTATAAGTTGAAGGTAATGGAACCCAAATATGAGAATATTTTGTATTTGTATTTGTGTATATCAAGTTTGCATTTGTTAGATGAATATTTACATAGATACATATTAGACATTTTTCTTAAGATTTGCGAGTGTGACAAATTCTCAAATATTTACCACATTCACTGATAGGTGTTGAGCCTGCATAAAAATAAATAAAACCTAACTGCCTACAGAAATATTCCCGAGTTAATTCTAGTACTGGAGCAGTGACTCCGGATGTGCAATGGGTTACTTGCTTCACCTTGATTCCAAGGAGTTTACTTAATCCGATAAACCAGAATTTAGCTCGAGAATTCAGTTAACTTGCATAAGTGGCAAGTAGGGTTGTCTCCTCAGGGAACTAGAAGAATAATTTTCTATGAATCCAAAAATAAATAATGGGGGGGGAGTTTGGAACAATTCCTAATTAACAACGTCGAAGAAAATAAACAATCGCAAAATTCCAATTAAACTAAACAATATCACAAGACTCAGATAAAAATAGATCAATTAATAAAAAAAACTCTAGTTAAAGGCCTAATCTCACTTTGGTGTCATCAAACTGATCACTGACGCTAAATGGCATTCATTTACTTACAAATAAATTGGTTATGGTTGTCAACAAACTCTGACAACCTGCCAATCCTTACTGTATTGATAGCCACAACAAGCTCTGTGACTACTTCTCTTGCCAATAGACAACCCTAAACAAGCTCTTAAGATTTAGCCTACCAACAGCATTAACAATTAGAAAAGCTACTAATTCTAACCAACAAACATATAAGCTCGGTTCATTTAAGTTAGATTGAATATTTCCGTGACAATAATCCAAAAGTTTCTTATACTACTGAATTACATCATTTGTCACAAATACTAAAACCTTCCAAACAATTACAGATTTGGCATTCTAGATGACTATAGATTATTCACACAACTAAATAGTGATTAGTTATTTAATTGCAAGAAATAATCATAAATGTGAACATCAGAAAATATCCAAATACTTGTAAATAAATGAACTAAAATAATTCAAACAAGTCTCATAGAATTGATGAACCAAAGATCGATTAGCCTTCGACTAGATGGAAGAAATTAGCCACTCCTCATTGAAAATTGCAACCCAGAGATGTTTTTGGAATTTTAAATTCTTAATTCACAAAAAGAGAAAACAAAGGAACGAACTAAAACTTCAAAACCAATGAAAGGCAAAAGTTTGGCAGCCAAGCACGTCCGTCAAGCCGTCCTAGCGATGCCTATCTTAAGCGAAAGTCTATGCCAAAATAAATGATAAGTCTCCCTACCAAATTAGGATTCCAAAGAATTTGAGTTCTAATTGGAGTCTAACTTGCTAAATAGCAATAAGAAAATAGGGAAACCAATTACAAATATTCCTAAATAAAAGGGGTCTTTGACCAATTCCCAAAAGTAAATCAAATCTTCGTTTCCAAAGAAAGCAAATATCTTCCGTAAGATTTCTTCACAAAGTCATCCTTCATAGCAAAATATAGCGTGCCCGCGCCTTATCAGGAATTGTCTTCTGGAATCTTCACCATAATTGCACTTTTAACTTCCAAATAATTCCAACGACCTAAAATCAATGCCAAAAACCAAATATGAGTAGAATCAAGCAATTAATACAATATTTTGGCATGATAAGGAGGGAAATATCCACAAATTATGTGCACAATTAAGAACTTAACAAATTCCCCCACACCAAGACAATGCTTGCCCTCAAGCACTCACTAATCCAAAACTCAAAATCAAGATGACAATCGTAGAATAGCATAATAGACTAGCACAAATACTCCACATTTCCTCAACAATCTCATCAAAGTTAGGATGTTCAAGACTTGACAATCCTCACATGGATAATAGTATATGCTCTCAACACTCAAGATGTTTAATAGGGACATGTACGCTCAATTCAACACCATAGAAAGTCGTTGCCATAAGCTTGCTAATCTATCACATCTCCACCACTAAATATGAAATCAAATGCAAGAATCAAAGGATCTTTAACAAGGGTTGTAACAAGGCTTAGGGTAAAGGTTGGACAAAAAGGTAATTTAGGTTACATACATCAAAGAGAATACCTTAATCATCCTTTGCATGAATTGAAATATCATCTTCGTCCACATAATTAGCTCTACAGCACTACAATAACTCCCCAAGCATAGCAAGTGCACACATAACAAAGGGATTGTCCCCACTGTCAAAATACAACACTTATTTACAAGAATGCTTCACAAATATTTTTTCTTTTTTTTTTCTCTTTTTATTTTTTTTGTTTTTTTTTGTTTTGTTTTTTTCTTTTTTTTTTTTTGAACAAGATATTGATAACATAAGAACATAAAAGCACTTGGTAGCTATAGATGTAATCAGCTTTCTTCACTTGTGATATCTTCATGCAAAAGAATATTAAGGTATTCCTCCGACATAGGGTTCAAACAAATGGGGTTTCAAACAAAGAGGTCAAAGGGTAATAAGATGTGTTATTAAAAAAACAGGTTTAAGGCCCAAACATGGTCAACTGCAGGGAACATATACTTAGGACAGGTTTTTAGAAAGTTAAAAGAGTTAAGCCTAATTGCTCTAATCATTTTCATGCATCAAATTCAACAATGTGGTCTCGACATGTATATCATAGCAGGTTCTAGAATGATCTAACTCAGTGTGATAATTACACTCACAAAGGATGAAGAACAAAATTTGAATAATAAGATATTTAAACTCAAAAACTCACAAATGGTTATATGTCATGTCAAGAACATCCATCATTCAACTCAATTGCAAGTAAATAGAATATTCATGCAAATGCCATTACACTACTCCTATTTGCATCTCTACCACATAAAACCAACTAAATTCTAAAGAAACTTAAAAAGAAAAACTCGAAAAATAGCAAACAAACCAGCAACTAGAGTTGAAAATGCATAAAAACAAAAACTGAAACTAAAATTTGAAGAAACTAGGAAAAGTATCAACCAAGCCAACAATTCGTAGCCGAGCAAGTGTAGGGCTATGGACAACTTTACAGGTAGCAAAAGGTCGACTACGAATTTGTTCGAATCTGGCCTGTTGCTCAGCATTAAAACCATCAAGAGAGCCACCCCATTCAGGAATCCCTCGACGCATATAACCAGCAGGTAAGCCCAAACGAGACCGTTTCTTAGACCGAGTGGTGATTGTTTTAGGCTGTGGTGACGGGGCAGGTGGAGTTGGTTTAGCCGGGGCGTTGCCCTTTTTCAGAGGTTCTAAATTAGTCCTGGCCATTCTCAATTCCAACAAAATCGCAATTCGATCAACTAGCAATTTCCCAAAATTCAAAAGTCATCGACTTAATCCACCAATAATCGACTACTTATAGTCAACTCAACTCAGAAAAATAGCAATTAACTCAAACAAGGACCTAACAACTCAATATTGGATTTTAGCCACCACAAAAAAGAATCTGGCTTCAGCTACAACTAGCACTAATGTGGCCTCAGCTACTAAGGTAAGATAGAGAGCTTAAACCTGAAATCCACCAAGGTGCGTGGATACGGAGCAGTAGAGTAACGGAGCAGCAGAGAAATAGAGCACCTGAAATCCACCCAATTGGATACGGGCCCGTGGCAAGAGCAACAGAGGACAGTGAGGAGCAGCAGCTTTGTCCGGTCTCCAGCAGCAATGAACTCCGGTGACAGGGTTGGAACAGCGGCCAAGCACCTAGCAACGGGCAACGGCAGTGAAATGGGCTGGTGGCGTAAAGCTCCAACCTCCAGCGAGTGGACAGCGAGGGCACAGCATTGGAGCAGCGACGGTGGTAGCTTGCGGTGAGCAGGAAGAAGCTCAGTGACTGGGAGCAGCACTGGAAGTACGGTGAGCTTCAAATGGTGGTGACTTGACGCGAACAAGAGGAAGAAGCTCAGCGTCCGTGGGCCTCGTCAGTAGTGCCTTTACGTGAGGATAGGCAACTTGAGTGGCAGCGGAAGAACCTCCAAAAGCAGCAACGGCGGACCAAGAAAAAAAAATAAAAGGAAAAGGAAGAAAGAAAAGAGGCGCGGCGGAAAGAAGGAAAGGAGAAAAAGAAAAAGAAAGAGAAGAAACGAAAGAAAAGGAAAGGAAAAGGATTAGGGCTTTTGACTTTGACTGCTGACTCTTGTTTTTTTTTTTTTCCTTCTTGGTCAGAAGACTTGCTTCCTTAAGGCGTGGGCACGCCTTATCTTCAGAAGTCCTCTGTCCAATGTCATGTTTTGTTTTTTTTGATCGATTCAGGCAGAAACCTTTCTTACGTAAGGCGTGGGCACGCCTTATCGTTGAAAGTCTTCTGACCACCGTTCTGAATGAAAGTGCACAAACTGGACGTGGAGTGTGGGCACGGCTTATCAGTGAAAGTCTTCTGCCCAGGAGATGTATCCTCAAATTTACCCAAACGTTGGCAAAACACGACCATGTCCTACAAACACAAGTTTTCTGTTAAAAGCTAGGAGTGATTTAATTTGCATACAAAAACATAAAATAACACAAAATAATGAAAAATTAAGATTCTTGGGTTGCCTCCCAAGTATGCCTTCTTTAACGTCTTTGGCTAGACTAAGCTATTTTCAATCATAGTAGATAGGCTCTTCAAGAGTCATTTCCTCCACAACATATGCTTCAAAGCCTTCATAAAAAGGTTTGAGGCAATGGCCATTAACTTTGAAAAGCTTATCAGTCTTAGGACTTCATTTTTCCACTACATCATGGGGAAAAACATTAGTGACAATAAAAGGTCCTAACTAATGAGAACGCAATTTACCAGGAAAATGTTTAAGCCTAGAATGGAAGAGTAGAACTTTTTGACCAATAGAAAACTGCTTCCTTGAAATCTTGTCATCATGAAATGCTTTTGTCTTCTCCTTATAAAAGCGAGAGCTCTCGTAGGCATCATTTCGAATTTCCTCCAATTCTTGCAATTGCAACTTCCGTTGTTCTCCAGCCTCATCCAACCGCATATTGCAATGTTTAACCGCCCAATAGACCCTATGCTCCAGTTCAATAGGGAGATGACAAAGTTTACCATAAACTAAACGATAAGAAGACATACCTATTGGAGTCTTGTAGGCTGTCTAAGAGGCCCAGAGTGCATCATCAAGGTGCAAACTCCAATGTTTTCGATTTGGATTCACCGTCTTTTCAAGAATTGATTTGATCTCCTTATTGGAAATTTCAGCCTGTCCACTAGTTTGTGGGTGATAAGAAGTAGAAACTCAATGGGTTACACCATATTTCTTCATCAAAACCTCAATCACTCTATTGCAAAAGTGCATCCCGCGGTCACTAATAATGGCTCTTGACGTACCAAACCTGACAAAAATGTGAGATTTGACAAAATCTGCAACAACCTTAGAATTGTCAGTTCGAGTAGCCTTAGCTTTCACCCATTTTGAGACGTAATCTACAGCAAGTAATATATAAACATTGCCAAAAGATGAAGGAAATGGACCCATAAAATCAATTCCCACACATCAAATATTTCACACACAAGTATAGGCACGAGGGGCATTTGATCTCTATGTCCTAAGTTCCTTGTCTTTTGACAATTTTCACATGACTTACAGAACAGATATGAATCACGAAACACATTAGGACAAAACAAACCACATTCAAGCACCTTTCGGGCAGTTCTTTTAGGACCAAAATGTCCTCCACAAGCATATGAGTGGCAAAAAGAGAGAATAGATGATATTTCATCTTCAGAAACACACCTACGAATCACTTGGTCAGCATAATATTTCCACAATTAAGGCTTGTCCCACACATAATACTTAGCATCACTCTTGATCTTATCTTTTTGAGCTCTAGATAAATCACTAGGTAGCACTTTAGTAACTAGATAGTTAACTATATCAGCATACCAAGGAATCATCGTATGAGTGGAAAAGAGATGCTCATCTGGAAAATTATCTTCTAGAGGCATGGGCTCTTCACTTGTGACCAATTGACTGAGGTGCTCTGCAACCAAATTCTCAGCTCCCTTCTTGTCTCGAATTTCCAAATTGAATTCTTGTAGTAAAAGAATCCACCTTATAAGCCTTGGTTTCACCTCCTTCTTGGTGAGCAAATATTTCAATGCTGCATGGTCAGAGTAGACAATTACTTTAGTGCTAAGTAAATAAGAACGAATTTTTCTAAAGCAAAAACTATTGCTAAAAGCTCTTTCTCTGTAGTTGAGTAATTGCATTGAGCACTGTTTAGTGTTCTTGAGGCATAGTAAATGACATAAGCTGCCTTCCCATCTCTTTGTCTGACCACAGCACCCACTGCATAGTTTCTCGCGTCACACATTATTTCGAAAAGTAGACTCCAATTGGGTGGTCGAACAATCGGTGTTAAAGTTAGTGAGACCTTCATTGTATCAAATGCAACCTTACATGCTTCATCAAAATTAAAGGCTACGTCCTTTTTAAGTAATTCACATAAGGGATGTGACAGCTTTGAAAAATCTTTTATAAACGTCGGTAGAAACCAGCATGACCAAGAAAAGAGCGAACTTCCCGCACATTTGCAGAGTAAGGTAAACATTTAATAATTTCTACTTTAGCTTTATCTACCTCAATCCCTCTTGAAGACACCACATGTCCTAGAATTACGCCTTGGTCTACCATAAAATGACATTTCTCATAATTTAATACAAGATTTGTCTCAATGCACCGTTGAAGAACTTTAGTGAGGTTAGCCAAACAATCATCAAAAGAATCACCATAGACAGTAAAATCATCCATAAACACTTCTATGATGTTCTCAACATAATCAGAAAATATACTAACCATACACCTTTGGAATGTGGCAGGAGCATTGCAAAGACCGAAAGGCATCCTCCGATATGCAAATGTACCAAAAGGACAGGTGAATGTGGTTTTCTCTTGGTCTTCAGGAGTCACAGGAATCTGAAGGAAACCTGTGTCAAGAAGTTTTAAGACTTCTTTCTTCACTCCCTCCATCAGTGGTGGGTTTAACCTACATTGAGCCTCTCGTATAGGTTTAGCACCTTCTTCTAACAAAATTCTGTGCATACATATGGTTGGGTTCAATCCTTTAGTCGGCTACAGTCCACCCTATTGCCTCCTTATGATCCTTTAACACCCAAATCAACTTTTCCTCTTCCAAAGCAGTGAGCTTGCAGGAAATTATCACTGGAAGAGTGTCTCCTTCTCCAAGGAACACATATTTCAAGTGACTTGGTAATTGTTTTAATTCTAATTTCGGGGCTTGCATAATAGATGGCAAAAGTTTCGAGTGAGACAAAGGCAATTCTATATATAAGACACATCAAAAACTAGTGGTTTATGTGAGTCTAATTCAAAAATTGCTTCCAGCAGTTCAGAAGAAAAATCAAACTTCCCTTTTATATTCTGAACATACTTTCGATCAAAACCACTAGTGATAGCAACCTTCAATGCATCTTCATCATTAATTTCAAAATTTTGCTGCGTCAAAGATTCAATAACATCTATAACAAAAACTGAATGAGATTCACTATCATAAATATTAAATTTAATAATGTTACCATCAAATTCCATTGTCAACATCCCAGTAAAAACATCAATTTTTGTTCTAGTTGTTCTCAAAAATGGTCTTTCTAATAGAATTGGAGGTGGATTAGAAGAGTTATCATCCCCCCTGTCAAGTACATAAAAATTGGTAGGAAAAACCTATTTATCTACTTGAACCAAAATATCCTCTAAAACATTGTCAGGATATGCATTTGACCTATCAACTAGTTGAATATTAATTATTACACCCATTTCCTTCAAAGGCCCAAGATTCATCAAATTATAAATAGAACGAGGCATAACATTTATGGAAGCACCCAAATCCAACATAGCTTTCTCAATTTGAACATTCCCTATCATGTAAGGAACAGTAAACATACATGGGTCCTTACATTTAGGAGGGAGCTTTTTCTGTAGCACTGCTGACACGTTTTCTGCCATATGCACTTTTTCATTACCTTTCAACTTTTTTTTAGTAGTGCATAATTCTTTCAAAAATTTAGCATATCGAGGAATTTGCTTAATTGCATCTAAGAGAGGAATATTTATCGCAACCTTACGGAAAGTTTCCAGAATCTCCTTCTCCAGCTCCTCTTTCTTGGCCTTGGCTAGGCGACTAGGAAATGGAGGTGGAGGTGACATCATGGTGTAAGGCTTATCTCCAGATTTTGTGGTTGAGTGATCTTAGGTGGAGTCGCCTCTTCCTCTTTTTCAAATTCTTTCTTGATAGCTTGCTTAGACTCTTTCTTGCTAGGCTCTGGCAATTCTTTTCCACTTCTTAACGTGATGGCACTAGCATTTTGTTTCGGATTAACGATAGCATGAGAAGGTACCTTCTCCGAGCTTTGAGCTTCTTGCTTATTGACTGTAGAGGTTAACTGGCTCATTTGATGCTCCAAATTTTGGATGCTGGTCCTCGTCTCTTGTTGAAATTGTTGCATGTTAGTAGCTAAAGATTTAACAATTTTCTCAAGAGAAGTACCTTGCTTAGGAGCTAGTTGTTGTTGTTGCACAGGAGGTCTAGGCTGATATTGCTAATGTTGAAATCCTGATGGCCTTGTTGCATAGCTGAAATTCGGATGATCTCTCCATCCTCGATTATAGTTGTTAGAATAGGGATCATAATGTCTTTGAGGTGGTCCAGGAAATCCTCCAACTGCATTGGCATGCTCATTCGAATCATCTTGGAGAGTGGGGCACATGTCAGTTGAATGGCCCGGGTTGTAACAGATTCCACAGGTCTTCACTTGTTGTACTTGACCTACAACCAATTTTTCCACCAAAGACGTTAGAGAATCTAATTTTTGATCAAGTGAAGAAGTATTTCCCTCATTAACTAGACGGGATGTATTATCCTGTCTTTCTCCAAATTGTTGGGCATTAGCAGCCATGCTGGCAATCAGGTTTCTTGCTTCAGTTGGAGTTTTGTTCACTAAGGCACCTCCACTAGCAGCATCTATTAATCTTCTGTCTGATGGAGTTAACCCCACATAGAAGTACTGGATGAGGAGCTAATCTGAAATTTGGTGATAAGGACAACTGGCACATAATTGCTTGAATCTCTTCTAATATTTGTGCAGTGTCTCTCCATTAAACTGTCTGATTTCACAAATATCCTTCCTAATGCTTATAGCACGGGAAGCTGGGAAGAACTTTTCTAAGAATTGCTGTCTCATTTCAGCCCACGTGGTGATTGATCTGGAAGGCAAATAATAGAGCCAATCCTTAGATTTATTAGCTAAGGAGAATGGAAAGGCTCTTAATTTTATTTGCTCCTCAGTGATTCCTTGGGGCTTCATTGTCGAACAGACCACGTGGAACTCCTTGAGGTGCTTGTGAGGATCTGATAGGGAGATAATTGTGCACTTTATTTGTTGGTATTTGATCTTAATTTTGATCATTTTATTGTGTAAAGTATTGGGTTTTTGCTCATAATTGGTTTTTGTGTCAATTACAGCCTTATGGTGTTTAAAGTGACGTTTAAAGGCAAATTCTAGAAGATTTTTAATTCCAAGGTGTGCCTGTGCCAGAGAGCATGAAGCAAGGCTGAAGTGGCGATGTTCGAGACTAAATTACTGGTCACTTGCCGATATAGTTGCTAGAGTAATTGGAAGTCTTGTCCAATTGGAAAATGTTTTCCTCGAACGAACTGTTAACAAATTAGGATGAGCATAAATGGAAAGGGTTTAGCGATTGGGAAGGCTCACGGGGCGATGGAACAATTTGAGGAGAAGTCCAATTGCTTCTAAGTTTTGTGAGGAATCTGAAAGCAAGGGTGACTGGTATCTTTTGTCTCTTACAAAGTCGACAAGAGGAGATTAATAGAAGGAATCTTTCCTTGTCTTAGTAGTAGGTCTTAGCATAGACTTCATATATAGTCTTAGTGTTTTTCGTTTTCCGCCGTCATGGGAGATAGATTAGTCCATCATACTGCTTTGAGTTTTTCTCAGTTTTTCGTCTTTCGTTTCGTCTTTCGTCTTTTCCAGCCGCTACATATCAATAGCATAGACTAGTACTTGCTTGATTTTTCTCTTCTAGTAGTTACGTTTTGCAATAGATGATTTTCAATTGAACAATAAGTGCTACTCCTTCATCCGAATTGCTTGAACTCCTGGGATTGCTTGTCGAGATGAGGCATGGCTAAGCTCTTCTCCTAGTTGAGGAATACTCAAGGCTCGATTGCACAATAATTATAAGATCTTTCTAATTGTTCAATTTTAATTCTGCGTTCATGAGTATTTAATTATTCTCTATTTTCCATGAGTTATTATTATTTAGATTTATTGGATAATTAGGCCTGTTGTTCAATTGTCTAAATAATTGACAGTCAATTAAGGTGTTGGCGCGTCGCCTTTTAGCATCTTGATTAGTGGCAAATGAGACAATTTCACCGCCTGCAAGCGGTCTAATCTGGATCATGGGGATAATTAATCTAGTTTAAATAAACCCACACGTGTGTTTGTCCACTAGAATTGGGTCTTTCTAGTTCCTAATGCTGTGACTACATTAAGTCCTATGAGCGTCTTTAGGGTTGTCTAGTCTACAAGAGGATAGTTTATGAGCGTCTCTAGACTACTGTATATTAAGGAAAGATTGGTGGTTGGGCATATCGCTCGACCACTATAACCAATTTATTCGTGAACGTATGAATTTTTCCATGTATCTGTGATCAGTTGTGTGCACCGGTGCAGAGATTGATTCCTTGAATAGGTTGTTTTAATTACTATCTCTTGCGTTATTTAATTCCTACATCTTGCTTAATTAGAATTTCAGCTTTTATTCCTCTTTAATTATTTGCTATCTTCTCCAAAAACCCCCATATTTTCCTGTGTGATTTATCTACCAGTTCCCTGAGGAGACAACCCTACTTGCCCTGTTTACAAATTAATCTAAATTTCTTGAATAAATACTGGTATATTGGGTTCAGTATACTCCTTGGAATCAGGGTGAAGCAAGTGATCCATTGCACATCCAGAGTTCCTGCTCCAGTACTAGAATTAATTTAAAATTATTTTTGTTGGCAATTAGGCTATCTATTTAACTTTATTTTTGGAGGTTTGACACCCATCAAATTTTGTCGCCGTTGCCGGGGACTATTGCTTGAATTATTTTCTCAAAAAAAATTTCTCGTTTATTTCTCCTCTATTTTTCTTACTAGTTGATATCTACTAATTTTTAATATTTTGGTGATAGACTGGACTTTGTTCTTAATTGGATTAATGAGAGTTTTCTATTAGTGATCCTTGTTTATATGATCTGGCTTCTCTCGTGCAAAAATTGAGTGATAGACAGAAACCACAAGGCAATACTTGTAGAATATATCAGTTGGATCATCTAACTGACAAGTGCCCACTACTTCAAGAAGACATGGATGACCAAATCGGTGATGTTGGAGTATTTCAAAATCCATCTCCACCGATGTTTGAAGAGAAGAAACCAACAAACTCTTAGAGACTTGATTGTCAAAAAGTTGTACTATGCAACCTGGCTAGCAAACCCAATCGTGGTAAAGAAAGATGAGAGGGCATGGAGAATGTGTGTAGACTTTACCAACTTAAACAAGACCCGCCCCAAGAATTACTATCTACTATCTCGAATTGATAGGTTGGTTGATTCTACTGTAGGGTTTGTAGCCTTTTGCTTCTTACATGTTCTTAAAGGATACCATCAAATCAAAATGGATGAGGAAGACCAGGAGAAAACCTCTTTTATAACGGAGTTTAGGTTCTACTGCTATATCACTATGCCATTTGGATTAAAGAACACTGGGGCAACTTATCAGACACTAGTGAACAAGTACTTCCAACACCAAATAGGAAAGAACATGGAAGTCGATGTAGACGACATGCTAATTAAATGTTGGACCTTGAGATAGTTCACTGTCAAAGATGTGTCAAAGATATTGACTCCTTATGATTAAGGGAAGTTCCCTATGATTAGGGTAGTCTAAATAGAATAAATAAAATAGAAGATGGGATTTCTGATTGATTCCTAAAATCATGATTCTGATTATTATTCCTACAATCATGGTTCTGTTACCTAAAATTGTGACAGGATTGTGATAGAATTGTAATCCTTTAAATATGTGTATGTGAGAAATAAAATGTAGAAGAATTCTTTCTTCTACAAATCTTCAATTCCGTTTCTTCAAAAATCTTCATGGTATCAGAGTTTCGGTTCTGTACCAATTCTTGTCCATGAATTACCGAGGAGCCATGACTAGATCTACTGCTCACACAAGAGAAGACTCATCCTCGTCTTCAAAAGTTATCCAAACTTCAGATTTCTTTGCTTCGAACTCTCCTTCTCCTCTACAGATAACCGTTCATAAATTAAACGATTCCATTATTTAGAATGGGCCCAATCTATAAAACTTGCTATCGATGGCAGGGGTAAACTCGGCCACCTTACTGGAGAAGTACACAGACTAGCCACTAGAAATCCCAATTTGAAGAGATGGCAATCAGAGAATTCTCTTGTTATCGCTTGGTTGATAAACTCTATGGAACCAGCGATAGGAAAACCACATCTATTTTTGCCTACAGCCAAAGATGTGTGGGATGCTATCCGAGGTATGTATTCCGATGTTGAAAATTCATCTCAGATTTTCAATCTCAAGACGAAGTTGTGGAAATCAAGACAGGGAGATAGAGATGTTACAACGTATTACAATCAGATGGTAACTTTATGGCAGGAATTGGATCTTTGCTATGAGGATGTATGGAACTGTCCTGCTGACAGTGTTTGGTATAAAAAAAGGAAAGAGGACAACAGAGTCTATGTCTTCCTTGCAGGACTGAATCAAGAACTTGATGAAGTCTGAGGTCGTATTTTGGGCAGGAAGCCTCTTCCCTCCATTCGTGAGGTATTTTCTGAAATTCGTAGAGAAGAATCAAGACGTAAAGTAATGCTGCAGAAGGTTGAGTCCAAGGTAGAGCCTGAAGCCTAGAGTTCGGCATTGGTTTCTAAGGGGACAAATCTAGATGGAGATAAACGAAGGAAGCCCTGGTGTGAACACTGTAAAAAGCCATGGCACACAAAGGACAATTGCTAGAAATTACATGGGAAACTATTGAATTTCAAGAAGAAAAACAGAGGTGACAGCAGGGCATTGCAGACTGTGAATGGGGATTCTCAAAAGCAGCAAATCGACTCTGAGACACCGGCCTTCACAAAGGAACAATTAAGCCAATTGTACAAACTTTTTAAGTCTCCACAATTTTCAGTAACTGAGCAAAAATCCTTCACTCCTTCCTATTCTTTTGCTCAAAATGGTAATCATTTTACTGCTGTTCTTTCATGTAAAACATCAAATGCATCTTGTCCATGGGTTATATGGATTATTGATTCTGGGGCTACTGACCATATGACTAGCTCGTCAAAATTATTTTCAACTTATAATCCATGTGCAGGCAATAAAAAGGTCAAACTCGCTGACGGATCATTATCCGTTATAGTTGGCATAGGTTTTGTTGTTATTTCTCCTACTCTAACACTCCATAGAGTTCTTCATGTTCCAGGCTTATCTTGCAATTTGCTGTCCATAAGTAAATTAACTAAGGATCTTAAGTGTCGGGTTAATTTTTCCCCTTCTTTCTGTGAGTTTCAGGAACTGACCATGGGGAGGATGATTGGATGTGCTAGAGAAGATGGAGGACTTTATTTCCTTGAAGATGGATCCAATGTGACAAGACCAGTCAAAAACACATGTTACGAGTTTGTCTCTATTACTAGTGATAAGGAGATTATGTTGTGGCACTATAGACTAGGACATCCTAGTTTTTATTATTTGAAATATTTATTGATAGAATTGATTGAGAATAAGGATTCATCTTCGTTTCAATGTGAAATCTGTCAATTGGCTAAACATCGTCGATCTACATTTTCTACACAGTCTTATCAACCTCAAAACCATTTTTTCTATTACATACAGATGTTTGGAGTCCATCTAGGATTTCAACTCAATCTAGAAAAAAATGGTTTGTTACATTCATTGATGATCACACAAGAATTTGTTGGGTATATTTATTAAGAGAAAAATCAGAGGTGGAAAGTGTTTTTCAAATTTTTTACACCATGGTTCTAACACAATTTCAAGAAAAAATCAAAATTATTCGGAGTGACAGTGGAAAAGAATATTTTAATAAAATTTTGGAAAATTGTTTCCATGAAAACGGGATTGTGCATCAAAGCTCCTGCAATGATACCCCACAACAGAATGGGGTAGTTGAAAGGAAAAATAAACACCTCTTAGAAGTGGCAAGAGCATTACTTTTTTCAAGAAATGTTCCTAAATATCTTTGGGGTGAAGCAATTTTAACTGCTACATATCTCATAAATAGAATGCCCTCAAGAATTTTGAATTTCCAAACTCATCTGAATTTTTTCAAAATATTTTATCCCACTTCTCGATTAACATTTGAAATCTCACCAAAAATTTTTGGGGTGCATAGCCTTTGTTCACAATCATGAACATGGTCGAAGTAAGCTCGATCCTCGAGCAAGAAAATGCATTTTTGTTGGTTATGCACCCACTCAAAAGGGGTATAAATGTTTTGATCCCCTTTCTAGAAAAATGTTTGTAACCATGGATGTAACATTTTTTGAAAACAAACCTTTTTTTGAAAATCATCTTCAGGGGGGGATTCGGCATGTGGAAGAGCATGTAGAAAATGATGATGTTTTTGTCTTGGAAAAAAATCAAACTCCTGATCAAAGTTTTGTTGATAGAAGAATTGGTTTTACTAATTTTTCAGATGACTCCATTCAACCTACCCATCAAAAGGTTTTTGAAAAAAATGATCAGGGATTAGAAGAACAAATAAATATTGAAGATCATTTGCCTTCAGTGCCAATAATAGAGTCAAATTCTTCTAGTGAAAAAGACAGGAACGTGACTGAAAAAAACTGCAAACCTATGTCAGGAAAAATTATCGAGGAAAAGAAAAAGTTCTTCCTTCTCTTCACAACCAAGAATCCGAACTCAGGACAAAGCCTGATGTGCTTGAGTCTTCAGGTGAAGTTTCCTCTGATCCAAAGATTGATGATTTGGATCTTCCTATCGCACTTCAAAAGGAGTGGGTTCTTGTACCAAACATCCCATGTCTAATTTTTGTTTCCTATGATAAGTTATCTCCTACTTTCTTAGCATTCACTTCACAACTTTTTTCTGTGGAAATTTCAAAGAATGTACAAGAAGCATTTAGAGTTCCAGAGTGGAAAAGGCTATCGAAGAAGAGATGTATGCTTTTGAGAAGAATCAAATGTGGGAAGTAACGAATTTGCCAAGAGGAAGAAGATAGTAGGGTGTAAGTGGATCTTTACTATCAAGTATAATTCCAATGGCACACTGGAACGGTACAAAGCTCAGTTGGTGGCTAAAGGGTTTACTCAAACCTACGGCATCGACTATCTTGAAACTTTTGCTCCGGTGGCAAAACTAAACACTATCAGAATGCTTCTCTCAATGGCAGTAAATCTTGATTGGCCACTAGAACAACTTGATGTAAAGAATGCATTCCTAAATGGTGATTTGGAGGAAGAAGTGTACATGGATTCTCCCCCTGGATTTGAAGGGAAGTTTCAGTCTAGAGTGTGCCAGCTAAAAAAATCACTGTATTGTCTCAAGCAATCCCCTAGGGCCTGGTTTGAAAAATTTACTAGGTCAGTAAAGGATCAAGGCTATGCCCAAACTCAAAGTGATCACACCATGTTTGTTAAACACTCCAAAGATGGGAAGATAGCAGTACTTATTGTGTACGTCGATGATATCATTCTCACAGGAGATGATTTGATAGAGATGGAGCGGTTGAAGAAAAGTCTTGCTTCTAGTTTTGAAATCAAAGATTTGGAAACACTACGATATTTCCTAGGGATAGAGGTAACTCGGTCCAGGAAGGGTTTAGTTATGTCCCAACGTATGTATGTTTTGGACCTTTTAAAGGAAACAGGGATGAGTGGATGTTGACCTGCAGCCACCCCTATGGATCCGAATTACAAGTTAGCAGATATAAAAGATGGAACACCAGTTGATGCTACTCGATACCAGAAGCTAGTGAGCAAGCTAATTTACTTAGCTCATACCCGTCCTGATATAGCTTTTCCAGTGAGTGTTGTGAGCTAGTTTATGCACTCTCCATATGAAGAGCATCTTGATGCAGTGTATCGAATTCTAAGGAACTTAAAAAATACTCCAGGAAAGAGATTGTTCTTCAAAAAGGGAGATCGAAGGACTATTGAGGCCTACACAGATGGTGACTAGGCAGGATCAATCATCGATAGAAGATCAACTTCAGGTTATTGTACTTTTGTGTGGGGTAATTTAGTTACTTGAAGAAGTAAAAAACAGAGTGTTGTAGCACGGAGTAGTACAGAGGCAAAATATCGGGCTATGGCTCATGGTGTGTGTGAGATGTTATGGCTCAAAAGAGTTATGGATGAGCTCAAAAGACCTATTGAAATTCCAATGAAGTTTTATTGTGATAACTAGGCTGCAATCAGCATAGCTCACAATCCCGTGCAGCATGATAGAACCAAACATATTGAGATTGACCGCCACTTCATAAAAGAGAAACTTGAAGGTGGAGTTATCTACATGCCATTTGTTCCATCAGCTCAACAGATAGCCTACATTCTCACCAAAGGACTCTGTAGACCAAATTTTGAACTTCTTGCAAGCAAGTTGGGCATGATGAATATCTATGCACCAACTTGAGGGGGGGTGTCAAAGATGTGTCAAAGATATTGACTCCTATGATTAAGGGAAGTTCCCTATGATTAGGGTAGTCTAAATAGAATAAATTAAATAGGAGATAGGATTTCTGATTGATTCTTAAAATTATGATTCTGATTACGTTATTCCTACAATCATGATTCTGTTACCTAAAATTGTGACAGGATTGTGATAGAATTGTAATCCTATAAATATGTGTATGTGAGAAATAAAATGTAGAAGAATTCTTTCTCCTACAAATCTTCAATTCCATTTCTTCAAAAATCTTCATTCACATTGGACCGGCGGGAGATTTTCACCATATTGAAAACTCAAAAATGAGATTAAATCTCAAGAAGTGTACCTTTGGGTTGAGATCTAAGAAATTCTTGGGATATAGGATATCACAGGAGGGGATTAAAACCAATCCAGAAAAACTTAAAGCTATCATGGATATGGCCCCACCTCGAATTATCAAGGAAGTACAATAGCTAACAGGTCAAATGGCGGCCCTGAATAGGTTCCTGTCCAGATTGCCTGTTCGAAGCTTACCCTTTTTCAAAATCCTCAAGAAGAGCCCAAACTTTGAATAGACTGAAGATTGCCAGAAGGCTTTCGATGATCTGAAGAGATATGTCACCGAACTGCCATCCTTAACCTCGCCTGAATAGGGGGAAGCTTTGTTCACTTACCTATTCATATGTGAGGAGGCTGTCAGTGTGGTGCTTGTTAAGGAAGAGCAAGAGATTCAAAACCGGTGTACTACGTAGGTACGCTTTACATGAACCCGAGACTAGATACTCGGAAGCGGAGAAATTTGTGCTCGCTTTAGTTCATGCAGCTAGGAACCTTAGATCCTACTTCCAGACTCGTCCTATAGTGGTGGTGACCAGCCAATCACTTGGCAGATATTGAGCAAGTCTAAGACGTCTGGAAGAATTACTAAGTGGGCCATAAAACTGGCAGAATATGATATTACCTTCTAACCCTGGACGGTAATCAAGGCTCAACCCCTAACTGACTTCATAACTAGGGCATATCCTTGTCGCATCACAAAGCCGTGGCTGAACTGAACCAGGAAACAGACAGTTCAGTCTGGACCTTGTACATAGACGTAGCATCCAGCAAAGAAGGCAGTGGGGCTGGTTTGCTTCTCCTAAATCCCACAGGGGAAGAACTGACATACACTTTGAGGTTCAATTTCAAGGCATCTAATAACAAATCTTAGTATGAAACCCTACTAACCGGGATGAGAATAGTTCGGTAGTACAAGGTGAATTCTCTATACGAATACAGTGATTCACAATTAATTGTGAATCAGGTCCTAGGTACCTATGAGGCAAAAGGAAAAACCGATGAAGAAATATTTGATTAAAGTAGCCAAACTGAAAGGACAATTCGACACTTTTGAGATTCATCGGATTCCAAGGTCCCAGAATAAAAGATCCGATGAACTTTTAAATTGCCACTTCATCTCTTGCCATTTGTCACCACTTCTCAAGGTAATTGCACTCATGTTTGGTTTGGAATTAATAATGGTCTCTGAGTGCAATGTTTCAGATTTCTGAGACATCAATTGGCTTACAGTAGATGCCAGTAGACATATTTGATTTTTCAAATTACAAATACTTGTCTTTGTCTCTAGTTGAAATTGAGCAGTGCTTTATTGGAGTTGAGCATTGCTTGTGGCCAAACTCTTAACAAGATCTTCTAAGAAACTCCTCTCACTAGAGAATGAGGGTTGAGATGTTGGCCTCACTGCATAACTATAGTTGGGGTAATCCCACCATCTTTGACTATACACATTTGAATAAGTATCAAATATCGGTGGAGATGGATTTTGGAATACTCCAACATCATAAATTTGGTCATTCATGTCATCTTGAAATAGTGGGCACCTGTCAGTTAGATGATCCAACTGACATATTCCACAAGTGTTGACTTGTGGTTTCTGTCCATCACTCAATTTTTGCATGAGAGAAGCCAAATCATCTAAATGAGGATTACTAATAGAATAGCTCTCATTAACCCAATTAGGAATGAAGTCCAGTTTATCAGCAAAACATTGAAAATTAGTAGCCATCAACTAGTAAGAAAAATAGAGGAGAAATAAAGGAAAAAAATTGAGAAAATAATTCAAGCACCAATCCCCGGCGACGGTGCCAAAATTTGATTATTGTCAAACCGCCAAAAATAAAATACATATTCTAAAAATATGAATTCAAGTATAATGGCGAGTAGGGTCGTATCCTCAGGAATTGGGTGATTTATTTCCTACAGAGAATTTGGGGGTTTTGGAGAAGGAAACAAATAATTAAAGATGTAAAGAGACTGAATTTCTATGCCGAAAGAATGAATTGACATAACTTAGTCAAGAAATTAATCTCGACACCAATGCACACAACTGATCATAGATACCTAAAATTATTCATGTGACGGCCCCACCTCTCCCTAGGGCGTACCCCAGGGTATCAGCGGCTGCCTGCCTAACTCTCGCCAGGACTCACTCACTCTATAATCACTTCACTTATCAAATTCAAACTTGACATGACAACACTCTTAGCCCAAAATAAAAGAGGACAATGCTTTACAATACATAACATTCGAATTACAATCCATAATACATAGACCATTCATCCTTACAACCTCGTTTCATCATACATGAGTTCTCAAAAGACATTATACAAAAGTTCTCAAAAGATAATATCCAAGTTCTTCAAAAACATCAAAACAAGAGGAACCCTAATCTTAAGTGTAGGCATCTTCATCGAGGATCTCATCTCCTGCTAAGGAAAACAAATGGGGAAAAGGGTGAGCTAGAAAGCTCATGAGTTCCCAAAAACATGCAATACACATAACACATAAGAACATTCACACAATAAAAAGGGCACTTGAAACTAAATCATGTAAGTAAGAATTTAACAATACAAGTATGGATACGGGGCTCTTAGGAGCCAAAGTCCACGTCGCTTGTCCACGAACCGGTAGTTGACACTCTGTCAACTGTCACTATTGCCATGTAGAACTCCACTTCCCTTTACTCCTCCAAACCCCACCGGGCCCGTTCTCCAAACAGTGGGTAAGGTTTAGTGGTTACGATAGCCAGTGGTTAACAAGATGGTTAACAGTGGTTAACAAAGGGTAACAATGGGTTGAGTACTCTCCATGAGGGACAAGTCCAACGCCCAGTCCAGAGTACTTTTATTTCAGTTCAGTCAGTAAGAGTGATTGGTTGCTCTTTTAGGAGACAAGTTCGGTTCCGGAACTCAATCTCGAGCACAGTACAGTGGTCTAAGTCACTGGGCTTTGTGACATTGAAATAACCCTATGGCTCTTCCCTTTCTTCTCGACCTAGGCCTAGCCTCTGGCTCGAGTCAAAGGGTTCACCGATAGGTCTCAGGCATTTCCTGACATTTACAAACACATGCAGTCACTAAGTGGAACTGTAACAGTCATTCGTTTCAGTTTGCATTCACTTTAAAGCATTTTCATAACCAGTTTACTCAGATAAGGGTAAATGAGATAAAGTACACACTACCCTATCTGAGATTTCAAAACTAGATTTCACAATACAATCACAACAGGAAACATCATTACAGTCATTTCACATAAACACATAACAGGCATGGAAACTCACCAAAGTAATAAGGCTCAGCCTCTACGTATGGGTCGAATTCATTTTCCTCCTCAAACCCTAAACAAGTAAAAACAGTAGTTGAGAATTCTGTTCTTTCATTCATTAATCAAAACAACTCATTTCCACCTTTTTAGTTTTCAATCAATGTTTTTCCAAAAATTCTCTCAAGGGAACACTTTCATTTTAAATACGATGTTTCAAACGAATCTTTGAAAAATCACCATCTCATTTCAAAAACCACACGTTACCGATGTACTCACTAAGCACTTTTCCACATTTTCTTTAATAAAGCACTCAAGTGAAAATTATCAACCCAAAATCACTTTTAACACAAACTCAACATTCCCTTCTTGAAAATGCTTTAATATAACTTTAAAACACTTTAAACCATAACCTTTCTTACAAAATTCATTAAGGGAAACCATAACACTACAAAACCCTCAAATGACATTTTTCACCCAATTTTCGTGAGAAATTCCATTCTTTATCTTTTCAAAAGTCATACACCGATAAATGTACTTATCATATATCTTCTTAAACAGAAATTCATCACAATAGAATACAAAATTTCGAAATCAAACATAGAAGTTTTCAAGTGTGCATTCGGCCATTTTAATCATTTTTCCTTCAAACTTTTCAACAACTAAAACCCTAATTTCTAACCATATCAAAGCAAGTTCACACATAACAATCAAATTTCCAATCAGGTCCTCAAGTCCGCTACCTAGAGGCCACCTCAAGTTCGCTACCTAGGTTGGGATTTCAAGAGCCCAACTTCATCTTTTCAGATGAGATCATTTTTATCAATATAAACCATAGATCTACACTAATCAACGCTAATAAAGCTAGATCTACAAGATTTGAGGTTTATACCTCCGAATCTATCAAGATCCAACGAGATCCGGCAAGATCCAATGAAATCCCTCGAGCTTTCCTTCAAGAAAGTAGCCTCCAAGCTTGATGACTTCCAAAACCCTCGATCCTAGCCCAAGATCTTCAAGATTTGTTGATAAATTCACCTCCAAATACAAGCCCAAGCACGATCTCAAGTCTTTAAACAATCATTGTAGCTTTTCTTTTCCTTTCTTTTCCTTCAAAAATTCGGACCTCACTCTCTCTCCTCTCTCCTTGGTTCGGCTGAAATGGGAAGGAAGAAATCAAGCCCACAATCCATCATTCAATTTTCATAGAGTCAAGTTCTGGTGGGAAGAAAAGAAAATGGAAGATCAACCTCAACTTACCTCTTGTTTTCTTCCAAGAATTTCGGCCCAAAGCTTCTTCTCTCTCTCCTCTTTCTCGGCTGCTAGGAAGGAAGAAGATGATGGTGGTTGATGGTATTTTTAATCTCCAAGAAGATTGAATCAAGAATGGAAGAACTTGGAAGAAAAACCTCTCTCTCTTCCTTGCTCTCTCTCTCGGCTCCCTTCTCTCTCTAACTCCTCAAAGTGCAGCTGAAAATGAAATGAAAAGGTTGCAAGAAGTCAAGCCTTTTTAATGGCAAAAAGTGCTTTTCCTTGTTTCAGGGGAAAAAGTGCTTTTTGGCACTTTATGTCGCGTTGCTCGCGACAGTCTAACTTACACTGCTCTAGTCCATTCCGACACTGTCCAAACTTATTAATATGTTCAAAATATCGCTACTTATGCTTAATTTGACTTAAAATTACTAATCACGCTCCGGTAGAAAATTAGACACCTAATACGGCCAAAATCGCACACCGGCAAATAAATCGTATAAAATGCTATAAATTGTAAAATATTCAATTTAAACATAATTGTACTCATAAATAAATAAATAAACACAATATAAATAGTATTATGCATTTTAAAATAATTTTGAATTTCGAGGCCCTCACAATTCATACGTTCACCAATAAATTGGTTATACCAGTCTTGCGACGCGCCAAACCACTAATCTCTCCTTAATTATACAGTAGTCCAGAGATGCTCATAAACAACCCTCTTGTAAACTAGACAACCCTAGAGATACTCGTAGGATTTAATGTAGTCATAACTTTAGAAATTGGAGAGACCCAATTCTAATTAACAAACACACATATAGGTTCATTTAAACTAGATTAATTATTACCACGATCCAAATTAGACTGCTTGCGAGGTGGTGAAATTGTCTCGTTTGCCACTAATTAAGATGCTTAAAGGTGACGCGCCAACACCTTAATTGGTTATATATTATTCAGGCAATTGAACAACAAGCCTTATTTGGATCCCAAGAAAAACAGAGAATAACTAAATACCCAAGAACGCAGAATTTAAAATAGACAATTAAAAAGATCTCACAATTGTCGTGCTACCGAATCTTGATTATTCCTCAACTAGGAAATTGCTTTAGCCTTGCCTCACCATGACAATGGAGCAATCCACAGTCTTCATATAATTCGGGAAAGAAAACAACTAACGATGCAATGGACAATTGTCCAACGAAAGTATGAATGTTTGCTGAAACTGGGAGAACACAAAAGTACCAATCTACTCTTCCATATCTAAAGACGGAGGAACAAAAATGAAGAAATACTACTCCTCCAATGCTCCCCTGAAAACATCTCTCTAAGAAAGAATAAAAAGTTACCAACTACTAGTCTCGCGTTCTGGCCTTTTTGGAAATAAAATATACTAATCCATTTCCGTTTTGGACTCCTCCCAAAACTTGTAAGCAAATTGGATTCCTTTTCAAAATATCTACCTCCTTTTGTGCCTTCCATGTTGCTAAGGAATCTTTTCACTTAATCCTTTCCTAATTTGTTGCCAATTTCTCCTCGAAAGACACTTCCCACGGCTTCCAAGCACACCAACAACTGTGTCGGCTAATGACCAGAAATTTAGATTCGAAAGTCCGTCACTTCAGCCTTGCTCCACGCTCTCTGGCACAGGCACGCCTTGGAATTAAAAGTCTTCTGGAAATCACCCTAAAATACTACTTTTAACACCAAATGCCTGAAGTTGACACAAAAACCAATTAGCAGAAATCCATTACTTTACACAATAAGGGGCCAAAATTAAGATCAAATATCAATAAATTAAATGCATAATTGGCTTACTATCAAATTCCCCACACCAAGACAATACTTGTCCTCAAACTTTTTTTTTAATCACAATCAAGGTAACAAGTACTTCATAGCACAATAAACTAACACAAGTATCAATCTTCTCAACAATTTCATCAAATCAGGATGCAAAAGATTCAACTCTCACACGGATATTAGTGTATCTCCCATCACTCAAAAGTGTTTAAAGGGACATATGTGCTCAAATCAACAACATGGAAAGGTATTACCATAGGCTTGCTAATATATCACATCTCCACCACTAAATACGAATTCAATACAAAAATCAAAGGGTCTTTAACAAGAGATGTAATGAGGCTTAGGTATAGGGTTGGATAAAAAAGGAAAATTTAGGTTAAACACATCAAAGGAAATACCAACAATCCATTGCATGAATTCACATACATTTCTTCATCTAGATGATCTTTCCAAGGCATACCCATAAATTTTCCCAAAAATTATCAAGTGCAAGTACAACCAAGGCTTAACCCAACTATCACAACACAACACGTATTTACAATAACACTTCATAACTCTTTTTTTTCCTTTTCTTCCTTCTTTTTTTTCTTTTTTTATGAATTTTTTTTCAACAAGACCTAACTAATAATGAAACATAAACACACTTGCTAGCTTCAACCATACCCTTGCACCACTAATTGAAATCATCATGCAATGAAATTAAGGCATTCGTTTGATATAGGGTTCTGGACAAAAAGGATTCAAACAAAATGGATTTAAGAATAGCAAAATGGGCTATTAAACGAAGAAAAGGTCTAGGTTCAAACATGGTCAACTAAGGGAAATATAATCAGGATAGGTCTTTAGAAAGTAAAAAGGGGTACACCTAATTGCCCTTATCATTTTCATGCATCAAATTCAACAACGTGGTCTCGACATGCATAACAAAACAAGTTCTAAAATAATCTAACCATGTGCGATATCACTCAATGAAAGAAATTAGAGCCATTTATGAATAGTGTGCTCCTTAGGCTCAAAAGCTTACCAATTGCTAAAAACATGTCAAATCTTGCACATCCATCATTTGAATCAACTGCAAGAAAAATATAATACTCATGCTAGCAAAATCTCACTAATCATACTTGCATCTTTATTGCTTTTCACAACAAAACAAAATCCAAAGAAATTGTAAAAAGTTGTGAAAAATTAAAAACTTTTGAAAAAAAAATACATCTGAGAAAATATCCTCTCCCCCACACCTAAATCAAACATTGTCCTTAATGGATGAAAATAAAGAGTAAAAGAAAAATAAGAGGACTCCCCTGATTAGAGAATTAAGCACAGGAGGAGGTTGAAGGCTGAAAATGCTTGGGTTGATATTCAATTATCAATGAAATCTGGAGCACAAGAGACCTGAGATCCACAGTAGGCAATGAATACGGACACTAGATACTGAAAGGAATAAGATAAAAAGGAATTAGAATAAAAGAGAAAAGAAAAATATTTTTGAACTTTTTTTTTGCAATAGACTTTTGTTGTAAAGCGTGTCACGTTTTATAAGGGGAAGTCTTCTGTCCATCAAGCTTCAAAAGCATCAACTTTCAATCAACATAGAATGTGGGCATGTTGTATCTCAAATCTGCATAGGACAGCAATGTCGAATATAAGACGTGGGCATGTCTTATAACAGAAAGTCTTCTGTCCAACAACTTGTAACTCATTATAAATGAAAATTTCACAGAACGCGCCCATGGCCTATAACAGAAAGTCTTTTGCCAAACCAAACGAAATAAAACATGAAATAAAAACACAAAATTACTAAAAACTAAGCGCTTGGGTTGCCTCACAAGTATCACCTTTGTTTAATGTCTTTGGCTAGACATTTCAATGCTTGTTCATAGAGGATAAAATCTTATAGCTCTTTCATTACGTCATTCTCATACTCATGATATTCATCATGAATAGAGAAATCTTTAAACACGTGAGCTACTTTCAATTTTGGACTAGCGGATGGCTTCAAACATGCAAGTAATGATTTCAACTTTTTATTTACTCCTTCATCATGATCAATTAATAACCTAGTAGTCTGTGCAAGTCCTAACTTATCTCTTTCATGAAACTCATAAATTTCGGGAATAACAAAGTCGATCTCACTAATAGAAAATATAGAATGAGAGATAAGAGTTAGGAATGAAGGAGATGTCACCATAGTTGGGATTTCTTCATTGGACTTTTTCACTGGACTATAGGTTGGGGTCCCCTTGTTTCTTTCTCAACTTTCTCTTCAACCACAGAGTTGGATTCTTCCCTTTGAATCTCTTGCCATTCGTCACCACTTCTCAAGGTAATTGCACTCATATCTGGTTCGGAATTGATAATGGTCTCTGAGTGCAATATTTCAGAATTCTGAGACATCAATTGGCTCACAGTAGATGCCAATAGACATATTTGATTTCTCAAATTACAAATGTTTGTCTTTATCTCTAGTTGAAATTGAGCAGTGCTTTATTGGAGTTGAGCATTGCTTGTGGCCAAACTCTTAACAAGATCTTCCAAGGAACTCCTCCAACTAGAGAATGAGGGTTGAGATGTTGGCCTCACTGCATAGCTTAGTTGGGGTAATCCCACCATCTTTGACTATACACATTTGAATAAGTATCAAATATCGGTGGAGATGGATTTTGGAATACTCCAACATCATAAATTTGGTCATTCATGTCATCTTGAAATAGCGGGCACCTGTCAGTTAGATGATCCAACTAACATATTCCACAAGTGTTGACTTGTGGTTTCTGTCCATCACTCAATTTTTGCATGAGAGAAGCCAAATTATCTAAATGAGGATCACTAATAGAATAGCTCTCATTAACCCAATTAGGATTGAAGTCCAGTCTATCACCAAAACATTGAAAATTAGTGGCCATCAACTAGTAAGAAAAATAGAGGAGAAATAAAGGAAAAAAATTGAGAAAATAATTCAAGCACCAGTCCCCGGCATCGGCGCCAAAATTTGGTGGGTGTCAAACCGCCAAAAATAAAATACCTACTCTAAAAATATGAATTCAAGTATAATGGCGAGTAGGATCGTATCCTCAGGGACTAGGTGATTTATTTCCTACAGAGAATTTGGGGGTTTTGGAGAAGGAAACAAATAATTAAAAATGTAAAGAGACTGAATTTCTAATGCCGAAAGAATGAATTGATACAACTTAGTCGGGGAATTAATCTTGACACCAATGCACATAACTGATCATAGATATGTAAAATTATTCATACGTTCATAAATAAATTGGTTATACCAGCCTAGCGACCCTTTTGTAAACTGGACAACCTTAGAGACGCTCGTAGAATTTAATGTAGTCACAACTTTAGGAATTAGAGAGACCCAATTCTAGTTAACAAACACAAATGCGGGTTCATTCAAACTAGATTAATTATTCCCAGGACCCAAATTAGATCGCTTGCGCGGCAGTGAAATTGTCTCGTTTGCCACTAATTAAGATGCTTAAAGGTGACGCGCCAACACCTTAATTAGTTATATATTATTCAGACAATTGAACAACAGGCCTTATTTATCTAATAAATCCAAACAATAATAACCCAAGAAAAACAGAGAATAACTAAATACCCAAGAACACAGAATTTAAAATAGACAATTAAAAAGATCTCACAATTGTCGTGCTACCGAGTCTTGATTATTCCTCAACTAGGAAATTGCTTTAGCCTTGCCTCACCATGACAATGAAGCAATCCACAGTCTTCATGTAATTCAGGAAAGAAAACAACTAACGATGCAATGGAAAATTCTCCAACAAAAGTATGAATGTTTGCTAAAATTGGGAGAACACAAAAGTACCAATCTACTCTTCTATATCTAACGATGGTGGAACAAAAAGGAAGAAATACTACTCCTCCAATGCTCTCTCGAATACGTCTCTCTAAGAAAGAATAAAAAGTTATCAACTACTAGTCTCATGTTCCGGCCTTTTTGGAAACAAAAGATACTAATCTACTTCCTTTTTGGACTCCTCCCGAAACTTGTACGCAAATTGGATTCCTTCTCAAAATATCCACTGCCTTTGTTGTGCCTTTTTCCAATTTCTCCTCGAAAGACATTTCCTAATTAGACACGACTTCCAAGCACACCAACAAGTGTATCGGCTAATGAACAAAAATTTAGATTCGAAAGTCCATCACTTCAACCTTGCTCCACGCTCTCTGGCACAGGCACGTCTTGGAATTAAAAGTCTTCTAGAAATCGCCCTAAAATACCACTTTGAACACCAAATGCCTGAAATTGACACAAAAACCAATTATGAGCAGAAATCCATTACTTTGCACAATAAATGGCCAAAATTAAGATCAAATATCAATAAATTAAATGCATAATTGGCTCACTATCATCCACTAAGATTCAAAAGACTTGCGAATTTCTTCACTGCATTAAAAAAGAAGAGGGATTTTGGGTCAGTACGGAAAAATAGGTTGTTACTATTGAACAGGAAGGCATAAAAATATACCTAACTCTTCCTCAAAAGGAGAGGCGATCATTTGGGTATCAATTAGGAGGATATCAGAGAAACCCTTGATATTCAACATCAGGTTTGAGCTGAGAATCCTGTCCAGTTCGGCTTGAGGGATACTTTCGGGGTAATGGTCAAACACTTGAGTGCCTTGCCTCAGGAACAAAAGAGGGAAGTTTAGGTTTTTTACAAAGACGAAATTTAATTTCCCACCCTTAATGGAAGAAGGGTTGCCAAAGAAAAGGTCTCGGGTAGGGTGCTTCATCCCACTTCTATGAGTGAAGTAGAACTACCCGGGGACGTGTCAAGATAGTTTCATCAAGAAGTAAGTCTGGAATAGATCTAGCGAGTACGGGATGCCTAGAAATTTACAAAGAATGAAAAAGGCTAAGATGGACCGAATTAAATTAGGGATCACCTGGGTAATTCAAATAGACCAAAAGGCCAGGATATCAGGCAAAAAAGCAAGAATGGGAAGCCTCAACCCAGCCGCGAGCTAATCTCTATAGATGGCTACATATCCCTGTGGAAGACTGCTAGCAACCTCGCTCAGTTGAGCTGCTTGGGCATCATATTTAGAAGGGATGGAGTAGAGCTGAACAAACTTATCAACTTCTACCTGGTCCAGGGCCGAAGCGAAACTTCCTATATCCCCAAAATCTATACTTGCACCTTATTCAAGTTGAGTAGGGCTAGCGGCCTGATCGGCCTGCACAGGACTAGCAACCTGTTTGGCACCACCTGTGACTCCTGCCAGAACAAGAGGGACCATTTCAGGAGAAGGGCTTACAACCTCTTAGGGAATTGAGTTAGGGGAACTTGTTACCTCTATAGGGGACTGTGGGGGACATAGGAGATACTCTGAACCTGAAGAGAAGCTAGTAGAGGAAGAACTAAAAAAACTATTTCTTCCGGTGCTACTTGCCGAACTACCCCATGCCTAGGTGCCGAGGTGGTGATATCAGAGTGTTTGAAAGAAGACATAAAAGGTAAGGAAGGAAAAGTTACTAGTGAAGGAAGTTAGGAAGAAGACTCTTCTAGGAACAAGACAAAGGCAAACTAAGTAGATCGAGCAAAGCTCTGAGCACAGTTGAAAGCAAAATCTAAAGAATGAAAGTGAAAGTGTGAAAATGACCGTGGTCATGACATTGGACTATGCGATGATCACACTAGTTCAAAATTTAAAAGTGAAAGTGTGAAAGTGAATGTATGCCCTATTCATTTGGACTGAAGGTCATGACTGAAATGTTTTAGTGCAAGTGGGAGGTTGTTGGAATGTATGCCCTAAAACAATTATTTTGTTTAAATACATTCCTAATTAAGTTTTGTATTTTATGAACTTCCATTTTATCTGTTAAATATTTCATATAACCGATAAAGACCTTTGAATATTTATTGATGTGATGGTAGTTACAAGAGTTGATGACTATGAGATATCAATCACATTTATAATACTATTCTTAAATTTTCCTAGTCATAGTATTAATGAGACAGGACATCATTAATACGAAAAGACTAGTACACAGTTAGTCTCTACTTAGTGTAAATAGTGGTTGTTCTCATTAACCATAGTATAGGGATACCTAGACTAATGTGTAGATGAATTGTAAGGTACAAATTCAATGGAGTGATCCACATAGAGATCCCATTAGGATATCTATCTAGTGCCAATGGTTGAATCTCTTATGGGAAATTGTGTAAATGATCCTAGACTTGAGATCACCATAGTATCTTGAGTGTGAATCACTGCTTTTTAATTCTATTTCTTGTTGCTCACCAAGAGTGACTTAAAGAGTAGAAATTGGGGGTAGTGCGAAGCATGGAAAGATACTGAGTGATCAAGAGAGGATTTACCACTCCGATAGTGGGAGTTGATATCCAGAAAGGCCTCTAGTGGGAAATTAACCCTAATAGTCGACTATATTAGGTTAATTGAAGAATGTCTTCAGTTAACCTAATTTAGGGTTAATTCTGGAAACTAGCAAATAAATTAGTCATTAGGGAATTGGCACTTGTTTCTTATTCCCTGACTAATAGGATATCGATGGTGAAAGGATAATAATTACATGGTAATTTTCCATGGAAAGGTTAGGTCAAAATTTCCTTGACTAATTTTGAATACCTGGGTGGTTGTGATGTACTGCTAGACACAGCTCACAATTTATAATTATGAATGATTAATTATTGTAATTAATGATAAAATAAAGTTGTTTATTTTGTCTAATTCTTTTGAGAATTATAATTCATAATTATTACCAGTGTCTTTGAAACCTATTGGGTCACACGCTTAGAGATTGAATTCTGGTTTAAAATTGTATGTCCAAGTAGGGACTTGGAAATAAAAGCTTTTGGGGTCTAATTACAAAGAGTAATAAATTTTAGAGCTATTTGAGCAAATAGGATAAAATTGTTATCCTATATTTGTCAGATAGCAAAAGGATATGAGAGGTTATGGTGTTTTGATTTTGAATCAAAACAACCTCATCCTATCCCTTCTCTCTCTCCATCCTATCTATATAACAGACTATACGATATGTCTGTTACACAGATAGACCAGTGGAGATAGGTTAGGTTTTCTGAAACCTTACGTAGAGAGAAAATCTTGATAGCTTGAGGACTTGAGTGAGAAAAGGCTAGCACTTTCATCCCTCATACACACAGATCATAGAGACGGTCCAGATTCTCTCTCGCGTGGATTACAGTAGAGGCAGAGCACTTGAGCTGCTTAAGGGGATTCTTCGCCTTCTCTAACGAATCAGAAGCATCGTCTATCAGATTAAGGTAATCCTGAATCCTCTCTGCAAGTCATACGTAGAATTTAGGGTGATTCCTGGTGGGTTTTGGGGTGTAAATTTTTAATTTTTCGCTGCGTCTACTACCCCAATTCCTAACAGTGGTATCAGAGCCATCCCCAGTGTTCATGTATGACTTCGTTTGTTGTTATTCATGGGTTATTTTTGCTGGGTTGATGTATATCTATATATGTGTAGAAATTTGGTTGAAATTTCGTAACTTTAATTTGATTGAAGTGGATTAAAAAATCTAAAAAATTTTCACAAAACAAGGTTTTATGATAAATTATGTAAAGGTTGCAAAATTTTTGATTCAGTGATATTTTATGACTGATTATTGCACTTGAATGGTCTACAATTGTTGTTGGATGTTTCTTTTTGGTAAAAAATGTTCTGCAGAGTTTTGCAGGAGCCAAACGTTGGCTGCTGCAGCAGAGAGTCGAGACTCAGATCTGCGTCGTTGATCCGCGAGATGACTCGCAGATCAAAAACATGACTCTCAGTAGTTTGGCTCCATCAGGGATCCGCTATACAACTTTGCGAATCGGTTCGCGGATCCGTGTCACGGATCTTGTGTGGGAGCCTCAGTTTCTGATCCGCGCATGACAGAGATTCGCGAGCTAGCCTTGCGGATCCTTCCCGAAGGTGATCCGCGATCCTGCTTCGTGGATCAGGTCGCGGATCTTTCTGGAAATGGAATTTTGTGAAATAAAAAATTTGAAAAACTGAGTTTTCAAATTTTGAAAATTTCCTGATTTGATCCAAATTTTAACTATTAAAATTTGTTATAAAATTTGTTATTTCATGTTTTATTAGGTCAGGAATTAATTTGAATTTGAATTTGATTAATTCAAATAATGTTCCAATTTATTTTCTAATCAAGTTAGAATTTAAAATGACCTAATAATATTGTTTTACCAAAAATTTCCTGCACATGTATGGTCTCAAAAGTTGTTTGGGATCTAGAGATATAAAATCCAAATTAACCCATGAATGATTGTAATTATATGCTTTCTTTTAATTTAAAGTTGTTTAAATTTATGTAAATGCATGGTGGATAGTTGTGGATATAAGCCCAACGTGATTGTGGATGTATGGTTGAGTGGTTGTATTTTTATAAATAGGGCCTGCGTGTCCTGCCTTTCTTGATTTTCTGATTGTAATTTTTCTCCTCATCTAATTTCCCCCGAATGTAACTCGGGGTTTCTTATATTCTAGTTGTAATGTACAATAGATAGGAATAGATGATAGGAAATTATGTAATTAGCATAGAAATTGTAAATTGAAAGATGAAGAAAGGAGCCTTGCAACTAGCTGGAGGAAAATTTGTTTTAACCCTAGTCAACCATTAATTTTTCTAATGGCCGGGGAAATTAATTTAGGAACATCCACAATCGTCCACGGTTTATTTTATGCTATATTTATTTTTGAAATATTTATATGTATGATTGTTGATGAGATCGGCAAATGAATTTTTTTAAAACTTCAAATTAAATTAAAAATGTTTTGGAAAAGGCAAACAAATCCCTTAAATACAATATTAAATCAAGACTGCCTTCCATCATTATAGTATAAAACAAAATGTGGTTATTAAGTGGTAATTTGTTGGGATTCACCCAAAACTGCCTTACTTACTACATGTTTTTAACTATAAGAAACATTCTTAAGAATGATGGGTTTGATTTAACCAAAATTATGGTTTATTGGGATTCACTCAAGACCATGAATTTTAGAGACAAGGGTTGGGTTAATACATAAGATGTAAAGTCAATAGTTGATACCTAACGGATCTAGAAATTACAAATGGGTTATAATTAGTAAAGTACCTACCTGCTACTCTTCGAAATGCTTACAAGAAGCATAAGGATGACAATAGAACGGCTTCATGTATCATGATAGCCTCTATGACTCCTCAACTTCAGCAGCAGCATATGAACATGGGGGCATATGAAATTATTCAACACCTGAGAGAGTTGTTTGAACAACAATCTCGGACGGTGAGATATGATACCTCCAAGGAATTGTTTAGGTGCAAAATGGCAAAGGAAGCATCTATTGCTCCACACGTCTTAAAGATGATTAGGCTAATTGAGAAATTGGCCGAATTAAGCTTTAAGATGGACCAAGAGCTAAATCTTGATTTGGTTCTCCAATCTTTGCAAGATTCTTTCTCTCAGTTCGTTATAAACTACCAGATGAATAATCTGCAGCATACACTTTCTCAATTGTTGAATGTGTTGAAAATTGCTGAGAAAGAAATGAAAAAGGTGAAGGATCCTACTGGAGTGCTTGTTGTTGCCTCATCCAATAAAAGGAAGAGGCAAGGAAAAGGGCCTAAAAACCCCAAGAACAAGCCCGCCAAGAAGCCCAAGAAGGCCAAGGCAGACCAATCCAATGCAACTTGCTTCCATTGTGGACAAACTGGACATTGAAAGAGGAACTACAAGGCTTATCTGGAGAGCTTGAAGCAAAAGAAGCTTGGGGAAGCTTCATCAGCAGGTACATATATGATTGAGATTAATGTTTCTACTTCCAAATCTGACTCTTGGGTATTAGATACCGGATGTGGTTTTCATATTTGCACATCTTTACAGGGTCTAAGGGACAGTAGAAAGTTGGGGAAAGGAGAAGTAACCCTACGTGTGGGCAATGGAGCAAAAATTGTTGCTCTAGCTATAGGGACTTACTACATTAGTTTACCCAGTGGGTTGATTCTAGAATTGTCCAACTATTATTATGTTCCAGCACTTACTACAAACATCATTTCTATTTCCTGTTTGGATTTAAATGTGTTTAAGATAACTCAGGAGAATAAATGTTGTTCTTTTTCAAAGAAAGGTGTGCTTTATGGTTCTGGAAATTGAAATAACGGTTTATATATTCTAGATCTTTATAACCAAATTCTCAATATACAAGAAAAGAGAATGAAGTTAGATAAATTAAATAAAACCTACCTCTGGCACTGTAGACTTGGTCATATAAATGAGAAACTCATTTCCAAATTACACAAAGGCAGGTACTTGGACTCATTTGATTATGAATCATATGATGTATGCGAGGCTTGTTTATTTGAAAAAATGACTGAAACGCCCTTTACTGGTAAAGGGAAACGGGCCAGTGATTTATTTGGGTTGGTACATACTGATGTATGTGGCCTAATGACAATCACAGCTAGAGGTGGATTTTCATACTTCATTACTTTCATAGATGACCATTCTAGATATGGTTATGTGTATTTAATGAAATACAAGTCTGAATCTTTTAAAAAGTTCAAAAAATTCAGAAATGAAGTAGAGAAACAAACCAGCAAAAGTATTAAGACACTACGATCTGATCGTGGTGGAGAATACTTAAGCGATGAGTTTCGATTTTATTTAAAGGACAATAGAATAGTTCCACAATGGACTCCTTCAGGGACACCACAATTAAATGGTGTATCTGAAAGGAGAAACCGAACCCTATTAGATATGGTACGGTTCATGATAAGCCATTCGAGTGCCCCAAAATAGTTATGGGGATATGTTTTGGATACAGCTTCTTATACTCTTAATAAAGTACCCAATAAGGTTGTTAATTCCACACTATATGAGATATGGAAAGGAAAGAAACCAAAACTGCCTTACATGAAGGTTTGGAGTTGCCCAACCTATGTGAAGAAGGCAGAGTCAGATAAACTTGAAACTAGATCTGACAAGTGTTTGTTTGTAGGGTATCCAAGAGAGTCTATAGGATACTATTTCTACAACCCAACTGAGCACAAAGTGTTTGTCTCAAAGCATGCTATCTTTTTAGAAAAAGAGTTTATTCTAGAAAGGGGTAGTGAGAGTATAATAGAACTTGAAGAAGTTCAAGATACTCAAACTAATATGGAACTTGAAGAAGTTCAAACAAACATTGAACAACCTATTGAAAAAGGGTTCAGCCACATAGTGATGAGGCACAAACAGAAGTTGTGGATATTCAAGAGCTCCGTAGGTCAGTAAGAGTAAGCTCAACTCCCAAGAGATATGAGTTTCTTGTGAGCCAAGGCGATGATGTACTAGTCATTCAAGATGACGAACCTACTACCTACCAAGAGGTTTTGAATAGTCCAAACTCCTCCAAATGGTTAGAGGCCATGAATTCCAAAATGGATTCCATGTATGACAACAAGGTATGGACCTTGGTTGATCTACTTGAAGGGGTCCATAGGGTGCAAATGGATCTTCAAGAAGAAGACCGACATGGATGGTAATGTGATTACCTATAAAGTTAGATTGGTAGCCAAAGGCTACAAGCAGAAAGAGAATTGATTACGATGAGACTTTCTCACCAGTAGCTATGCTTAAATCCATTCGGATATTGCTTGCAATAGCAGCATACCATGACTACGAGATATTGCAGATGGATGTAAAGACTGCATTCCTTAATGGGAATTTGCAAGAGGATGTGTACATGACATAACCTGAAAGCTTTACATCGCCAAATCCCAGTCAGATATGCAAGGTATAGAGGTCCATTTATGGACTTAAGCAAGCATCCAGGAGTTGGAACATCCGATTTGATGAGACAATCAAAGAGTTTGGATTTCTCAAAAATCCGGATGAACCTTGTATATACAAGAAGGTTAGTGGGAGTTCAATCATTTTCCTTATATTTTATATGGATGACATATTAATAATGGGAAACGATATCCCAATGTTACAATCAATGAAGGGTTGGTTGTCCAAAAACTTTTCCATGAAAGATTTAGGAGAGGCAGCCTATATATTAGGTATTAAGATCTATAGAGATAGGTCTAAAAGGCTATTTGGTCTTTCACAATCTACATACATAGATAAAGTGCTAAAGAGATTTAGCATGGATCAGTCTAAGAAGAGTTTCTTACCTATGACTCATGGTATAAGCCTTTCTAAGAGCATGTGTCCTAAGACACAAACTGAGATTGATAACATGCATAATGTTCCATATGTTTTGGCAATTGGATCAATTATGTATGCTATGCTATGTACAAGACCGGATGTCTCCCATATTCTGAGTGTCACGAGCAGATTTCAGGCTAATCCAGGTGAAGGTCACTGGATAGCCGTTAAGAACATTTTTAAGTACTTGAGAAGGACTAAAGATTTGTTCTTAGTATATGGAAATGGTGAATTGGAGGTTAAGGGCTACACTGATGCAAACTTTCAGTCTGATAAGGATGACTGTAAATCACAGTCGGGGTTCATCTTTACTTTCAATGGAGGTGCTGTCTGTTGGAAGAGTTCTAAACAGGACACTACAGCGGATTCTACAACAGAGGCTGAGTACATTGCAGCCTCGGAGGCAGCCAAGGAAGCCGTTTGAATCAAGAAGTTCGTGTCTGAACTTGGTGTGGTTCTTAGCATTGTTAATCTAGTAACTCTGTACTGTGATAACAATGGGGCTATTGCCCAAGCAAAGGAACCTAGGTCTCATCAACGGTCCATACATGTACTTAGAATATTTCACTAAATTAGAGAAATCATTGTCAAGAATGATGTAAAGATAAAGAGAGTTCCCACAGAGGATAACATAACTGATCCTCTTACTAAGGCACTATCCCAAAAGAAATATGATAGACATGTACTTTCATTTGGACTGAAGGTCATGAATGAATTATTTTAGTACAAGTGGGAGGTTGTTGGAATGTATGCTCTAAAACAATTATTTTGTTTAAATACATTCCTAATTAAGTTTTGTATTTTATGAACTTTCATTTTATCTGTTAAATATTTGATATAACTGATAAAGTCCTTAGAATATTTATTGATGTGATGGTAGTCACAAGAGTTGATGACTATGAGATATCAATCACATTTATAATAATATTCTTAAATTTTCCTAGTCATAGTATTAATGAGACAGGACATCATTAATACGGAAATACTAGTACACAGTTAGCCTCTAATTAGTGTAAATAGTGGTGGTTCTCATTAACCATGGTATAGGGATACCTAGACTAATGTGTAGATGAATTGTAAGGTACAAATTCATTGGAGTGATCCACATAGAGATCTCATTAGGTTATCTATCTAGTGCCAATGGTTGAACCAGTTATGGAAAATTGTGTTAATGATCCTAGACTTGAGATCACTATAGTATCCTGAGTGTGAATCACTGCCTTTTGATTCTATTTCTTGTTACTCATCAAGAGTGATTTAAAGAGTAGAAATTGGGGGTAGTGTGAAGCATGGAAAGATACTGAGTGATCAAAAGAGGATTCACCATTCCGATAGTGGGAGTTGATATCTAGAAAGGCCTCTAGTTGGAAATTAACCCTAATAGTCGACTACATTAGGTTAATTGAAGAATGTCTTCAAGTTAACCTAATTTAGGGTTAATTCTGGAAACTAGCAAATTAATTAGTCATTAGGAATTGGCACTTGTTCCTTATTCCCTGACTAATAGGATATCGATGGTGAAAGGATAATAATTATATGGTAATTTTCCATGGAAAGGTTAGGTCAAAATTTTCTTGACTAATTTTGAATACCTAGGTGGTTGTGATGTGTTGCTAGACACCGCTCACAATTTATAATTAGGAATGATTAATTATTGTAATTAATGATAAAATAAAGTTGTTTATTTTATCTAATTCTTTTGAGAATTATAATTCATAATTATTACCAGTGTATTTGGAACCTATTGGGTTACACGCTTAGAGATTGAATTCTGGATTAAAATTGTGTGTCCAAGTAGGGACTTGGAAATAAAAGCTTTTGGGGTCTAATTACAAGAAATAATAAATTTCAAACCTATTTGAGCTAATAGGATAAAATAGTTATCCTATATTTGTCAGATAGCAAAAGGATATGAGAGATTACAATGTTTTGATTTTGAATCAAAACAACCTCATCCTATCCCTTTTCTCTCTCCATCCTATCTATATAACATACTATACGATACGTCTGTTACACAGATAGAACAGTGAATCAAAACAACCTCATCCTATCCCTTTTCTCTCTCCATCCTATCTATATAACAGACTATACGATACGTCTGTTACACAGATAGAACAGTGGAGATAGGCTAGGTTTTCTGAAACCATACATAGAGAGAAAATCCTGATAGCTTGAGAACTTGAGTGAAGAAAGGCTAGCACATTCATCCCTCATACACACATATTGTAGAGACGATCTAGATTCTCTCTCACGTGGATTACAGTAGAGGCAGGGCGCTTGAGCTGCTTAAGGGGATTCTTCACCTTCTCCAACGAATCAGAAGCATCGTCTACCAGATTAAGGTAATCCTGAATCCTCTCTATAAGTCATACGTAAAGAACCTAGGCTGATTCCTAGTGAGTTTTGGAATGTAAATTTTTAATTTTTTGTTGCGTCTGCTACCCCAATTCCTAACATTAACAATATGCAAATATCAACAAATAATAGATCAAGCATTATATTACACTACAACAAATAACGTTTTCTCGTGGACATTGGAAAACGAAAAGTTGTCACTACAGATTGTTAATGACAAGAAAAATTTGTGCAAAAGTCATCACTATGGCTATGTCAGTATTGACCTTGATCACTGTTTCATTGACTGTTTAACTATCAATGAAAATAAAAAAAATGATACAATTTGTCATTAGCTAATTATGCAAGTGCAAAACAATAAACATATGCTTTAAAGTCAAACGCGAGGTCAATTATGCAAAGAAGAAGTATGTGAGAATTAGTGGCACAAATAAACAAATTTTAAAAAAGAATAAGAAAAAGAAATTCAATTAAATTTTTGTTTTTTATGTCTAGAGTTCTTATTATAGTTTTAACACAATTTGATTCAATTTACATCTTATTTCATCCAAAAATCCTCAATATAACTATTTCAAAACTTATAGAACTATTATGATATAAATATTATGATTTAAATGCCATACTTCAAGAACCAAAAGTGGAAAGTTATTGGCTAATGGTAATTTGATTTTGATTGCTAGTCATTATTATTCAATTGAATAAGTTGTTCTAAGTGTGCTTAAAATTAGGAATTGTGGCATCAAATTTATTTTGGTCAAAATATAAAGGATAATTTAGTATAGATGTGAGGGCCGTGAACTTTACCCTAAATCTTGTTTAGATTTTTCATGAATGATGCTTATAAATTTTGCTTGAGCATGTGGTTGATCATAAAAATTTTGAAAACCATTGAAATTTTTTTTTTTTTTTGCAAAACAATAGCTCGGGAAAACTTAGGTGAACATTTGAATTTCACTTCGATAAATTAGTGAGCAATTCAATCATCCAGTGAGTTCTATCTAACTCATTCAATTTCAAACGTGCTTAAACAAATTACCTTTGAAATCCCTACAATCAATTATACCAGGTCTTAAGCATTTTCTTCTTCTACCGGTTTCATTCAAAACTCCTTAAACTAAAATTGTGTAAGCTAAAAACCATTTCCAGCAAATTCGGATTTGCCATACCATTCTAGCAAGGAGATTGCCACCCCTCTGCACCTCTACATAGCCACCATATGTTGATTTCTTGCTAAGAAACATTTGGTGATTTGAACAAGTAATGGTTTCATCCTCATTATCACCGGCAGCTTTCCTTAAAAATTGAATTCAATTGTTGCTTATTAGTTTTGTCTTGGCCAAGAGTAGATCATGAGGACCGGCCCTCATGTCCAATGGAAGAAAAACTTTTGCCATTTGGCATCTTCCATCATTTACTTATGCTCACTAGAGCAAGGCGGCTCTGGATTTTCCTTCCCTCAAGGCCACCCGATTCCCTCAACCTTAAACACTCTCATTTCACTCTCACATTTCACTTCAGCTATTTTCTCTCAAAGCTCTCAACCGAGAGCTCTCCATCTCACTCTCCATTTCATGCTCTTTTCTTGACCACTTCAGCTCTACACCAAGAGCCCTAAACCTTGGCTGCAAGCTGCTGGAACCAAGCTGGAAATCTAGAAAGAAGCAAGGCTGTTTTCACTCCATCCGTTCCTTGAGCAAGCAAAAGGTAAAACACCATTTACTTCTTGAAAAGCTTCCTTGGCAGCTTAGCCTTTTTCCATCCTTAGCTTATTTCATTTCTTGTAGCTAGAAACCGGACTTGATTAGCCCAAGCATCTCACTTGTTCATCCGTTTCTTGAAACTGGTTGGAGGTAAGAGTTATGTTTCATCCTTTTAGCTTAAGAGAAATAATTTCTCCTCTCAAAATATCATCTTGAAGGATGAAATGGCCATGCATGTTCTAGTGGACTTGAAATCTTGCCATGGCATACTTGAGTCCTTTTATCTTGCTGGAAATCTGGTTAACCGAAAGAAAGGTCATTATTCTTGATTTCACTAAGCTTCCCGAAGCTTCAAATAATAGTTTTAATTTTATTTACTTCATGCATGATGATTGAATGAGGTTGGAACTTTTCTTGTGCTTTGTTATTGCTTAGAAACCTTGATTTCTTTGCCGTTTCGAACAATTGTGAGCTGAAGGGCTTTGCCCTGTACCATCCGAAGCTCTCTTGTTAATAACTTGTTGAAATCACCACATGCATGTGTTACATTCCACTTGACCGGTAAGGCTTTGATTAAAAATTTTCATGAACCAAACGTTTTAAAACTAAACTGAGCTTGAGTCCTTCATTTTCTCCTTTGAAAGTTGTATATCCATTTTCCTTGCATGAGACCCTCTTGGTCAGTTTAAGAATTGGATGTATAATGACATAAAACTTGGCTTTTGAGTGGAAGTTGATCTTGAAACAAGAAAGAAAAAAAAAAAGGAAGAACCGGACTTGATAACTTCAACTTAAGAATTGTCTAGTTGCATCTTTTGATCAGTTTTGGGTCGTATGCATGAATCTTTGGTTTGTTAAATGGATGTATCACATGTTGAGAGACCTGATTGATATGCTGGGAATCAAATTAGACCAGTAACAACGTTGCTATGAAGCTGGAATTTCACAAATGTTTCAAGAAACTTGTAGTTCCAGAAAAATCAGTAAGCAAGACAGTCCAAAACTGAATGCTTGTATCTCACTGTTTATAAGTCCGAATCATGTACCGTTAGAGGCATTTGAAAATAGACCCAAAGAGCTTCGATTCGGTACATCACACGCCCCGTAACTCATTTTCTACACACTGTGGCGAACCGACGAACATCGCTGAAAATCAAACCTGTGATTTTGTTAAACATGATGGTTCCGAACTTTATTGTCCAAATTTGAGTGATTTCTAAATTGATTTGGTCTTCGATGTTTTCTGAGGAAATAAAGAATGATGAATCTAGTTTTAAACGGCTCCAAAATCATGCAATTCGCACGAGTAGAACTTCCGATTCAATTTTTGAAAGAAACCGTGGCAAATTGGTTTTTCACACAACGTACCTTATGAAACTTCATTTGCTATATTTGGTCATTTGACAAAACTAATTTTACAAACTCAAATTCCGACCTATAAAACTTGTTTTAAAATCCGTAGAGGTATTGTACTTTAACAAGACCAAAACGGGTAAAAACGGAATCAAATTGTTTTCAAACCAAATTCAAGTCACGAAAACTCATTTTTGTACTATAACAAATGAAATTAGACACCGTTAGTCAATTTTCTAACCAAGGCAAGTTTTCTTCTAATTTCTTCAACGTAATAAACTACATTATCAAAATCCTTTTAAATATCAACTATTAAAATTGTTCAAACCCTAATTTTGCCAAATTTTCGAAACTCACGTATTCTAACCTAACTAACCAAAACCTCAATTTTCGAAATTCATACCACCGTTTTGCCATAATATTAACTCATTTAGTAAAACCTAAATACATCTTTTTTTTTATAAAAGAAGTGAATTGGTCAAAATTGATTTTAATAAATAAAAGTTAATATAGTAATTATGTACCTCAGGATTCGTCGGTGAACCAAGCGAGGGCATTGATACTGAAGCTTTCAACTCAACTTTGACCTAACTAAGTTGAGGGTTCCTATTTGTTGCTAAATGATCCTTGTTTGCTATCTGTTACTTGTTGTTGAATGATACTTGCTTACTAAATGTGAATTGTTATATTGCTTGAATGGGTGTATTTAAAAAAAATAATAATAATAAATAATACTAGGGTTTTTATGCAAAGTAAGCTTTACTACTTATCTTGATTTAAAAGTATTTTATTACTAAATGTGTTTTATTAAACTATTATGTTTTGTTTTGTTAAATAAGACTTGTTCCTCCCTTTTAACGAGGCTTGAGGTGAAGAGGCTGACCGTCAAGGATCACTCGCTCCTAAAGGCGAGTGTATACTTTATTGCACTTTCCTAAGGGGGCTTGAAGGTTGAAATTGATTGTCAGTTGTCCCTCGCTTCTAAAAACAATTTTAAACTACTATAATTGTGCCTATGTATGTCAACTGTGCATGACTGTTATGCCATTGCGGCAAAGGCTGGGATCCCAAACTCCAGAGGAGAGTCGGCCTATTCAGAGTAGGCATTAGGGCTTGGTCGGGTACGTCGACGGACCCTGGGGACAGTTAAGGCTACCTCGAGTGTATACCACCTATCGACTGTTGGTTTTCGGGTCCGAAGTTGGGAGTAAGGGGTTGGCGAATGGGAAGCAATGAAGACCTATACTGATTGGCTATGAGCACTGTATCCTTCCACTGTGACTGCTAATGTTTTATTTAACCAATTTATTGTTAAAACTTACTGTTCCTGACTTTCCTTAAATAGGAAAATTACTGTTCTGGAAACTTATCATATGTGAATTTCCGTTATATGAAAGCATGCTATGCCAATGTGCTTAACTGATTATGTGTTTTAGGACTCTCATTGGGTTTAGAAGCTCACCCCATTATATTTCCTTTCCCAGGTTCTCCAGAGTATTAGATTGGGTGCGAAGGAAAGTTCAAGACCAAACCGAACCTTTTGAATTTGTGGGTGTAAATATTTATCTGTTTTCAATGTTGGTGATAATTTTGTGAATTACTTTGAATGGTTACATTAAGGTTTTGTGGATCGAACCCTGACGGTTGATTGGTTGTAGCTAAGTTAATCGAGCTCTATGGATGCATCTTTATTTCAAACCCTAGTTGAACTGATTTGATTGACCGAATCCTGGCAAGAGCTAGGCGGTCGGGTCCTAGGGTTCACCTTGGGAAACGTGGGGCCGCCACAATAGAGACCAAACATTGAAAACTAAATATATGTTTCTCCCATTAATTTGGTTATTGGTGACAAAAAAAGTTCAATTTAATGATGAATACATAATATATTTTAAATTGATAAGCCTAAATTCTAACATCTTTATATGCACCAGTTGCTAGTTATCTACGCTATTTGGGCTCTAATTTGAACAGAAACTACTTAATTTTGATCCTATGATGTTCTAATAGGTAAAGAATTCAATTTGGAAGAAAATGGATCAATCTTGAGAGTTTAGAACCAAAAACATGGTATGAAGAAGCAACAGAAGACGAAGAAGAAGCAAAGAGGAAAGGGTTCAGCAAGCACGACATGTTTTAGTATTTTTTGTGTTAACTTGACCTACAAAAATCTGATTGGAATGATTCTTGATGCATTCTAAAGTTAAGACAATGACATACAATTCTTAATCAAAGTCCAGTTCTCTTGTTTTCATGGTCAAAAATCTAAATTATTGAGGTATACCTTTGCTGCAACGCTCTTTTGACCACTTTTCAATATTTTGAGCATATCTCCGCAACTAGAGGTCCAAATCAGGTGATTCTTGTGGCATTGTCATATGTCCATTATTTACAAATATTTATTCTATGATTTATTCAGATTTTATTTAGGATTTATTAGCTATTGAATAAATTTTATATTATTTTCAAGTAAACAATTTGAAATTTTGAATTGAGAAGATATGGAGATAAGAAAGGGATTTTGTGGTGGAAATTATCAAAGAGGTGGTTGAGATATTTTTGAACCTTTTATCAAGAAACAACTTCATCTTATTTTATTAATGGTTACACAATCAGCTAATCAAAAGGGATATTCGATTGCAATCCAACCTGTGGATAGTAGTTTGGTAGGATTGAAGAAATTTTTCAAAGATCTTATCTCTATCTCCTAGACTTGATAGCTTATCTGTAGGCTAGGTTTTTTCACTATAAATAGGAGACACTAGAAGCATCCCCATGTCCCATTCCATCCAATTCATTTTCTATGTTCTTTTCTTAATTTTCTCTATGTTTTTACTAGAACATGAGTAGCTAAATTTTCTATATGAATTTAAGGGGAAAAACTTGCATCCCATCATTGGGTTGTGATGAGAAACATTTGGTATTTATAATTCCTTTTTATTCAAGTACTTGTTTCTTCTTTATTCTATTCCTAATGTAATTGATTACTATTTCTCACTTGTTGAAGTAGTTTTGACAATTGTGCACATGCTTTTTAGTTCCTTTCAATCCCTTATTATTGTTAGGAATCTAACAAGAAACAAAGTTAATTAATATGGTTGTTTACCCTTCCATGTTAATTTGCTAGGGAGAAATAAGGCAAGATTAAATCATTTATGCTTTTAAATAGTTGTTTGGAATAAATTACATTCTCTGTTTTAATGCTATTATTGGATAAATGAGAATTGCTTTTCAATATCAAATTTACTTGATAATAAGGAATTAAATAAAAGCTTTCTCTAGTTAATTTTACTAGTTGAATGTCTTGATTTGCCTTATCTTTAAGCTTAATTGAATTTATTTGCTTGAACTAAAGGAATGATTTTTAGCACTTCGATGATCAAATGAGCCTATGGAGTGGATGCTTAACCTTTGAACTAAGTCATTTTAAATTGATTAGTTTCTTTAATATTTTTGCTGAATTTGCTTACTAAAATTCTAAATTGAAACCTTCCTTTCCTTTCTAATTTCAATTTCTTGTAGGATCTTTAGCAATAAATCTCCCTTGGATTTGACCTGATTTTCACCATTTGAGTACAAGAATTTCATTATTGTGATTGTGGAACCAATATTACTTTTAAGAAGTTTCAATAGCTGACCAAAATTTGACATCATTGTCAAGGAGGTTTTTATCTAAATTTCCTGTAACAGAAAAATGATTGATGCCAAGATCTTCTCGTACAGGTGAATTAATTTTTGACCTAGAGATTGAGAAGACAACAAAGGTGAATAGAAAGGCCAAAAGACAAGAGAAATTTCTTCCATCTCCAATGCCTTTGAGTAGTGACTCCGAACGCGACGAAAAAGCTATTTTTGAAGAGGAGGAAATGGTAGAACAAAGGACACTAAGGGAATAAGCAACACCTAATGTGAGCCAGCAGCCTTTATATATCAAATTTCCTACTATAGATGTGGCTTTTGAACTAATATCTGCATTGATTTATTTCTATCTTATATTTCATGGTCTTCCAGGTGAAGATTCCTACAAACACCTGAAGGAGTTCTATGTGGTTTGATCAACCATAAAGGTGCAAGGAGTGACAGAGGAACAAATAAAATTGAGAGCTTTCTTTTTCCCATTGGCAGACAAAGCAAAGGATTGGCTCTACTACTTTCCTTTGGGATCAATAAGAATGTGGAATGATTTAAAACAAAAGTTCCTAAAGAAAATGATTTAAAACGAAAGTTCCTGAAAAAAACTCTTTCTAGCTTTAAGGGCTAGAACAATTCAGAAAGAAATTAGTGGGACTCGTCAATTCAATAGAGAAAGTTTATATAAGTATTGGGAGATATTTAATCAATTGTCGACATCATCAAATTTTTTATCAATTGTTGTTACAATATTTTATGAACGACTGTTGTCAATGGATAGAGCCATAATAGGACATTGCAAGTGGCGACACCCTCGTTGAAAGGACCCCAGTAGAAGCAAGAGATTAATCTCTAAAATGGCAGCCAACTCATAACAATTTGGAGTAAGGTCAGACAACACACCTAAAAAGGTAAATGAGGTAAGAGCTTCTAATATTGAGACTCAACTTTTAGAGCTAATCTCTCTTGTTAGACAAGTTGTTTTAGAATAGGTTTAGAACTTTAGAGTGTGTGGCATTTGCTCAATTCCAGAACACACCACTAAGATGTGCCCACAGCTCCAAGAAGAAGTGAACCTCAAGTAAATGTGGCAACTGGGTTTGTTAATCAACCAAAGAAGCATGACTCCTACTTAAACCAATATAATCCTGGTTGGAGAGACTACCCAAATTTGAGATATGGACAGCCAAATAATCAATAGTAGCAATATCAACCTTTTGGTTACAATAAACAACCACCTCCACCAAATCAAGCATCAAGTTTTGACATGTCTTTAGAGGAAATTGTGAAATCTTTAGCCCCTAACACATAAATATTTCAATAGGAGACAAGGGCTAGCATTCAAAATTTGGGAAATCAAATTTAGCAGTTGGCATCTTCTTTGCATAAAATGGAAGCTAACAAACAGAAGCTACCATCTAAATCAGAAATTAGCACAAGAGAGAATGCTAGTGCCATGACTCTTTGAAGAGGCAAGGAAGTATCCACTACCAAACCAAGTTCAGTACTAAATAAGGAAAATAAAAAGGAAGCAACACCAACCAGCTTGGATGCACCAACTAAAGAGGTAAGTAACAAACTCCTATTTTCTAATGTAAAAATTGTGATTCCACCTCTTTTTCCTGGTAGGTTAGAGAAAATGAAGAAGGAAAAAATGAAGTAGGAGATTTCAGAGACATTTCAGAAGGTTGAAATTAGCATTCCACCATTGGATACTATGAAGCAAGTGACTTGGTATGCCAAATTTCTCAAAGAGCTATGTACTAACAAAAAGAAACTAAAAAACAATGAGAAAAAGTGTGTTGGTAAGAATGTGTCTGTAATAATCCAAATGAAATTTACAAAGATCTTAGAATGTTTACTATACCATATGTGATTCGTAATAATAAGATAGAAAAAGCTATGCTTGACTTGGGAGTCTCAATCAATGTAATGCCACTTTCAATTTATAAGGTTTTGAATTTAGGACCTTTAAAGAAAAAAGAGTAATATTCCAATTAGTAGATTGGTCCAATTCATATCTTGAAAGCATTGTTAAGAATGTTCTAGTTAAAGTAAATGAGCTTATTTTTCTTTGACTTTTATATCATTGACATGGATGATGATTGTGTTTTAGAGTCAGCTTCTATATTGTTAGGTAGACCATTTATGAGAATAATAAGAACTAGGATTACTATATCAGGGTACTTTATCTTTAGAATTTGATGGAGAAGTAGTAACGTTTAACATTTGTGATGGTGACCAAATGTGCAAGATGATTTTGAGCAGAATTTTGTAAAAGATGATCTGGATTTTGTGTTGAAACATAGCAAGATAGACAATGATGCAAAGTTAGAAACTATTGAAGACATTCCAAGAGTCACAAGAAAGTTTGAGTTAAAATCGAATTGAGACGTGACAATGTCTAATCAAAGAAGTTAAGAAAAGGCACTACTGAGAAGGCAATCTAAGCAATTATGCTTTGTTTTTATTCATTTTGTGGTTTTGTTTAATGTTGCATGTGGAATTTTTATTTGTTTTTCATTTCTCTTTGGTAGAAGACTTCTTGTCGTAAGCCGTGTGTTCTATGAAGTTTTCATTTTGACTGGGTGCAATTTCATGGATAGAAGACTTTATGTCTTAAGACGTGCCCATGCCTATAAGCATGAAAGGAATTTCTAAAAGACACTATCTAATAGCATGTGCCCAAGTCTTATGTTTAGCTTCCGATTTGAAGAAAAACGTGCCCAAGCTCAATGTTCAGTTGAATTGGTTATTCTGATGCATAAGGATCAGAAGACTCCTATATAGCATGGTCATGCCTTACAAATAAGATTCTACAGCCCAAAAAATAAATTTTTGTTTTGCCTAGTTCTTTTCATTTCTTTTTTACTTCCTTTCCATCACTTGTTACAAAATTATCGATGACGCCATATACTTCTTTGTATGTAGACAACTTGAAGATTCATTGCCCGGCTTATCATCTTTCAATTATGAGCATCACAAACACTATGTGAAAAAATCTAGGGTAGTACTTTTCTTTTCCCTTCTCTCTTTTAAGCTTCTAATTGCGAACATTGAGGACAATGTTCATACTTACTATGGGGGAGGGAATTTTTGGCTCCTTTTGTGTTTTTGAGTTGTGTGAATTTTGAGTTGCAAAAATTTTTGTGCTTTTAAATTTTAGCATTTTTGGACCAATATTTTTGTAGAATTTTTGTTTTTCTTGTGCTTTACAATATTTATGTCATTAGCAATTTTTGATTTAGCTTGAAAAAACTCATAACATAAGTGAATGTTGATATTGTTTCTTAAGATTACTCAACCAAGTTACTCTCTTTGGATATAGTAGATTTTATAGACAAAACCTTGTCAGACTTTGAGTCGTTAGACTGAAATATTCATACCAGTCTCTGTTTTCTTTCATGGTTATGGTTCTCTAGAACTTGCATTGATTCTTTTCAAAACCACATTGTTACATGCACATATGAACATGATTCAGGCCTTCTTTATTTTGAGCTATGTATAAGCCTATCAGCCTACCCATTAGATTAATTATCCTTTGTTAACCCCTTTGAGTTATATAGACCTTTTCATTCTTTATAGCTCTACATATATAAGCTTTAAATCCAAAACAATATCTTTTCTACGCCATAGAGCTAATAAGCATTGTTCATCATTATGACATGTATGTAGGTACAAGAGATAAGTGTCAGGGTGTTTTGATTTGGGTAGATGCTATTATACGTGCAAGGGACAAGTTCATTTATAAGTTTTATATGATTCTTATTTTAAAAAAAAAAAAAAAGAAAAAAAGAGACAAAAAAAAAAAGCAATTGAAAGAGGAGTTTATTACGTATGTCTTTGATTTCCCGAAAAACTCTAGTAAGGGGTTGGAGATAGAAGATGAAAGATTATTTCTTATGCTAAATGAAAGTTTTTCTTTTGAGTGATCAATTTTTTTTTTAGTAAAGGAGCTTTATACGGTTTAATGTTTAGAAGCCAAGATTAAAGGTTGCATTGTTAGAGTGATATATTTGGGAATTGAGTTGATATTACTTTGCTCCATTAGTTTCAATGACTTTTAAACAACCTTACCAAACTTTTCCTAAATTTTTTCTACCTCGTTCCTAAACCCATTACAGCCCTAAAAAAGAACCTCATAATTTGTGCAATGCGTGTAATCGAAGTGGTGGAGAGTGAGAAGATACGCAAGTTTATGGTAGATCATTTCCATTGAAAAGAATTTGAGTGAAACACTAACTTTGCAAACACATAAGAGCTGAGTAATTAATTCCATGAAATCTATGAACTTGGTTATTTTGTTTCCAAGTGAGATTGCTTGGTAGGTAATTTTAAATTGTTTAAAATGTGTTCATGAAGTGTTATGATGTTTTGATAGTATAATTGTTAAATTGTTGATGGCATTATAGCTTTCGTTTTTGAAAACCAATTTGAGTTTTGCTCGAAGACAAGCAAAATGCTAAGTGTTTAGGAATTTGATAAGTACATTATTTACAAATATTTATGCTATGATTTACTTAGTTTTTATTTAGGATTTATCAGCTATTGAGTATATTTTTAATTATTTTCAGGTAAAACAATTTGAAAGTTTGAATTGAGACAACATGGAGATAAGTAAGGGATTTTGTGGTGGAAATTATCAAAGAGGTGGTTAGAGATATTTTTGAACCTTTTATCAAGGAACAACTTCATCTTATTTATCAAATGGTTACACAATTGGCCAAACAAAAGGAATATTCAATTGCAATCCAACCTGTGGATAGTAGTTTGGTAGGATTGAAGAAATTTTTCAAAGATCTTATCTCAATCTCCTAGACTTGATAGCTTATCTGTGGGCCAGGTTTTTCTACTATAAATAAGAGACATTAGAAGCATCCCCACGTCCCATACTATCCAATTCATTTTCTGCATTATTTTCTTATTTTTCTTTGTGCCTTCACTAGAACATGAGAAGTTAAATTTTCTATACCAGTTCAAGGGCAAAAACTCCATCTCCATCACTGGGTTGTAGGAAGAAAAGTTTGGTATTTATAATTCCTTTTTATTCAAGTACTTGTTTCTCCTTTATTATATTTCTTATGGAATTGATTACTATTTCTAGTTTGTTGAAGTAGTTTTGACAATTGCATACATGCTTTCTAGTTCATTTCAATCTGTAATTGCTGTTAGGAATTAGAACAAGAAGTAGAGTAAATTAACATGGTTGTCCACTCTTCCATGTTAATTTGCTAGGAAGAAATAAGACAAGATTAAATCATTTAATCTTTTAAATGGTTACCTGGAACAAAATACATTCTCTATTTTAATGCTATTGTTGGATAAATGAGAATTGCTTTTCAATATCAAATTTACTTGATAATATGGAATTAGTTAGAAGTCTCTTGTAGTTAATTTTACTGGTTGAAAGTCTCAATTTTCCTTAACTTTAAGGCTAATCGAATTTATTTGTTTGAACTAAAGGAATGATTTTTGGTGCTTCAATGATCAACTAAGTTTATGGAGTGGATGCCTAACCTTTGAACTAAGCCATTTTTAGTTGATTGGTTTCTTTAACATTTTTCCTGAATTTGCTTACTAAAATTCTGAATTGAAGCCCCCCTCTTTCCTTTCTAATTTCAGTTTCCTGCAAGATCTTTAGCATTAAATCTCCCTTGGGTTTGACCTGGTGTTCACCATTAGATTATAAGAATTTCATTATGGTGATTATGGAATCAATATTATTTGTTTAGAGGTTTTGACAGCTGACCTGTGACGAACCCACTTCTCCCTAGGGCAAACCCTAGGGTATTGGCAGGCCGCCTGTCCAACTCTCGCTGGGACTCGGTACAATCCTCAATTCAACAGCGAGCAAATATTTCGAATAACAAGATAACTTTAATATCCATTAGTCTAACAAAACGTTTAAACCTTAAAACTTCATTAGATGCTTGTAACCGACCAAACTAAAGTTACAAATACAAAAGATTATCCCTTCAGAATCTCATAAGTACAATCCAAAATACAATGATTACATCAAAATACAGCTTAAAGTCTCCAAGCCAAACACCTTAGAGCAAACCTTGGAGCTCTCGTTCTCAAACCCTGCAAAGGAAAACAAAATTGGAAGGAATGAGCTAAAAGCCCAGTGAGCGATCCTAATAACATACAATATCATAGTAACAGTGGAGCAATATATATCAGTTAAGAACTTAATAGATCAATATAATTCAGTTTGGAAGTATAAAATTTATAAAACACATAAACTGAGAAAACACTCAGTGAAAGGATACAGTCTTCACTGGAAGCAGTAGCAGTTCATCTGGTTCATCACTCAATCCCCCTACTCCTTCTTATAACTTCCAGTGGTAATACTCGAGTATACCATACAGTGCCCTAAGTTACCAACCTACCCAACCAAGTCCGCTTCTGGCTCGAATAGGTCGATAACGAAGGGGGAAAGGCCTTGTTCAGCTAATGTGTTAAAGTACACATGGCCTACAGTCATGCACAAATAATATACAAATAGTGGAAAAAAAATAAACAGTGGAACAGTGTAATGAAAGTTAGGTCGAGTGCGATAAAGTACACACTCGCCTTTCACATAATCATTGAAAAGCATTGATAGGCATATAACATGTCAAATGAGCAATTCATCATAAAGGATTTCACTTATTCACAAACATGCAAGGAACACTCACCAAATAAAGCTAAGTAACTCAAACGTTCGTACCTTGATCACCCTCGATATCACCTTCTAGCCCTATGTATAACCAATGTATATAACCATCAACTCAAACCAAAACAAGTAAATGTAACTTAACAAGTGCAAATAAATGCTACTAGTTAATGCATCTAAACTAGAAAATTCTAGGGTGATTCATGGTCGCCAAATGATGAAACATTGAAAGTTTAATAGATTCACAAGTCAAAGATGATGTTTGGAATGAAATAAGCATGCAAAGATTCAAGAAGCATCAAGGTTTGACCAAGAATAAGTTCACAACAAAAGTTGAAGTTCGGGTATAACAGTGGGTTCTGTGCAGTCTTGGGAAAATAGGCATAACTTGGTGTAGAAAAATCAAAATTAGGCAAGGCTTATGGCTATAGAAACTAGATTTGGAGTACTACAAATCACTAGAAGGGCTCGCTTTGAGATTCATGATGTGAGATAAGCTAAAGTGCGCGACAAGACGACATGAAAGAACAAAAACAGGTTATCAGTCTTGTAAATTAGCCATTTTCTCATATTTTCTGGGATTGATAGGAAATGATTTAGCATGCAAGCCATATATTGTTGGAAAGCCTTGAAGTTTAGTTTCAAACGCCACCAACGGCACTCAATTTTGACTCCCGAGCAAGAAATTATAGCCACTTGAACTTAGGTTAGTAAGCTGTCTGACAGCTTGGTTTTCCAGTTTTGAAGAGTCATTTTTGGAACATCATTTGGGCCACGAAATGATACTGGAAAAAACATCATTTGGTCCACGAAATGATATTGGAAAAATACCAAATTTTGCAGGCATAAATCTAGATATGTGAACTACATTTGTACCAAAATTTAGCCAAAAAATCATACGGTAAGGCAGTGATCCATGCACCCAAAGTTGACTGAAAATTTGGAGTTCAAATCTGCCATACGAAATTCTTTTCCTTTACAACCTTTGGTTCAACCACAACAACCCCCATTCCCTTCCATTTTCAAAACCAAGACTCTAACAACATTTCTTAATCAAATGGAGGTTACATGATAGCAAAATTTTGGACCAAAGCCACACTAAAACAGAACAGCACATACGGACAGAACTGAAAGCAAAAATTCCAGGTTTGCTGTCTTCATTTCACTCAACTTTAACACAACCAAATGGAGGGATTTTTGAAAGGGATTTTGCACACTCAAAGCCCTTCATATTAGCATCCAATTTAGCAGCAAAGCCATGAAATTCTAGGGGCAAAACAGGGAGGAAAATTTCAGAAAATTCAGCAGCATTTCCCCTCTCTCACCCGATTCTCTCCTAGCTTTCATACACTAAAATCAATCCAAAATTCATCCCCATAACACAACAACAACATCATCCACAGCCACAATCAAGTCTAGTGGGAGTCCAAGAGCCCACTCAAAACAACTCAAAACAACAAGAATAAGATTAATGAGTAAATGATGCTTCAACTCACAAGATGGGCAACCAAAAGAACAAGATTGAGAGGAAGCAAAGTACCTCTTCTTTCAAGAACAAAATCCTCAAGATCAAGTTGTCTAGAAGCCTCAAAACCCACCAGTTTTCCCCTCCTAGAGCTCGGGTTTTTCAAGCTTCCATGGCCTCCAAATCACAAGAGAATAAATGGAAGATCAAGCAAGTTTTAGCCAAGATTTTTGCAAGGAATTTGGAGAGCTTCTTGAGAGCAAAATGAGAGCTTTTCTTGAGAGCAAAATGAAAGAGGAGAGCCGGCCAAGAGGAGCAAGAAAATGAGAATGTGTGGTTGTGGTGGTTTTGACTTTTTAGACTTTTGTGGGGGCAAAAATGGAAGAAATGGAAGAAAGTCTACCGATTGGACATAAAGCTTCTTTTTGTCGCGTCGAGGTAAATTCACGCGACTTGATACTACGACTCCTATTTCTCTCATTTATATACCTCAAATATATATTCTAACTCTCAAAACTTATGTCTAACAGTCAACCCTAGACTCGTATGCAAAATTTAAACGTTCAACTAATGCAATTAATAAACGTGCGAAATGCATTTTAAAACTTTTCGTGCCGATACAATTGATATATGAAAATCAAATATTTCAAACCAATTTAATAAATAATTTTATGAAAATATGGGGTTTTTGTAATTTATAATTTAAATTTATGGTACGGGGCCTCACATGAACATATTGGAAAGCTAATTCAAAAGGTTACAACATTCATGTTTTGAGGAAAAGCTGATACGCCCTTCTTCATTCTGCTTTTTGGTTTCAAAGCGATTGGCGGATAGCTCCACAGGCGGATCCAACAGTGAATCAGCTATCATCAACTTCAGTTGTCTATTTGGTCTTCTCGCTGAAGTTGTTCTGTTCTAATGACTGGCATGGGACTTTTGGCCAGTCTTCATCAGAAAAATGCACGAAATTGATGTTTTTAAGTTCGAGTAAGCCTAATCCTACCCTATTTTGGATACTACTTTAAGAAACTATAAATACGAGGTTTCTAGGTCATTTTTACAGGCTGGGAAATCTTAGATTAGCTTAGCGAGAACATCTTTTTCTTGAGAAATCAAGATTGATAATGGGCAAATCAAGAAGCAACTAAGGAGAAGATTGGGGCGAGTATACTAAGAAGTTTTCTTACTTTTTTTCTTATCTTTGTAAACTCTTTGAATTTGTGATTTTGTTTTCTATTATGTCAAACTAAATTTATTTCTAGAGTTAGGGTTTTTAGGAACGAATTTCAGTTAATTTCTTCCAGTTAAATTCTTGGCTATTGATATGATTTATTTATCTAGATTTTAAATACATGTTAGTGCCTAGCCAACATAGACATAACTTTTGGGTTTGTATTGTGTTGCAGAAGAAGATACAATCATGCACTAAATAAATAAACATATTTAATCTAGTCATGGGAGTAGGTTAGGATTGTGTGATTCAATTATATCACTTTGGATTTTATTGGGTTTAATTAAACACTTACGATCTCGAAAAATATGTAAGACTTAATTAGGTACACTTTAGATGCATTGAGAAGTGATCTAAAATACATATGTGTGATGCATTCATAACTTGTCAAGAAAATTATTGGAGAATTAATTCAAAATTTTGAATTAAAACCTAAAATCCTAAACTTTCTCATCTATTGTTCACTCAACCACTCTTGATTTTATTTGATTATTTATTTTATATTCTTAGTTAAAACATAAAATATTTTTAATTTGAATTTTATTATTTTTATTAGAAAAATTGAAGTTGAGAAAATTTACTCATCTTAGTGAGTTCTATTCCTAGAATATTCCCTGTACGCTTGCATGAAAGAATCTTCTATTTCACTTTTTATTTCACTTATTGTCCTACCTTTGATTATATTATTACTTGTTCTTGATAAAGAACTTAAACTTCTATTTCAAAATTAATTGGCAATGAGTGGAGTGGTCCAAGATCCTATATATATATGGTTGGAAAATCTTGGAATATCAATGTGGGATATTCTACCACATCCCCTCAAATGTGACTTGGAATATGGGTTTAAGTAGACTAAGTCACGAGTGAAATTTGAAGAAATGGAAACAAACAGATGCAAATGGGATAGCAGACCCACTACAAACAGGAAATTCAAAACCTAAATCTGATACCATGATAAAGAATTTAGACTTCCATCTCATAACCATGGCAGTGAGTTGAGCGGCTCAAGATATTATATAAAGGAATCTTGAAATATCAACGTAGGATATTTTAGCAGTCCTTACCAAACATCCTATTTTAATTTTATTTTGTCTCCTTGAGTTTCAACAACCATTAACCAATAATCAAAAAAGAAATAAAAGAGCCATATTTAAAAAATAAAATAGTATATTTTTGAATGATAAAGTGAAACAAAAAAATCCTGCGCAGTTTACCTGCTTAATGATGGTATTAAAAAAATACTTGTCGTACGGTAACAGAACTATAGCTTTCCTATAACATTTCTCAGTGCTGACAAGTCTGAGATCATAAGATTGGTTATCTCTGATTCGGTATAGAGTCAATTACTGCACTAGACAATTTTTGCATTAGTGGTAGTCGGGAACACCTAGATCTGCCACTGAATTTACATGTTTACACATATGGTCTTCAAAAGGAAGAGGGTCAATTCCAGATTTGACAGGATTTCTCATTAGTAACTATCATCAAAATTCAAGAATAAATTAATTCCAAAAAATATATTGCGATACTGCCAGACTCGACTTTTGGAAGGAATCCCATATTCAAAGACTAGTCTTTCTGATATAATCAGGAGAATACGTCCATACTAGCATAATCATGTATGACAAGATCCAGTGTCCCTTCCCAAGTCCTTTCTCTTATCCAAAGTGGCTAGCAAACAATTCATTGATATTCGCCAAAACACTTGCATTAGCAACACCTTGGAAAGGGATTTGCTAAAACTAACCAAGAAATCCCGGCTTACAAGATCATGTGCCTTCACAATATCCAACTCTACACATCAGTACCTTCATATCATTGGAACCTCTCATAATATCATGAATTACAAGCTAATTAACTAACTTTGAGCTTTCTGCCATTTTTTTTAAGTATTAGTAGTATATGAAACTAGAACATGGTATATAGCTAAAATCTGTCACCCTATTAATTGGCAGTCTCCAATTTGAATTTTAAGATTGTTTTGAAGTACCATGGAGGGAATCAAACATATACTCATGCCTTGTGAAAAGCAGAATGATTATAAAAGGAAGACATTCCTCTAATCCAGTTTGAGGTTAAGCCCTCATGTGCTTGTTTCGATAATCATGATTAGCAATTGAGCAAGGAGTGTTAAGTTGGATAGAAGTAAACAAAGAACGATGAGCCGATGATGAAATCTATTCATGCAGATTTCACAAGTAATCAGAATTAAAAACAGTATTTATTCAACTTGTAACAGTAACGTACAATAACACATTGTGCTTTATCATTCAGTTGTGACTGCCAAATGACTTAAATTTACAAGTACAGCAGGCGACATCATGCCCACAAGCTGAAAATTCTTCCCACTATTCACCTCTGAGCTTCTTAGGCCTTTATTTATAACATGCTCTATATGATCCGTAGTTTGTATTTAGAATGCATGACTAAATTCAATGGACGATCAAACCGTGGAAGTGATATGCATAGGTTCAGGGTTAAGCGATAAGTAGATTCTTTCCAAGTGATAATGAAGGTTGTGATAGAAATGACGATGAACTCATATTCAAGAAGAGGAATTGTATTTGTTAATCCCCTCCTCTGGACGACGTGGTGGTCTTCTATGTGGATTATGGTTCCTTCTTGGTCGTGGAGGTGGAGATGGACTCATTTTGGGTGACGGAGGTAGAGGCGGAGGCGGAGGCGATTTCCTAGATGGTGGAGGTGGAGGTAGACTCTTTTTTTGTGGTGGAGTGGGCGGGGAGGTGGGATGGGGCTCTTTCTAGGTGGTGGAGGAGGTGGGGGGCACTTTTTAGGTGGCAGAGGAGGTGGGCTCTTTTTAGGTAGTGGAGCTGGAGGTGGGGCTCTTCTTTGGTGGTGGAGGTGGAGGGGGGCTCTTTCTTGGTGGAGGTGGTGGAGGTGGGGATGGTCGGCTCTTCTTCGGCGGAGGTGGAGGGGGAGGTGATTTCTTAGATGGGGGAGGTGGGGGTGGGCTCTTTATTGGTGGAGGTGGGCTCTTTTTTGGTGGCGGTGGTGGTGGAGGTGATTTTTTAAGTGATGGCAGAGCTGGCTCCTTTCTTCTTGGCGGTGGTGGAGGTGGAGGTGATTTCTTAGGTGGTGGAGGTGGAGGTGGGCTATTCTTTGGTGGTGGAGGTGGAGGGGGGACTCTTTATTGGTGGACGTGGTGATGGTCAGCTCTTCTTCAGAGGAGGTGTAGGGGGAGGTGATTTCTTAGATGGGGGAGGTGGGGATGGGCTCTTTTTCGGTGGAGGTGATTTTTTAGGTGGTGGAGGTGGAGGTGGGCTCTTTTTTGGTGGCGGTGGTGGTGGAGGTGATTTTTTAAGTAGAGGTGGAGCTAACTCCCTTGCATGGAGGTGGGAGATGGTCTCTTCTTTGGTGGTGGAGGTGGAGGGGGGCACTTTCTTGGTGGAGATGGGCTCTTTTTGGGTGGAGGTGGAGGAAGGTGATTTCTTAGATGGGGGAGGTGGGGGAGGCCTCTTTATTGGTGGAGGTGGGCTTCTTTTTGATGGAGGTGGAGGTGGGCTCTTTTTTGGTGGCGGTGGTGGTGGAGGTGATTTTTTAAGTGGAGGTGGAGCTAGCTCCTTTCTTCTTGGCGGTGGTGGAGGTGGAGGTGATTTCTTAGGTGGTGAAGGTGGAGGTGGGCTCTTCTTTGGTGGTGCAGGTGAAGGGGGGCTCTTTCTTGGTGGAGGTGGTGGAGTTGGGCTCTTTTTAGGTGGTGGAGGTGGAGGTGGACTCTTTTTCGGTGGAGATGGTGGTGGAGGTGATTTTTTAGGTGGTGGAGGTGGAGGTGGGCTCTTTTTTGGTGGCGGTGGTGGTGGGGGTAATTTTTTTGGTGGAGGTAGAGATGGGTCCTTGTTGGAGGTGGGCTCTTTTTGGGTGGGGGTGGAGTTGGAGGTGGAGGTGATTTCTTAGGTGGTGGAGGTGGAGGTGGGCTCCTTTTTTATGGTGGAGGTGGTAGGGGAGGTGATTTCTTAGATGGGCGAGGTGGTGGTGGGCTCTTTTTAGGTGGTGGAGGTGGAGGAGGGCTCTTTTTTGGTGGAGAAGGAGATATTTTAGGTGAAGGAGGTGGGGGTGGGCTCTTTTTTGGTGGTGGAGGTGGAGGAGATTTCTTTGGTGGGGGTAACGTTTTAGGCGGTGGAGGAGGAGGAGAGGGTGGTGGCGGTGAAGGTGGTGGAGGAGATGGTGGAGGAGGTGATGGTGGTGGGGGTGATTTTGTGTTGGGTAATGGAGGGAAAATTATTGGAGGTTTGATTATTGGTGGTAAAGGTTTAATGGGGGGTAATGGTTTAACGGGTGGCAAATTTAGCAGTGGGAGCTACAAGAAATTTGGCCTTTTGTGACAACAGGAAAACTTGTCACAGTTGATACATTTTAATGACGACTTTTGACGTCGTCAGAAATGACTTAGCATAGATTAGTCATTAGTGACAATATGGGATTAGTCATCACAATATAGGTGGCGCTTAACAGACCAACTTGGCGGGAAATCACCTTTGTGATGACTTGAAAAAATGTTGTCACTAAAATAAGTCATACAGTGACATCTTTTAATGTCGTCACTATTAGATTGCTGGTTTAGAGTTAGTGACAACAATTAGTCATCACTACCTAAAGTTCTTGTTCTTGAGTCACTTTCATTAATTCAACTATGCCACCCTAATTTTTACAATTTAGCCCCATCTATGGTAAACAAATTTTATTAATTCTACTATGGCACTCCATCTTTTACAATTTAGCTCCGTATGTGATAAATTAATTTCATTATCTCTATTATGGCATCCTATTTTTTGTAATTTAGCCTCATATGTGATAACTCAATTTCATTAATTCTACTATGGTATCCTATCCTTTGCAATTTAGACTATATTTTTCATTAGCAAAAGCTAAAGGTATTGTTATAAAATATGTATACATATATTATAATTTTTCCAAACTTAGATAATAATTTGTTATGAGCATAAAATATATCATAGATTCCCTATCTAATTATGTTGTGACAATATTTTCAGTGATAACAGAAAAACTTATCACAGTTGACATAATTTAGTGATGACTTTAAAGGTCGTCACTAATGACCATGTGTAGACTCATCATTAGTGACAACATGGGAGTAGTCGTCACAAATATGGGTGGTGCGCAGCTAATAGGTGTGGCGGGAAATCATCTTTGTGACGATTCAGGAAAATGTTGTCATTAAAATGAGTTATACAGTGACAACTTCGATCGTTGTCACTGTCAGCGTACCGGTTCAGAGGTAAGTAACAACAATTAGTCGTCACTAACTAAAGTAAGTAATTTTGGATAAGTGATAACTTTCAACATCGTCACTCTTTGTCTACCGGTTCAAAGGTAGTGACAACAATTAGTTGTCACTAGTTAAAGTACTTGTTGTTGCATCACTTTCATTAATTCTACTATGCCACCCTATCTTTTACAATTTTCACCCCATGTGTGCGAAACAAATTTCATTAATTCTATTATGGCATTCTGTCTTTTACAATTTAGCCCCATATGTAATATACTAATTTCATTAACTCTATTATGACACCCTAACATTTGCAACTTAGCCCCTTATATAATACACCAATTTTATTAATTCTACTGTGGCACTCTAAATTTTACAATTTAGCCCACTATGTGGTATACTAATTTCATTAATTCTACTATGGCACTCTAACTTTTGTAATTTAGTCTCATATGTAATACGTCAATTTCATTAATTGTACTATGGCACCCTGACTTTTGTAATTTAGCCCCTTATATAAACTATGTATACATATTTTATAATTTTTCTGAACTTAGGTAATTTGTTATAAACATAAAAAGATTTCGTATATTCCCTATTTAATCCTCATGACAATATAGTGGAAAATTAATAATTAGGATAATCTAAAAATAGAGGTAATCAACAGTAGAATTTAATATGAAATTTAGTCTAAACCTCGTAGCTACATGACTGGAAGTTTATTATTATCTATAATAGTTACATTTGTTAATGCTCATGAACAGATACGTGTAGTGTTTGATACATGTCATAGCAAGCTATTTTGATTATTTGATTAGCTAAACTGATTGCAGGTATTGTCAAACTACAACTTGTACATAATTGACAGAACAACAAAATGAATACCAAAAATGTATTCATTAAAAGAATTTGTTTTATGAATCATAAACAAATTTTTATTTTTGAACTATTTTTTATATAAATAATAAAAAAGTCATGTATTAGAAAAAAAAAATCTCTGTCCAAACGCATTAAATTTTGGCCCATTCTTCTTCATGGATGTAATCTCATCCTTTTCGAAATACTGAATATTCTTGTGAATTGAACATTAGTCAGAAGGACTATGTATACATAATTTATAATTTTTCCAAACTTAGGTAATATTTTGTTATAAATGTAAATTTTTTTTATAGATTCCCTATTTGGTCATCATGACAACATGTAAAAAAAATAAAAATTAGCATAATTTGAAAATGGAGGTAATCAACAGTAGAATTTTATACAAAATTAAATTTAATCCTCACATTTGTATGACTAAAAGGTTGTTATTAATTATAATAGTCACATATTGTTTTATGAATGGGTAATTGTACCAAATAGATTTAACACTTCGCACATCTCTTACAAAACTATTTTGTTTGTTCGATCAACTAAACTGATAGTCAGGTCTTATTCGACTACAACTCATACATAATTGATAAAACCATAAAATGAGTACCAAAAATATTTTCATTAAAGGGATTTTTTGGAATCACAAACATATTTTTTTAATAACCTTTTTATTTTTTGAAACATTTTTTTGTATAATAAATTAGAAAAAGTTGTATATTAGTAAAAAAAATTTAAAAATATTTGTTCAAACACACTAAATTTTCATATTCTAAAATTTTAATAAAACTTGATATTTAATTTGATTGAATCCAAAATAAAAAATACTAAAAAAATGAAAAACTAGTATAACGTTGTATGTACATGAGGAAAAGAAATAGAGAGAGATAAGGGAAAAGGCATGGGAAGGTGTGGACATCCACATTCTCAAGGTGCTACTTAACCTGACCCAAAGAAAAAAGAGCGGCAAGTGAAAATTGAAGACGCGTGAGGGGCAACTTAAAAATTGAGAAAACGACATCGTGTTTACTTATGGCTAGCAACGTCTGAGACACTCTTTCCGTCTTTCGCTTCCACTTCAGAAACACTTGAAACACTTTCATCCGACACTGAGAACACTTAGGGTTCATTTGGATGCAGAGAAAAGGGTGGAAAAGAAAGTATTTAGAAAGAAAGTGTTATAATTTCTTTCCTTTGGGAGTTTAGTAACGGTGGAAAAGAAAGGAAATAGAGGGATAAAAACCCCCAAAATTTGGCCAAAATTTTTCCGCCCAAAATTGGGAAGAAATGGACGGAAACTCCAAGGGCGCCATTAAATATTTTCAATATGACAATTTTGTCCTTAAAAAGCTGATAAACAAATTTTTAATTCCCGATGTGTCCTAAATCTGATACTTAAAAAGGCATCGATGGAGTTCTTCTCAATCTTCTATTTTCAACAGCAGTTTCATCCAGTGCAAAAAAGTACAGAAGGCTTACGTTCTTGGCTTACGTTCTTGGCTTACGTTCTTCTACCGAATTCATCTACCATGGACAGAAATCGAAATGAATACTTTTAACAAAGAAACAGTTGGTAATTTAAGGTAGAATATTTTTAACAAAGAAACAGTTGGTAATTTATGCATAACATTTCACATTCTTATACATCCGTTACCATAGTTGAATTTTTTATTCCCTTATCATGTTTACTCATATCTATATTTTAACACTAGTTTCTGTATATTTTATCTTTCATAAACACGTAAAAAATATTAGGAAAATATATATTAATTTTAGGTGGAGTAAATTTTGCATGACTTTTCACATTCTCATACATGCATTTGCCGTAACTGATTTTTTTTTAATTCCCTTTTCAAGTTTGATCATATCAATAGTTTAACACTAGTTTCTGTATATTTTCTCTTTCATGAACATGTTAATAAATATTAGGACAGTATATATTAAGTTGTTGTGGAGAAAAGCCATATACAGGCAAAAGCACCTAAGTACTTGGCTCAGGTAATTAAAGTTAGCAGGTTTCTGTAAATTTTCGCTGTGGAAGATTAAAAGGCCAAAAACAGCTGGTAGTTTAAGGTAGAACACTTTTAACAAAGAAACAGCTGGTAATTTATGCAAAACAAACAAACAGCTGGTAATTACCAATTCGAAATCGGAATTTCCGATTTCAAAATTCTTAAAACCGAATTCGAACCAAATTCGATGATATCGGAAATCGAATATTCCGAAAATAACTTTCGAATTCCGAATTTCCGATTTCGAAATTCCGAATTCAATTCGAAATCGGTCGGTAATTCGGTAATTCGGAAAAATTCAAAAATGCACAGACCAATTTGGAAGTAACAAACCAAGATTAATCTAAATTCACTCACCCAATAGAATTGCATGTTAGAGGTTTACTAGAAAAGATAAAAGTTTCTCATACTTGGTGTGTCAAAAATTGTCTTGCACCATTTGAGAACTCAATTTATTATTGTTCACATTGTGGGAGTATATATACAATTGATTCACAAATTTGTCTTACCCAAAAATTCTATTTGGTGGAACAAGAAAGCAAATCTTTGACTTAACAACTAGAAGGGCAAATATGTAATATTGCATTACACTTGTATCATTTCTTTCCAAATCTCTCCACCTCTCAAATAAAAGAAAGATGTTTCTTTTCTTTTCTTTCATTGAACTCCCAAACAAAATATGCATATTTTCCCTTCTTTTCTTTTCTTTCCTAAGTTTTCTTTTCTTTTCTTTTCTCTTCCTTCATAAACTCCCAAACTAAGCCTTAAAGACACCCTTTCCCTTTCACTTTAGTTAACATGGCACTTCTATCACTCCAAATCGATGGCAAAATTTGCACTTTCTCTAAGCAATTTAACCCTCAGCACTTAATCCATCTTCCTTTAGTACTCAATCGACCTTCCACTCATTAATTTCACCCTTTCCTTCCACTAAATCTGCAAAAATGTCATCACTCTTTACCTCTACAGTTATGGCTGACAACATTGATTGGGGCTGCAAGCTTGGGAACGATTTCAGGTAACATGGATTAGGGTATAGAGTTTGTTATTGTAGATGTTTGTTAGGGCTTTAATGTTTATTAGCTCATTTCTTTTTTTCTGGTGAACTACAGCTAGTGCCAAACGAATGAACGCTTAATTGACCGTGTGTTGGTTCGTTGATTGTGGAGTTGTGAATTATCTGCTTCTTCCCCCACTTAATACCCAATATTGATTGAAATTTGCTGCAGTTAGCTAGCTAATTGGGGTTCATTTTGTCACCAAAAACAATTATAAGCACTATATAGTATAAGATTTTTGCTTGTTGAGATGGGTTAAATGGGCTTTCATATTTTGTTTGTAAGTATTGTGTAGTATGGGGCACTGGATTGTCTAATGAAATTCTGTTTGCAGCAAAGTTGAGTAGAGTAGTAGTAGAAGATAAAGTCAAATCTGTTGGGATTGGATGGTCAGGTGAAGTTGTACCTACTGTTAAGATAATCAGGTTATGAATACTTTAATTGTTGTTCTCGGGCACTCTAATTTTGTCGTGGTTGAAAAGTTTAGTAAATTATGCTGAGCAAAGTCATTAGCTAGAAATCATGCTGAGATAAGTTTTGGAATTGATCCAGACACTTTTTCTATCATAACTGGCAAGTTAAGATATCACAAGTTCCAACATTGTTTAGAGCGGATATGCCTATATGAATTTATATCTGCTAGTAAGTGTGTGCATGTTCGCGTCCATGTTTCTAAAGAAAGATTTAAAAGTTTATAAGCTTGTAATTTAGAGCAGTGGAGGACAAAGTGAACCCCCAGTATCCTTTTAGTCTTTGTAATTTATTACCATTAAAGTGAGATATCTAACAGCAATAGATATCTAAAATTGAGTTCTTAAAGTAGTATTTTGATGATGTACAACTCATCCATCGTATCATGTTATGTGGGGCAGTAGTAATATTTGGTTTAAAGAAGTTAGTAGTGCAAGTTTACAGATTACATTGTCACAGGAGTGATATTCTAATTATCCTGACTTTTGTTATGGTCCTAACTGCATGTTTGTTACATATATGTCCACTTTGAATGATATCATTGGATATGTTTATATTGTTTATGCAGATATTTCAATTTGTACAGAATACTAAATATGTTTTATCTTCTAAATTTTTATTATATGCTTAGTTCTTAGCAAGATGGAATATATATAATCAAGGACAAAGGAAGACGGTAGTATCTTCTTCAAGGTCATTCCTTGAACTTCTTCAACTATTTCAAACATTGTTATTACTTCCTCTATTATATGTGAGGATGCAATTTTGATTTTCTAATCTATATGACACAGCATGAAATTTCTTTATGGATACGGTGATGAATTGCTCTGTTAAGTACATGTCTTCATGCTTTTTGCTAGGAAATGTGCACATTTTCTGTTCAGCTGTTTGCAGGGAAATTTCCCTAATTATTGCCTTTTTTAAGACTCCTTGCCCCTCTGCCCAGATTATTGCTGGGAAATGTGCACAATTTTTGTTATGTATTGGGTTGAAATTATGAATATCTGATTTATGTGATGAAGTATGCTTGTCTTCCATACATTTGCTTGTGAGATGCTTTGTTAAATACGCGTGTTTTTTGGCTTTTTGTTCTTTTATGCTTAGATGAGCGTGAATAAGCTTGGTATGATTTGAATTTGTAGGAATGTATGTAATGAATGTAATTAACTAAGTTGTCCTTTTTTTAATATCTTATTTTGTGTTTAAATTTTGAATCTTGATAGTATTTGAAGCATATTAGTCAACAACATATGAAGTTCTAGATTGTCAAAAAGGATTCTTTTGAGCACTTAATATTCAACATTTCAAAGGTTTCAGTATTGAGACGCCTCCAAGTGGCCTGATAATATCCTTGAATTACCCATTGACTATAATCAATGTCGCTTTACTTCAACCATTCAATTAATTTACCCTCCAATTTAAAAAAAAAAATTCAATTAACACACACATACACACACACACACACACTCTCTCTCTCACTTTCAATAAAGAACCTAAAATTTTATCATGTATTGTATACTATTTGCCTCCAATTCTTGATTTTAGCATAAAGGTCTAATGTTTCCTTACCATTTCCAGTGATTGCACTGTGGCAGTAGTAGCATAAAAAAAAGGCAGAGCAAGCGCATTTAGCATACGGTTTCAAGGTTAGTAGGATGAACTTTTGCTGTACATTTATGCTATTGCTTGGGCTGTAATTGTTCATTTTTGAATGGTATGATAAAAGTGGAAGTCATCTCTTGTAGGATGACTTTCACTTTGACAAAAATAGCATCTCAACAATTGATGTGAATAGGCAGTTGAATGTTCTGTATAGGAATCATCGATATTGGTTGCATAAGTATTTCCTCTCTTTTGAGACAAAGGAAGAAGCACTTGGACATGTTCCTGAAGGTGTATCACCTGATCATTGGAAATGGATGTGCGATTACTTTAGCTCTGAAGAATTCAAGGTTTGGTTGTATACTGTAATTAGTGTTGTTTAGGTGTCAACTAGAGTTCAAATAATTGGTTGTTTAATTGTTACAGAAAACTAGTGAACGTAACAAGATGAATCGTGCCAAAAATGAATCTCATACCACTGTGGGCACAAAGTCACTTGCAAGACTTGTTGAAGAAAAGGCGCTATGCATTTTTAGCCTTCTTCAATTCTCTATTTTCAGCCTAATATATTTTCACACTAAACACAATTATTTTGATAGAAAAGGAAGGAGGGTATTGAACTTTCGGAGGTGGATTTATTTGAGATCAGTCGTACATCAAAGAAGACGGGGGCCTAACCAGTGACACGGCAAAAGAGACTTTGATGAGATAATTTATCTCATTTTTATCCATTTTCTCCTTTTGTGTGGCTTCACTTTTAATGATATGATCCATGGCTGGCCAAGAAGAAGCGAATTTTGCAAGTCCATGACCAGAAGCGGATTTAGTAGTTAGACGTGCTCGCGTCGAGTGATCACGCCTAAGGTGCGGTTGGGCAGAAGCGTTTTCACTAACTAGGCATGGGCACGCCTAACTAGTGAAAACATTTCTGCCCAACCGTACCTTAGGCGTGACCACGTCTAACTACTAAATCCGCTTCTAGTCATGGACTTGCAAAATTCGCTTCTTCTTGGCCAGCCACGGATCATATCACTTAATAGCCAAATCTTAATGTTTTACTTGTCAAGACAACAATGAAGGAATTTCAAGCTTTGACTTCAATGAGTAGCAAGGAAATTTGTCAGCAACAACTTGGTTACATACCTGGACAGCTTCATGTTCGCAGTGCAGCCAAAACACAAGCAGCTGAGTTGGATCGCTTGAGGGCTGGCAGAGCAACGAGCCTCAAAAATTTCTGAAGAATTTAATGCTCAAAAAGAGTTGATTAAGAACTTGCAAGAGCAACAAGTTGAAACAAGGGGGCTGTATGAGGAGCTGGTTGCCCAACTGAAAGACTTACACAAATGAAAAACTCCTATAAAGGTGAAGACAACTTCCCACGCCTCTATTCTCTATTACAACTACTATTTTTTTAAAATTGATTGGTTGTCTGGAAATCGAGTTGAGATACATTATAGTGCTTATAATATCACAATTCAATGGCTTGAGATCCATTTCAAGTGGTAAATGGATGATTTGAAACTTATTGATTGTTAGTTTATTATAATCTAATTTCATTGCTAGTTTCTTGTTCTTAGCTTACATTGGGAATCCGTTTTTTATTCTAAAGTCCATTCTAATGCATATGATACAATATTTTTAATGTAGCACATCCTGATGGTATGATGGCATGAACAAATGGCTGGCTGGTATATCGAGAAAGATGGAGACTGTTGAAGGTTGACATTGGTGCTGTAATCCACTTGTTTATTTGGACTTGTTCTACTACTTTGTTTTTGGGATGGATGTATATCGGCCATTACTACTTGGAACTGGTTTTTGGGACCGAATATTTTGGTGAATTTCTATTTTGATGAATTTGGAGATATTTATGGTCATGTATATAAATTTGGGACTCCATTCTATGTTCATTTGGCTTGTAGTAGTTACAATTTTCTGCTATGGTTTGTTGGAAATGCTATGGGAATGGTGCAGTAGTATCATTGTAGCCTTATTATCAATTTTAGCTCCGTGACAATATTAGGGCAGGTTGTCACTAGATGCAAATATTTATGGAATTTGTTGAACTCAAAATAACATATTTGTTGGATAGGCAACAATATAACCGGGAATGTTAGATCTTCATATTCAGGGTTAGTGACAATTATACAAAAGGTTGTCACTAACTGCAAATTAACCCAGTGACAACAAGTCCTGTCACTAATGAACAGGACAGCTAGTGACAACTATATAGAAGGTCGTCACTAGTTGCGAATTAATCTAGTGACTACATGTCTTGTCACTGATGCGTAGGAGAGCTAGTGACAAGCTCAAAGTTGTCACTATAGAGAAGACTTTGTAACTACTTTTGGTTCATTTATGACAAAATACAGGAGGTAGTGACAACAAAAGTCGTCACTGAATACATACAGTCAGTGACGACTTTTATCTTGTCATTGATTTACACGATTCTATGACGACTTTCTTAAGTTGTCACATAGATCTATCTGTGACAACCTTGTGACAATTAATCTGTGAGCCAAAAAAGTCGTCACTGTAACATATAGTGACGACTTTTGGTGTTTCAGTGCTGACATTTGGTTGTCACTGATACCCAAATTTCTTGTAGCGGAGCAAGATTAGCATTGGTATTTCCAACAAAGATGGCAAAATTTGCCAGGAGTTGCCATAGCAAAGCCATGTGGTTCTCCATGGTTGCTAAAAGGGTGTATTTGCTGTCAACTGCCTCACTTGTGGAGTTGTTGGTTCAGCTGATCGATGGTTTATATAGATGATGAATCGGAAGGATGCCTTGTTTGTGACTGGTGAGGAAATTTCAAATTGCGTAAAGTGCAAAATACAGGCATGCATGGAAAGTGCTACATCTAGCTTTGGGGTTTGGTAAGCCTGCCATAGATATGATTAAACTTGCTAAAACAAAATTGATCCATACCAAATGGATTGTTAGTTAATAAGCACAGCATTAATTTAGAAATACGTGCTCTAAAACCAAGCCCGAATTAACTGATAAGCAGAGATACTTGCCCTCCATTTCTGCTTATTAGCACTCTACTTACTTTGTTTCATTTGTTATTTTGTTGAAATGATGGAATGATCTGATATTATTCACATCTTAAACATTTTGGGCTAATGAAGAAGTACAAGTAAAATTCGAAGAAGAATTTTTTTTTTTTTTTTTTTTTTTTTGTAAAATCAGAATTGAGATTTAAGCAAACTTTTAGTTGTCAATTTATGTACTTTTTTTTTATTCGACAGTGTTTTCTATGAAAAATAATTAATAGATGAGATTAAAAATGGGTCATTTATGTTGCCACTTTACGTGTTTTAATTAACTCATAAATTCATAATTCTTAGATGTGGAAAACTAAAACGAACGATATCCTTCGCGATAGAACTTAAGCTTCTTGTGCTTAAGTTCAGATCAAAAAGTATGCATTACAAAATAGCAGTGAAACTTTGCAACTGTATAAATGCATTTGCATAGTACGTTAAGATTTTTTGAATGTATGTAAAATATTGAAGAGCAAAAGGTGGCTATCCACAAGTTGAAGGGAGAAAAGGAACTTGTGATCTTAATATTGTTATAATTTTATCATATCATATTGCTTCCATATATCTGTTTGGTTTTTCTTGATGTGAGTAATTTTGAATGTGGCCTTCTAAAGTTATGAGTTAATCACATTTTGCCTCCCCAAGTTGCCTTCAAAATCTCAGTGTCCGACACTACTCTGATAACTGATTATTCATAAGGTCTTGAATTTTAGATTGATACTTCGAGTGTTGGTAGAACAATATAAGAATGGAGAAAATTTAGAATAATCCATTGAGAATTTGGAAAAATTAGCAAGAAACAATACGTCGAGATTTTTTACTTTCTCCAATTATCATTGCTGAAACACTTCAACTACTGTCCAAAAATATCTAGTAGGAACACAAAAGTACTTTGCCATAGCTATTTTAATAACAAAATTTCTTATTCTTCTTTAATTTCCAAAAAAGTTTTCAAAAAACGCCACCAGTATTTGAATTTTTATAGTGTCTCATTTGGTCCACTATATTTTTTTCGTATTTCCTGTGAAACGGCATATTTGCTATTGCAAATGTTGCGTACGGCTCATGTCCAATAAGTTCCATCTATTTTAACCAACTTTTGAAAGTTTACTGAGTCAATTTACATAAAAAATAATACAATGGACGAAATAGATCTCGGAAAAATCTTGTGACTGGTGACGTACATTACCCTTTATTATATAATTTCTTGTGTTCATATGCGCAGTGAACGTACAAGGCTTTTTTTTTTTTTTTTAAATCCTAGAATATCCAACACTAGAATACCCTTTAAAAGAAAAACATTACAAGACTCTTTTTCTTTTTTAACAAATCCAAGAGCATCCAAGACTAGAATACCCTTAAAAAAAAAATCCAAGACTACAATAAGCAAAATTCAGTACCTAATCTTAGTGTAGCCGGGCAAAAAATTAAAAAAGGGAGTTTTTAAGAAGACAAATTAGAGAAAAAAGACTGGATTGGTAAGTCAATTTTTTTTAACCGAATATTTTCTTCTCCAATTAAGAGAAAGGAGTTAAGTTACCTAGAATTCTTCCATGAACTATTAAAAGATAATGCATCAAAATCAATTGTTCGGCATTTGGATGTTCAGCTTGAAAACGAAACAGACTATATTTATATACAATGTTAGGCAGGATACCAAAAATAGGTTGGGCTATGTACTTAAACATATATAAATATAAGTTAAAAAAATCTGTCAAACATTAAATCTGTGACAGGAAAGAAAACAATTTGTGTTGGGAGCTTTAAATATTGTCTGGAATTGTTTGCAGACATGGTAAGGGCTTAAAGTCTCAAAGCTACGGAAGTCTAATGTCCAGCACTCTTCCGATCAATGAAAATTTGTAATTTTAGCTGGGAATGTTACTTCAGAAAATTATAGATGCTAAAATAACTTTCGTACCCTGTCCAGTATGGTTGCTTTGTTGTGCTGTTTGTGTATCCTCAACCAATGCACAGCTGAAAATTCTTTTGGATAGAATGTCATTAATTGCCAGTTTGCAACTAGATCATCTGAAAGCCAAGGACTTATGCACGTTTACTCGCTTATCTTGATTTAGAAGTGATAAATTCTTCCTTTTTTGCAATTTTGTTTCATTTTTTCAAGGATCAATCATACTTAAGTTGATTTTCAAAAATATGGACATGTATAATAGGAATTCAAAATTAGTAAGGCATGAAATGACTGGAAGGTGAAATGTGTGAAAATGCTAGCATTTTGTATAACCAAAATTATATCAGAGTAGGTTCCGTGAAAGCAATGAGCCCTGGAGAATCGAAGAATGGAAGGAAGAGCCAATCTTTAGTTCATCGCATTACAAATTAAGAGGCGGTGTTGGACAGTAATTTGACAGTGCAAAATGTGCAGTTATAGAAGCCATCCAATGACTATTGGAAGAATCCACAAGAGAAATAATATTAGCACGTTTTGTATACTCGTAAACGGCTATAAATAGCAATATTTGGAACAGAAATACGGGAACCATTTGCTCCAAGAAGACAGTTTATCATTTTTGGCGTTTTTGTTATGTGAAGCTATTCCAGAATAGCTTGATTCCTGCGGAAATTGCAGGCCAGCAGATTGAGGGATGTACGATGCATTATGGCAGGTTGGAGAAATATTCCAAGCTGTGTATATGTTGATATAAGGAGAGCTAGAGATGTTCCCTTTGCCGTTTTTCATTCTATATTATTGGTGTAAAGTTTGCTTTTATTCAAGTTATTCTCTCTTGTATTTGTTTTCAGTTGCTGATAAGGCATAATTTGTAGTATATCATATATATAAGTTGCTAGTTTACTATGTCATTTGAGCTTTAATTTGAATAAAAGCTATTTACTTTTGTTCTTATATTATTATATAATAGACCGAGAGCTTGATTGGAGAGAAAATGGACCAAAATTGTGGCACGAAGAAGCAATGATAAAAGAAGAAAAGAAAAGGAAAGGGATTGGCAGATATAGCATATTTTAGTATTTTCGCGATAACTTGAGTTACAAAAATTGGATTGGAACTACTCTTGATTCATTTTAAAACTTAAAAAAAGTCTACAATTCTTATGAGTATATCAAAGTCTAGTTCTCATATTTTTATAGTCAAGAGTTCAAATTGCTGAAGTATATTTTCACTACGATTCTCTTCTAACCAATTTTAAGTTTTTTGAACATAACTCAGCATTCAGATCTCCAAATGACATGATTCTTATTGTATTGGAAAGCTTTCTCAAAGTATTATAATTTTCTTGTTTTGTATAAAAGCTGATTTAGCCATTTTTAAAGACTTATTGGGCTCCAAATAGGATCCACGCATGGATCTATGATATCCGGTGCTGAATTTTACCCGCCTTTATTCCGGAATTTTCGTGATCCCAATGACCGGCACTGGACACTGGGCCAAACTTCATTGGAAATATATGCGGAAACGTAATTTTTCTACTCTAATAAACCCAATCTTATCCTGTTTGTGATACTTCTATAAGAAGATATAAATAGAAGATAGTTATATGGGGAGAAAATCAATAGGTTAGTTTAGTTTAACCACTTTTCATAACTTTTTCTTAAAAAATCAACATCAAACTTGGCGAATCTAGGAGCATGCAAGAGAAAATTGGAGCACGCAAACTAAGAAGTTTCCTTATTCTTTTTCTTATTTTTGCATTAACTCTTTGAATTCGTGGTTTTAATTGTGACATAATTGGGCTATGTCATAACAGGGTTATGACATTTTGAAATAATTTTGACATAATAGGGTTATAAATGAAACTTGCAAAAAGTAAGTGAGAGAAAAAGCATTTAGTAACAAATACAACTCCAAATTCTAACGTATTATATTTTCACTTTAGTTTTAGACCACACCTTTTGTGCATTTTATTAAGAAAGTGATCATATTTGCTTAGTTTATTATAATCCTTTTAGAGAGCAACTTTTTGGATCATTTCCTTTCCAATCAAGTGATCAAGCGTAAGAAATTCCAGTAGCCATTGTCTGCACTTAGTTTTCTTTTGTTTCTGATCATTTTTGTACTTATACTCTATTAGAAAGGCCAACAACAAAAGTTAAAGAATTCGATCCCAAAGCTTTGAAATTAGGTACATATCCATTTTGTCTAAACTCACTTTTTCTCAAACTTGGTTTGTTCACCTTTTTTTTTATGCTTAGAGTCATTATTGATATTAAATACATTTTTTTCTAAATACATGCTTATTATTACTATTCACTTGTTGATTAAAAAAAGTGTAACAACGAATTTGTGGGCCCACTGGATAATATTTCTAGCACCACCATTGAGTTTCATAATTAAGGCTACATCTATGGAGAGACAATCCATTCTTCATCATGAGAGAAAAAATCCCATGTAAAAATACAACTTGAATCTAAATCCAATCCTTGCATAATATCTCTCATCTTCCAAGAATCCTCTGTCATCCTTATATAGATCACATGGTTCCCTCTTGTGTGGAATTAGACTACTGAAGTATATTTTCACTACTTGAAAATATGGAATTAGTTAGAAGTCTTTTCTAGTTAATTTTATGGGTTGAAAGTCTCAATGTTCCTTAATTTTAAGGCTAATCGAATTTATTTGTTTGAATTAAAGGAATGATTTTTGGTGCTTCAATGATCAACTAAGTTTATGGAGTGCATGCCTAACCTTTGAACTAAGCCATTTTTAGTTGATTGGTTTCTCTAATATTTTTCCTGAATTTGCTTACTAAAATTCTAAACTGAAGCCCCCCTCTTTCCTTTCTAATTTCAGTTTCCTGCAGGAACTTTAGCATTAAATCTCCCTTGGGTTCGACCTGGTGTTCACCATTATAGATTATAAGAATTTCATTATGGTGATTATGGAATCAATATTATTTTTTTAGAGGTTTTGACAGCTGACCACGTTGGAAAGCTAATTCAAAAGGTTACAACATTCATGTTTTGAGGAAAAGCTGATTCGCCCTTCTTCATTGTGCTTTTTGGTTTCAAAGCAATCCGCGGATAGCTCCACAGGCGGATCCACCAGTGAAGTAGCTATCATCAGCTTCAGTTGTCTATTTGGTCTTCTCGCTGAAGTTGTTCTGTTCCAATGACTGGCATGGGACTTTTGGCTAGTCTTCATCAGAAAAATGCATGAAATTGATGTTTTTAAGTTCGAGTAAGCCTAATCCTACCCTGTTTTGGATACTACTTTAAGAAACTATAAATACGAGGTTTCTAGGTCATTTCTACAGGCTAAGAAATCTTCGATTAGCTTAGCAAGAACATCTTTTTCTTGAGAAATCAAGATTGATAATGGGCAAATCAAGAAACAACTAAGGAGAAGATTGGGGCGAGTAAACTAAGAAGTTTTCTTACTTTTTTTCTTATCTTTGTAAACTCTTTGAATTTGTGATTTTTTTTTCTATTATGTCAAACTAAATTTGTTTCTAGAGTTAGGGTTTTTAGGAATGAATTTCGGTTAATTTCTTCCAGTTAAATTCTTGGCTATTGATATGATTTATTTATCTAGATTTTAAATACATGTTAGTGCCCAGCCAACATAGACATAACTTTTGGGTTTGTATTGTGTTGCAGAAGAAGATACAATGATGCACCAGATAAATAAACATATTTAACCTAGTCACGGGAGTAGGTTAGGATTGTGTGATTCAATTATATCACTTTGGATTTTATTGGGTTTAATTAAACACTTACGATCTCGAAAAAGATGTAAGACTTAATTAGGTACACTTTAGATGCATTGAGAGGTGATCTAAAATACATATGTGTGATGCATTCATAACTTGTCAAGAAAATTATTGGAGAATTAATTCAAAATTTTGAATTAAAACCTAAAATCCTAAACTTTCTCATCTATTGTTTACTCAACCACTCTTGATTTGATTTGATTATTTATTTTATATTCTTAGCTAAAAAAAAAATATTTTTAATTTGAATTTTATTATTTTTATTAGAAAAATTAAAGTTGAGAAAATTTACTCATCTCTGTGAGTTTGATTCCTAGAATATTCAAATGATTTTATTACTACAATGAACCCTGTACGCTTGCATGAAAGAATCTTCTATTTCGCTTTTTATTTCACTTCTTGTCCCACCTTTGATTATATTATTACTTGTTCTTGATAAAGAACTTAAACTTCTATTTCAAAACTAATCGGCAATGAGTGGAGTGGTCCAAGATCCTATATATATATGGTTGGAAATTCTTGGAATATCAATGTGGGATATTCTACCACATCCCCTCAAATGTGACTTGGAATATGGGTTTAAGTAGACTAAGTCACGAGTGAAATTTGAAGAAATGGAAACAAACAGATGCAAATGGGATAGCAGACCCACTACAAACGGGAAGTTCAAAACCTAGATCTAATACCATGATAAAGAATTTAGACTTCCATCTCATAACCATGGCAATGAGTTGAGCGGCTCAAGATCTTATATAAATGACTAGAAATCTTTGAAATATCAACGTTGGATATTTTAGCAGTCCTTAACAAACATCCTATTTTAATTTTATTTTGTCTCCTTGAGTTTCAACAACCATTAACCAATAATCGAAAAAGAAATTAAAGTGCCATATTTAAAAAATAAAATAGTATATTTTTGAATGATAAACTGAAACAAAAAAATCCTGCGCAGTTTACCTGCTCAAGGATGGTATTAAAAAAATACTTGTCGTACGGTAACTGAACTATAGCTTTCCTATAACATTTCTCAGTGCTGAAAAGTCTGATACGATCATAAGATTGGTTATCTCTGATTCCGTATTACTGCACTAGACAATTTTTGCATTAGTGGTTGTCGGGAACACCTAGATCTGCCACTGAATTTACATGTTTACACATATGGTCTTCAAAAAGAAAGAGGGCCAATTCCAGATTTGACAGGATTCTCATTAGTAACTATCATCAAAATTAAAGAATAAATTAATTCCAAAAAATATATTGCGATACTGCCAGACTCGACATTTGGAAGGAATCCCATATTCAAAGACTAGTCTTTCTGATATAATCAGGAGAATACGTCCATGCTAGCATAATCATGTATGAAAAGATCCAGTGTCCCTTCCCAAGTCCTTTCTCTTATCCAAAGTGGCTAGCAAAGAATTCATTGATATTCGCCAAAACACTGGCATTAGCAACACCTTGGAAAGGGATTTGCTAAAACTAACCAAGAAATCCCGGCTTACAAGATCATGTGCCTTCAAAATATCCAACTCTACACATCAGTACCTTCATATCATTGGAACCTCTCATAATATCATGAATTACAAGCTAATTAACTAACTTTGAGCTTTCTGCCATTTTTTTTTTAAGTATTAGTAGTATATGAAACTGGAACTTGGTATATAGCTAAAATCTGTCACCCTATTAATTGGCTGTCTCCAATTTGAATTTTAAGATTGTTTTGAAGTACCATGGAGGGAATCAAACATCTACTCATGCCTTGTGAAAAGCAGAATGACTATAAAAGGAAGACATTCCTCTAATCCAGTTTGAGGTTAAGCCCTCATGTGCTTGTTTCGATAATCATGATTAGCAATTGAGCAAGGAGTGTTAAGTTGGATAGAAATAAACAAAGAACGATGAGCCGATGATGAAATCTATTCATGCAGATTTCACAAGTAATCAGAATTAAAAACAGTATTTATTCAACTTGTAACAGTAACGTACAATAACACATTGTGCTTTATCATTCAGTTGTGACTGCCAAATGATTTAAAGTTTACAAGTATAGTGGACGACATCACGCCCACAAGCTGAAAATTCATCCCACTATTCACCTCTGAGCTTCTTAGGCCTTTATTTATAACATGCTCTATATGATCCGTAGTTTGTATTTAGAATGCATGACTAAATTCAATGGACGATCAAACCGTGGAAGTGATATGCATAGGTTCAGGGTTAAGCGATAAGTAGATTCTTTCCAAGTGATAATGAAGGTTGTGGTAGAAATGACGGTGAACTCATATTCAAGAAGAGGAATTGTATTTGTTAATCCCCTCCCCCTGGATGACGTGGTGGTCTTCTATGTGGATGATGGTTCCTTCTTGGTGGTGGAGGTGGAGATGGACTCATTTTGGGTGGCGGAGACGATTTCCTAGGTGGTGGAGGTGGAGGCGGACCTCTTTGTGGTGGAGTGGCGGGGAGGTGGGGTGGGGCTCTTTCTAGGTGGCATGGAGATGGGGACTTTAGGTGGCGGAGGAGGTGGGCTCTTTTAGGGGTGGAGGTGGAGGTGGGCTCTTCTGGTGGGCGGAGGTGGAGGGGGGCTTTTTCTTGGTGGAGGTGGTGGAGGTGGTGATGGTGGGCCTCCCAGTGGAGGGAGGAGGTGATTCATAGATGGGGAGGCGGGGCCTCACTACAGTGGGGTGGGCCTTTTGGTGGAGGTGATTTTTTATATGGTGGAGGTGGAGGTGGGCTCTTTTTTGGTGGCGGTGGTGGTGGAGGTGGAGCTAGCTCCTCTCCTGCAGGGGTGGAGGTGGGCTCTTTTTTGGTGGTGGTGGAGGTGGAGCTGATTTCTTAGGTGGCGGAGGTGGAGATGGGCTCTTCTTTGGTGGTGGAGGTGGAGGGGCCTCTCTTGGTGGAGATGGGCTCTTTGGTGGAGGTGGAGTGATTTCTTCAGAGGAGGTGGAGGAGGTCCCTTACTGGTGGAGGTGGGCTTTTTTTTGATGGAGGTGGAGGTGGGCTCTTTCTTGGTGGCGGTGGTGGTGGAGGTGGAGCTCGCTCTCCTGGTGGTGGTGGAGGTGGAGGTGATTTCTTAGGTGGTGGAGGTGGAGGTGGGCTCTTCTTTGGTGGTGGAGGTGGAGGGGGGGTCTTTCTTGGTGGAGGTGGGCTCTGTTTTGGTGGAGGTGGAGGCGGTGATTCTTAGATGGGGAGGTGGGGAGCCCTCGGTGGAGGTGGGCTTCTTTTGATGGAGGTGGAGGTGGGCTCTTTTTTGGTGGCGGTGGTGGCGGAGGTGATTTTAGTGGAGGTGGAGCTCCCTCCTGGTGGTGGTGGAGGTGGGGGGTCCTCCTGGTGGAGGTGGGCTCATTTTGGTGGAGGTGGAGGCGGTGATTTCTTAGACGGGGAGGTGGGGAGGCCCCTCATTGTTGGAGGTGGGCTTTTGACGGAGGTGGAGGTGGGCCCTTTTTTGGTGGTGGTGGTGCTGGAGGTGATTTTTTTAGTGGAGGTGGAGCTCCTCCTCCTGGTGGTGGTGGAGGTGGAGGTGACTCTTAGGCGGTGGAGGAGGTGGGCTCTTCCTGGTGGTGGAGGTGGAGAGGGTCCTCCTTGGTGGAGGTGGTGGAGGTGGGCCTCTTTAGGTGGTGGATAGCGGACCCTTAGGTGGAGGTGGTGGTGGAGGTGGAGGTGGGCTCTTTGGTGGCAGTGGAGCTCTTCTGGCGGAGGTGGAGAGTCTTTCTGGGGTGGTGGAGGTGGAGCCCTTTAGGCGGCGGATAGGCGGAGGAGTGATCTTTAGGTGGTGGAGTGGAGGTCCTTTGGTGGCAGTGGCCTCTTTGGGTGGGAGGACTCAGGGCGGATGGAGAGGAGGTGATTCCTGGATGGGCGGTGGCCTCTTTAGGTGGCGGAGTGGTGGAGGAGATACTTTAGGTAAGGAGAGGGGTGGTGGTGGAGGTGGAGGAGATTCTTTATGGGGCAAAGCTATAGGTGGATGAGGAGGAGAGGGGCGCATGTGAAGGTGAGGAGATGGTGGAGGAGGTGATGGTGGTGGGGGTGATTTTGTGTTGGGTAATGGAGGGAAAATTATTGGAGGTTTGATTATTGGTGGTAAAGGTTTAATGGGGGGTAATGGTTTAACGGGTGGCAAATTTAGCGGTGGGAGCGGAACAAGATTAGCATTGGTATTTCCAACAAAGATGGCAAAAATTGCCAGGAGTTTCCATAGCAAAGCCATGTGGTTCGCCATGGTTGCTAAAAGGGTGTATTTGCTGTCAACTGCCTCACTTGTGGAGTTGCTGGTTCAGCTGATCGATGGTTTATATAGATGATGAATCGGAAGGATGCCTCGTTGGTGACTGGTGAGGAGATTTCAAATTGCGTAAGTGCAAAATACAGGCATGCACGCAAAGTGCTACATCTAGCTTTGGGGTTTAAACTTACAAAGTGCTACATATAGATTAAACTTGCTAAAACAAAATTGATCCATACCAAATGGATTGTTAGTTAATAAGCACAGCATTAATTTAGAAATACGTGATCTAAAACCAAGCCAGAATTAACTGATATGCAGAGATACTTGCCCTCCATTTCTGCTTATTAGCACTCTACTTACTTTGTTTCATTTGTTATTTTGTTGAAATGATGGAATGATCTGATATTATTCACATCTTAAACATTTTGGGCTAATGAAGAAGTACAAGTAAAATTCGAAGAAGAATTTTTTTTTTTTTTTTTTTTTTGTAAAATCAGAATTGAGATTGAAGCAAACTTTTAGTTGTCAATTTATGTACTTTTTTTTTATTCGACAGTGTTTTCTATGAAAAATAATTAATAGATGAGATTAAAAATCGGTCATTTATGTTGCCACTTTACGTGTTTTAATTAACTCATAAATTCATAATTCTTAGATGTGGAAAACTAAAACGGACGATATCCTTCGCGATAGAACTTAAGCTTCTTGTGCTTAAGTTCAGATCAAAAAGTATGCATTACAAAATAGCAGTGAAACTTTGCAATTGTATAAATGTATTTGCATAGTACGTTAAGATTTTTTGAATGTATGTAAAATATTGAAGAGCAAAAGGTGGATATCCACAAGTTGAAGGGAGAAAAAGGAACTTGTGATCTTAATATTGTTATAATTTTATCATATCATACTGCTTCCATGTATCTGTTTGGTTTTTCTTGATGTGAGTAATTTTAAATGTGGCCCTCTAAAGTTATGAGTTAATCACATTTTGCCTTCCCCAAGTTGCCTTCAAAATCCCAGTGTCCGACACTACTCTGATAACCGATTATTCATAAGGTCTTGAATTTTATATTGATACTTCGAGTGTTTGTAGAACAATATAAGAATGGAGAAAATGTAGAATAATCCATTGAGAATTTGGAAAAATTAGCAAGAAACAATACGTCGAGATTTTTTGCTTTCTCCAATTATCATTGCTGAAACACTTCAACTACTGTCCAAAAATATCTAGTAGGAACACAAAAGTACTTTGCCATAGCTATTTTAATAACAAAATTTCTTATTCTTCTTTAATTTCCAAAAAAGTTTTCAAAAAACGCCACCAGTATTTGAATTTTTATTGTGTCTCATTTGGTCCACTATATTTTTTTCGTATTTCCTGTGAAACGGCATATTTGCTATTGCAAATGTTGCGCACGGCTCATGTCCCATAAGTTCCATCTCTTTTAACTAACTTTTGAAAGTTTAGTGAGTCAATTTACATGAAAAATAATACAATGGACGAAATAGATCTCGGAAAAATCTTGTGACTGGTGACGTACATTACCCTTTATTATATGATTTCTTGTGTTCATATGCGCAGTGAACGTACAAGGCTTTTTTTTTTTTTTAAATCCTAGAATATCCAACACTAGAATACCCTTTAAAAGAAAAACATTACAAGACTCTTTTTCTTTTTTAACAAATCCAAGAGCATCCAAGACTAGAATACCCTTAAAAAAAAATCCAAGACTACAATAAGCAAAATTCAGTACCTAATCTTAGTGTAGCCGGGCATAAAATTAAAAAAGGGAGTTTTTAAGAAGACAAATTAGAGAAAAAAGAATGGATTGGTAAGTCAATTTTTTTTAACCGAATATTTTCTTCTCCAATTAAGAGAAAGGAGTTAAGTTACCTAGAATTCTTCCATGAACTATTAAAAGATAATGCATCAAAATCAATTGTTCGGCATTTGGATGTTCAGCTTGAAAACGAAACAGACTATTTTTATATACAATGTTAGGCAGGATACCAAAAATAGGTTGGGCTATGTACTTAAACATATATAAATATAAGTTAAAAAAATCTGTCAAACATTAAATCTGTGACAGGAAAGAAAACAATTTGTGTTGGGAGCTTTAAATATTGTCTGGAATTGTTTGCAGACATGGTAAGGGCTTAAAGTCTCAAAGCTATGGAAGTCTAATGTCCAACACTCTTCCGATCAATGAAAATTTGTAATTTTAGCTGGGAATGTTACTTCAGAAAATTATAGATGCTAAAATAACTTTCGTACCCTGTCCAGTATGGTTGCTTTGTTGTGCTGTTTGTGTATCCTCAACCAATGCACAGCTGAAAATTCTTTTGGATAGAATGTCATTAATTGCCAGTTTGCAACTAGATCATCTGAAAGCCAAGGACTTATGCACGTTTACTCGCTTATCTTGTTTTAGAAGTGATAAATTCCTCCTTTTTTGCAATTTTGTTAAGGATCAATCATACTGAAGTTGGTTTTGAAAAATATGGACATGTATAATAGGAATTCAAAATTAGTAAGGTGAAATGTGTGAAAATGCTAGCATTTTGTATAACCAAAATTATATCAGAGTAGGTTCCGTGAAAGCAATGAGCCCTGGAGAATCGAAGAATGGAAGGAAGAGCCAATCTTTAGTTCATCGCATTACAAATTAAGAGGCGGTGTTGGACAGTAATTTGACAGTGCAAAATGTGCAGTTATAGAAGCCATCCAATGACTATTGGAAGAATCCACAAGAGAAATAATATTAGCATGTTTTCTATACTCGTAAACAGCTATAAATAGCAATATTTGGAACAGAAATACGGGAACCATTTGCTCCAAGAAGATGAGCTTGCAAGCTCTAAGAAAGCGAAAGCTTTACAAAGAAAGAAAGGTACAGACTGTGCAGGCTTATTGCTCGATGTACGGGCACATGTTTGAGTGGACGCCGGAGGAGGTTTAATGGACGGCTGAACAATGTTGTCTGGAGATCGCCTTTATGTTCCAGGTTAAAGGAGGTGGTGTTTACAAAGACAGTTTATAATTTTGCGTTTTGTTATGTGAAGCTATTCCAGAATAGCTTGATTCCTGCGGAAATTGCAGGCCAGCAGATTGAGGGATGTACGATGCATTATGGCAGGTTGGAGAAATATTCCAAGCTGTGTATATGTTGATATAAGGAGAGCTAGAGATGTTCCCTTGCTGTTTTTCATTCTATATTATTGGTGTAAATTTGCTTTTATTCAAGTTATTCTCTCTTGTATTTGTTTTCAGTTGCTGATAAGGCATAATTTGTAGTATATCATATATATAAGTTGCTAGTTTACTATGTCATTTGAGCTTTAATTTGAATAAAAGCTATTTACTTTTGTTCTTATATTATTATATAATAGACCGAGAGCTTGATTGGAGAGAAAATGGACCAAAATTGTGGCACGAAGAAGCAATGATAAAAGAAGAAAAGAAAAGGAAAGGGATTGGCAGATATAGCATATTTTAGTATTTTCGCGATAACTTGAGTTACAAAAATTGGAATGGGACTACTCTTGATTCATTTTCAAACTAAAAAAATAGTCTACAATTCTTATGAGGATATCAAAGTCTAGTTCTCATATTTTTATAGTCAAAAGTTTAAATTACTGGAGTATATTTTCACTATGATTCTTTTCTAACCAATTTTAAGTTTTTTGAACATAACCCAGCATTCAAATCTCCAAATGACATGATTCTTATGCTATTGGAAAGCTTTCTCAAAGTATTATAATTTTCTTGTTTTGTATAAAAGCTGATTTAGCCATTTCTATAGACTTATTGGGCTCCAAACAGAATCGCGGACGGATCCTTGAAGGATCCACGCATGGATCTATGATATCCGGTGCTGAATTTTACCAGTATTTATGCCGGAATTTTCGTGATCCCAATGACCGGCACTGGACACTGGGCCAAACTTCATTGGAAATATATGCGAAAATGTAATATTTCTACTCTAATAAACCCAATCATATCCTGTTTGAGGTGCTTCTTTAAGAAGATATAAATAGAAGATAGTTATATGGGGACAAAATCAATAGGTTAGTTTAGTTTAACCACTTTTCACAACTTTTTCTTAAAAAATCAACATCAAACATGGCGAATCTAGGAGCATGCAAGAGAAAATTGGAGCACGTAAACTAATAAGTTTCCTTATTCTTTTTCTTAGTTTTGCATTAATTCTTTGAATTCGTGGTTTTAATTATGACATAACTGGGCTATGTCAAAACAGGGCTTTGACATTTTGAAATAATTATGGCATAACAGGGTTATAAATGGAACTTGCAAAAAGTAAGTGAGAGAAGAAGCATTTAGTAATAAATACAACTCCAAATTCTAACGTATTATATTTTCGCTTTAGTTTTAGACCACTCCTTTTGTGCGTTTTATTAAGAAAGTGTTGATATTTGCTTAGTTTATTATAATCCTTTTAGAGAGCAACTTTTTGTATCATTTCTTTTCTTATCAAGTGATCAAGCGTAAGAAATTCCAGTAGCCATTGTCTGCACTTAGTTTTCTTTTGTTTCTGATCATTTTGTACTTATACTCTATTAGAAAAACCAACAACAAAAGTTAAAGAATTCAATCCCAAAGCTTCAAAATTAGGTACATATCCATTTTTTCTAAACTCACTTTTTCTCAAACTTGGTTTGTTCACCTTTTTTTTTTTAATGCTTAGCGTCATTATTGATATTAAATACATGTTTTTTTCTAAATACATGCTTATTATTACTATTCACTTGCTGATTAAAAAAAAGCATAACAGCGAATTTGTGGTCCCGCTGGATAATATTTCTAGCCCCACCATTGAGTTTCATAATTAAGGTTACGTCTATGGAGAGACAATCCATTCTTCATCATGAGAAAAAAAATCCCATATAAAAATACAACTCGAATCTAAATCCAATCCTTGCATAATATCTCTCATCTTCCAAGAATACTCTGTCATCCTTATATAGATTACATGGTTCCCTTGTGCGCCAAACTAATCCCCACCTATTTGTAAGTAATCTTATTTCGTTAATACCCTAGTAATAATAGAAAAAAATTATTAATTGCTAAACTTTTGCACATTAAGGAATAACTTCTAATTCCTAAATTTATACAAAGCAGAAAATTCTTTAACTACTGTTTCAAGTAACTAGAATTAGAAAACTAGTTACTTCCTCACAAAATAAGAAATCTATCCAAAAGATATTAAACCAACTTATCAACATATGGTGGTTCAACAGGCTATTGTTTCTGATGGCAGATCGCAAAAATAGTATTTGCTTTTAAATGGTCAATCTGACAGTTCTATTTGTGTTTTATATTTGTATTGAAAAGGTCAATTCACAGTTTTACATGTTTTTATGAGTGAATTTGCTTACGATTACATAAAAAACTATTACTATAGGGTATCTGAACTATAGATTTCCTATAACCTTTTAAAATGCTGAAAAGCCTGATACAGCTAATCATGAGATTGGTTATTTCTGATTCTGTATAGAGCTAGTCACTGCACAAGAAAATTTTTCCATTGATGGTTATTCTAGGGACAATATTGGATCCTAGCTCTGCAAATAAATTCAATGTTAGCAAGCACAATTTTTTTTCCCCGGATGTTCTCAAGTACAGTCTTAAACAAGAAAGAGAATCAGTCCCACATTTGAGAGGATTTTTCGTTAGCAACTAGCATCAAAATTCAAGAGTAAATCAATTCCAAAAACCAAATTGCGAGAATGTCAGAACTTGACATCTGGGGAGGAAACCATCCGTATTCAAACTGATCAATAGTCTTCTGAACTAATAGGGAAAAAACTTCCAATGCTAGAATAATCATATATGAAGAGATTTGATTTCCCTGCCCAAGTCCTTTCTCTCGTCCAAAGTGGCTAGCAAACAAATTCATTGATATTCACCAAAACATTGGCATTAGTAACGCAATTATCAGTGCACCTGAGGAAACTTGGAAGGGATCGTTCATCCCGGCATTGAAAATCATATGCCTTAACAATATCCAACTCCACTCAGCAGCACCTTCGTACCATTGGAAACCTCTCATGATATCATGAATTACATGCTAATTAACTGACTTTAACATTACTGACAATATTTATGAGCATTAGTGGTATATGAAACTAGAGCATGGTATATATCTAAAATCTGTCATCCTATTAATTGGCAGTCTCCAATTTGAATTTTAAGATTATTTTAAGTACCATCATGTCTCGTGAAAAGCAGAATGATTATTAAAAAAATATATGTATATATGTCCTTCTAATCCAGTTTGAGGTTAAACCCTCACGTGCTTGTTTTGATAATCATGATAAGGAATTTAGCATAAAGTGCTTAGTTGGATAGAAAGAAACAATGGACGATGACAAAATCTTTCATGCGGAATTCACAAGTAATCATAATAGAAACAGTATCTATTTAACTTGTAACAGTAACGTACAATGACGCACAATGCTTTATCATTCAGTTGTGACAACCAAATGATTTGAAGTTTACAAGTATAGTAGACGACATCTGGCTCACAAGCTGAAAATTCAGCCCATTATTCGCCTCTGAGCTTCTTAGGCCTTTATTTATAATATGCTGTATATGATCTGTAGTTTGTATTTGGAGTGCATGGCTGAATTCAAATGACGGTCTAACTGTGGAAGTGATATCAGGTTCAGGGTTAAGCGATGAGTAAATTCTTTCTTAGTGATAATGAACGTAGGTTGTGGTGGAAATGACGGTGAACTCGTACTTAAGAAGAGGAATTGTATTTGTTAATCCCCTCCCCCTGAACGACCTGGTGGTCTCCTTCTTGGAGGTGGAGGTGATCTCTTGGGTGGCGGAGGTGGGGGTGGGCTCTTTTTTGGTGGAGGTGGAGGGGGAGGTGATTTCTTGGGTGGTGGAGGTGGGGTGGGCTCTTTGGGTGGTGGAGGAGGTGGGGTGACCTTTATGCGGAGGAGGTGGAGGTGATCTCTTTGGTGGTGGAGGTGCATGGAGAGGTGGTGGAGGTGGGCCCTTTGGTGGGGTGGAGGAGGTGATCTCTGGTGATGAGTGGGGGTGAGGAGGAGTGGATGAGTGATCCCTGATGAGATGAGAGGGTGGAGGAAGGACTCAGGCCAGGAGGAGTGAGATCCCAAGTGGAGGACCTTGCGGAGGTGGATACCCTCACGATGCGGATGAGGGGAGGGGGGCTCGGTGGGGTGGATGACTCTGGGGTGGTGGAGGTGACCTCATCCGGTGAGGAGGTGGAGGTGATCCCCTAAGTATGAGGCATGAGGAGAGGCGATGGAGGCAAAGGACCTTTAGGCATGAGGATGGAGGTGATCCCTGGGCTGAGGGAGTGGGCTCTTTAGGTGGAGGTCCTGAGCGGTGGAGGTGGGGGAGGTGGGGTGGCCTCTTTGGTGGGGTGGGAGGTGATTCTTGGGTGGCGGAGGTGAGGGTGGGCTCTTTTTGGGTGGTGGAGGAGGTGGGGTTGACTTTTTAGGTGGCGGAGGAGGTGGAGGTGATCCTCTTGGTGGCTGAGGTGGCGGAGGAGAGGGTGGTGGAGGTGATGGTGGTGGGGGTGATCTTCTGTGGTGGAATGGAGGGAAACGTGGAGGTTTGATTATTGGTGGTAGTCTGGTAGGCGGCAGATGCAGCGGTGGGAGCTGGAGGTTAGCATTGGTATTTGCAACAAAGATGGCGAAAAGTGCCAGGATTTTCCATAGCGAAGCTATGTGGCTCCCCATGGTTGCTAAAATGATGTATTTGCTGCCAACTGCCAGGTTGCGTAGTTGATGGTTGAGTGATGGTTTATATAGACGGTGATTGGAAAGGATAACTTGCCTTGTTGGTGAATGGTGAGGAAATTGCAAATTGCGCAGCTACAAAACATAGGCATGCCGAATTAAGTGCTACATCTAGATTTGGGAGATTGGGGTTTGGTAAGCCTACCATAGATTAGATTTGCTAAAGTGAAATTGATCCAAAAATACTAACTTGTTTATTATTTACTCTTATCTATCATATATGTATTGCAGGGAGGGTTTTTTGGGAGGGGTCTCTAGGAGTCGGGAAAATCCCAATCCTTTTTTCTAGAAATTTCTATTTAATTTAATTAATTAAATATCTCATGAGTCATCCTTATCAGCACTATCTCCACTCCTACTCACATGCAACTACCTTATCAGCATTATCTTCACTCTTACTCACATGCAACTAACTATCATCTATCATATATGTATTGCAAATCATATTTTTAGAATGGTTAAATTAGAAAGTTTCTAACTTTCTATTCTTTTGTTTATAGAGTTTTGTATTTTTTAATTATCAAATATCCATTCATATCTTTTGAATTTGAAATGTAAAAGGTGGCACCATAAATGTAGGAATTTGGATAAAGTTTATTCATAGGAAGGTAAATTAAAATAAAACATCATATCTCCTATTAAAAGTTAAAAGAACAAATAATAATATTTTACTATTTAACGCAATAATCCTAACTGAAAGTATAAATTATATTTAAAAAATAATATTCAATGGTCATGGATTTAAAAAAATCAATAGTTGTACTAATCCTAAACATTAAACTACGAAATCACTAAATTAATAACAAAGTCCTACTGACACTTGAAAATGAAAATTGTTATTTAAAATCTTTATTTTTGATAAATAATAATAATAACAACAACATCACCCTACCAAAATTTAAAAAAATAACAATATAGTTTAAGAGAAAGATATAATGCATTTATTCAGAACTATATCTACTCAATTTATATATATTTAATATAAATTTTACTCTAATGGGATTTAATTAAGCGTGTAAAACCCAACCACTAAGAATAGTTCTAGGCATTATTGATTATTTTGTATATTTTTGTTATTTTCTTCAATGTAAATATGTAACACTACTATGTCATTTTTAGAAAAATTACTAAATCTTTTTTTTTTTTTTGTAATTGTTGAACGTGTTACAAGATATTGTCAGTTTTTCATTTGCATTTCCAGATACCAATTATTACAACTATTGTGATTATTCTTGGTTTTATATAGTTTCATATTATGAGAGGTAAAATTAAATATATTCTAAAAATTACTATTCATTGGTTCTTCTTTCCCTTTTGTTTGAAGTGATATCTTTCAATTTGAAGGATAAAAAAATAAGTATATTTTAACAGTTTAAAACTAAACTAGAAGTTATGAAAGTTTTTTTTCTTTCAAATATTAACTTTTAATTGGATGTTGAATTATAAACACATTTGAACCCAATTAAATTACATATTCAAACTCATATTTGTTGATGGAAGGTTATCATTTACAATTATTATTTAACTTATTTTTCGTATAACTATTACAAACAATTAATTATTATTATTATTATTTTAAATATAAACCGGTGCATAGCACGGGTCAAAATTCTAGTTTTAGAAGTACATGTAGGCTAACACCAAGCTTGGCTTAATTTATGAGCAGAGACATTTGACCTCTACTTCTTCTAACTAGCAATCTACTCTGTTTGTTTTGCTTGATATTATCTAATATCATGCACGTCTTATACGTCTGGAACTAAAGAATAATGAAAAGCAAAAATTTGAATTAGAGATTTTTGTCTAACCCGGCTTGAGATTTAGGCTATATTCTAGTTGGTAAAACATATAGGTTTTTCTCCCCCGCATTCGAGAGTGTTTTCTTCAAAAAATAATTACCAGACTAGATGAAAAATGAGTTGTATATGTTACCATTTCTAAGAGTTTTTATTAATAATAAGTTTATAATTCTTAGACATGTCTTGTTAATTGAATTATATCCTTCTCAATAGAAGTTAGCCTTATTTTGCTTAAAACCAGACTAAACAATATGCATTTAAAAAACAGGTGTGAAACTTCGGGCTTGTGTAAAGTATGCTGCAAACATCGTCTGGCAGGAAGCACATAAAATATCACAAATCTCAGATTAGCGAATGTATGTGTTATTAAAACTGTCCAAAATATAAACAATTCATTGACTATTTTAAAAAATGGTGTATTTAATTCCAAAAGTTGATTCTAGAAATATCAAAACTGGAAGATTATAATGGAAAGAGAGATTTAACAATTTGCTTAAGATTATAATGGAAAGAGAGATTTAACAATTTGCTTCTAAAGCTGGCGGACATTCTGCTGTTATTTCTGATTAAATACCCAAACATGCCCTTAACCACGGCAAAACCTCGAAAGACATGCCCTATTTCCATTTTCTAGTTTATGTTTTCCCAAGTTAAAGTTTACTCAACTCTGCTCTTCTACAGATCTCATCTATGAAAAATTTTTAATTTTTCTTCTTTTCCATTGATACTATGGCCACTTCTTCTTTTCTTGTTTTACGGTTGGTTATCATTATTAGATGTCTGGTAATGCTTATTATTTGATTTGTCCACATATGAACAAGATTTAGAATGAGTTGTATAAGAAATCAAAGTTAAAAGCTAGTTTGATTACCATTACTTACTATTTAAAAGTTTAATTATCCATATTTACATCAAATAGAGAGCATAAATAAAAAAATAAAAATAAATTTTGCCAATATTGTAGATTCGTCATATTCTCTTAGACTAAGGGTCCACTTGTTAAAATTGAAATCTGAATTCTGAATTCTAAATTCTAAAAGTTAAGTGCTGAAGTGATTAAGTTATATCTATTTGATAGCTAACTAAATTATAATCGAATCGAATATTGTACAAATATTATGTTTGTATCTTTAAAAAAAATTTGCATTTATTTATGTATTTGGATTAAAAAATATGTGTGTGAGAGAAAATAATAAAATAATTTAGAGGTAATGTTCAAGTGTATGCATTTATGTGTAAGAGAGTGAGCGTGCATGCGTATGTGTCTATGTATCGAATATAAAGAAAATAAATTGTATACCCTATGTAAAAAAAAATAGTATAAAAATGTGTTATGCGTGTAGGAGGAATAATATTTGAGTCAATTTAGAAGATTTAGTGAAAAATTTTAGCTTAAAATTTTGTACACAATTTAAACTGTGCTTAATATATTAGATGATAAGAATTTCTATTAGCAAACATGCCGAATTCATAAAATTCTAAATGAATTAATTTGCAACATTAAGTAGAGTTATCAAACAGGTCCTAAGGGTCTGTTTGATAACATAAAAAAGTATTGGATCTGAATTTTTTCAAACATTTAGATGTTTTGATTGTTTGATAACTAAAAACTCATCTCTTGAATTTGTTGAGTGGTGTTGAATTTCTATACATTTTTTTCAGCACAAGAATCCTAACTTAATGGTTAATGCTGATTAGAATTAAGGGATTTACTTCAACTACCATATTTTATCTGCCAAATCTACCCTTATTGTTAACTGTATTCAAACTTTTTATCTAATTAAACAACCTAACAACCCAATTTTTTTTGTCTAATTAAACAACCTAACAACTTGATATTCTCTCAATTATTTATGCATAAGTTATGCGAAGAAATTACAAATAACTATTTTTGATGTTCTTAGGTCAAAATTAAATGTTAGATGAATTAATAGATTTTAATGTTTCTTTTGATGTTTCCCATAATACATGTCATCTTTTATGTTAATTTGATTTAAAAATAATTATTCTCATCTTCACATCTAACAATTTTAAACTAATTAAATTATAGGTTCTTTTTCTTTTTTGGATGAAAAATAGAAGGGCAAAATTGTACAATTTGGCTTATTAAGCTTTCAATTACAAATATTTATCAAACAGTATAGATGGGTTCAGCACTAAGATTCAAACATTCATATATTCCTTTTCAATGTTTAAAATTTAGTAAATTAATTGTTTCAGTATTCAGAATTCAGAATTCAAATTCAGTTTTATCAAACGGATCCTAAGTTCCTATATCCGCTATTAATTCAATTTTCCCCTTTATTTCCCAACAATACCAAAACTGAATTTTTTTTCCTTCTTTAATGAAGAAAGACAAGTTGAGTCACCTAGAATTGTTGCATTAACTCATAAAAGATAATGCATCAAAATCAATAATTTGGCATTTAGATGTTCAGCTTGAAATCGAAACAGGCTATATACAGTAATAAGCGATGTTAGGCAAGATACCGCGAAGGGGTTGGGCTATGTACTTAAAGATGCATAAGTATCCATCCAAAATTGATCAAGCATTAATCTTTCGAAGAAATGGCAGTCGAATGTCCAACACTTCCATGATCATCGAAACATTGGGTTTGTTTGGATGGATATTATTGCCTAAGATTTTTTGTTTACTTCAGCAACACAATTTTCAATCACTTTTTTATCTCACATATATTATATCAAAAAGGTGCTACGGTATCTTTTTTACAAAATTATCCCAAATAAACTATTATCCAAATACACTCATTGTAGAGGTAGCTAGAATTTCCTTGTGCCGTTTGCGTCTACTCAAGCTATGCCCAGTAGAAACTACTCAAGTATGGAAAAGAAAATGTCATCAATTGCTAGTTTGCCACTAACTTTTCTTTAGCAATTTTCAACCAACAATTGTACTTGAGTTAACACTTTTCATTTGAACAATATTAACATGTATAATAAGAATCGCCTTGGTAAAGCTTTTTTTTTTTTTTTTTTTTTTTGGGCTCGAGGGGAATTTTCAAGTCCTACAAAGGGGAAGGGAGAAATGAAAATGTGTATGTCCTAAAGTCAATCAACTTCTAAAGTTTAATATGCACTTGACCTATTTATATAATAATAAATGACATCTTTTTCATATTAATTGTTTATATATTTATTTATATAAGTATGATAAACCCATAGAATAAATCTAATCGATGAAATCATAAGAGTTATGATTGTGCGGTTCATTTAGTTATAAATAAGGTTTATTCTTAAATATCTTTACTCAAAATATTAACAAGAAATGGTATTGTTAATACAATTAGACTAACATATATTATACCACTTCCATATGAGAAGTAGTAGATCTCATCTATTATAGTATGCAAGACATCTAAACTATTATATGTGTGCTTGCTGGCATAATCAAATGTTGTAAAATAGGGCCGAGTAATGTTAACAAGAATAACAGAAATAAACGGAAAGTAGGACACGCTTGAGTCGTGCTAGGTAGCACTGTCCTAAGAAACTATTTCCAGATATTGAAAATGTTTCCCCAGGATTAAACAAGCCTTCTTCTTGTTATCAAGAAGGAAAGTACCAGCAAAATTTCAATATATCCAGCAGAATCGAGAGAAGAAGGAAAGTGAAGAGAGAAAGTAGGAGAGGAAGAGAGATCAGATAGGAAGGTATGACACTACTGAGAAGGAAGGCAGCTATTTATAGAAAAAGTTTAACAAAAGATCCGTTGGTCCATTAAATGCTGCAGAGAACGTTTCTGTAACATAAAAGGCAAAAATTCAATGCAATAAATCATGGCATGATTTTAGGAAGGAAACGTTTGAAATTAATCTGTCAGATTTCAATGCCATAAAATCATGGCATGATTTTAGAAAGGAAACGTTAGGAAATTAATCTGTCAGATTTAATACCATAAACATTCCTAAAACGTTTAAAAAATTAATCTGTCAGATTTAATACCATAAACACGATTTTAGGAAACGTATCTGCAGATATTATTTTCTACCGTTTTCAGTCAAGGCGTTTATGATAACGTTAAAACGTTTCGGTCAAAACTTTAATGATGATTGACAAAAAACAAAACCAAGGTGAGCCGCGTTTAACCCAGGGGAAATCTGACCGTTTGAACTAAAATAGCCCAATTCAACTTCCCCTCATGCGCGCGAGCCCATGCTAACTCTCAGTTCATCACAAGCCCAATGGAGAGTTAGACAATATAAAGTGTTTAAAAAACTCCTTGGTTTTTCAATGTGGGACAAAGTCTTTTGAAATACAATATCTACAACAATCTCCCACCTATTTCAAAAGATTTTGAACAGAACAATAACAGAGGAAGGAAAATTTGCTGGATATATTTTGAGTTCAACGTACTCAGTTTGGTGTCTTTTGGACTATGAACCAAACTTAGACTGATAAGATATGTCTTACAGAATTATTGATGAAATATGTATTTCTATGAACCAATAATTCTTTTTATATGATAGAGATCTTACCAATCACATTGTAACCCATAATTTGCTGTTCAACGCGGTTTTGCGCATTTAGGCCGCCTGGTTGTTCATGAGAGCTCTAAAGATTTGGCCAAAAAATCTTATAGGAGCGGCACCACTCCACTCTCATATAGGTGAATTTATCAAGTGTATACTGCTCAAAATACACCTCCCTAAGGGATATAAATTCATTAAGAGTATTTAAACTCAACCTTACAAATACTAGCGTCAAAGCACTTATCTCAAGGGACTTTAAATTTCAAGTGCTTTACAATATCAACTTGTTATTACCCATATGAACCTACTTCATGGGATCACCAATCACATAGGTTGGGTTACCATCTTTATTGACAATTGTTGGCCCAAGTCCCATCTCCCTTGTAGTTTGAAGAATTAACTTTCTTCCTACAGGTTTAGTCAGAGGATCGGCCAAATTCAACTCTGACTTCACAAAATCAATGGAAATAATTCCATCTCTAAGCAGCTGCTTTACGACATCATGTCTCAATCTCATGTGTCGACTTTTACAATTAAAAGATTTATTTTTGGCAATAGCGATAGCCGCTTGACAATCACAGTGTATGGATACTGGAGGCAACATATCCTTAGTTGAAGGAATATTAGCTAAGAAATTCCTTAGCCAATCAGCCTCAGTACCAGTCAACTCCAGAGCTATAAACTCTGATTCCATAGTTGACCTAGCAATGATTGTCTGCCTGGCTGATTTCCAAGCTACTGCCCCACCCCCGAGGGTGAACACATAACCACTAGTGGATTTTGTATCATTTGAATCAGAGATCCAATTAGCATCACTGTAACCCTCTAATACAGTGGGAAATCCACTATACAGGATACCAAAATTTATGGTTCCTCTCAAATATTTCATTAGTCTGACTAATGCAAACCAATGCTCACGATTGGGATTGTGAGTATATCTACTCAGTCTACATACAGCATAAGCTATATCAGGTCTAGTAAAATTCATCAAATGCATCAGACTCCCAATAATCTGAGCATATTTAGACTGAGCAACTGGGTCACCATTATTTTTCTTTAATTGAGTGTTAGCATCATAAGGAGTGCTTACCGGTGTCACATCATAATTTTCAAACTTCTTAAGAAGTCTTTCTGTATAATGTTCTTGTGACAACATTATACCATCATTTCTCCTTAAGATTTTAACACCCAATATTATTTTTGCTTCACCCAAATCTTTCATATCAAAACTAGATGACAAAAAATGCTTAGTACTGTTGACAATATTTAAGTTTGTACCAAATATAAGCATGTCATCCACATACAAACTAATTATCACATATTCATTGTCTACAGTTTTAACATATACACATTTATCCACTTCAACAGATAAAAAACCGTCATTTATCAATACTTGATCAAATTTTTCATGCCACTGTTTAGGAGATTGTTTTAGGCCATAAAGTGATTTAACTAATTTACAAACCTTATTTTCTTGTTCAGGTACAATACATCCTTCAGGTTGTAACATATAAATTTCTTCTTCTAAATCACCATTTAAAAAAGCTGTTTTGACATCCATTTGATGTACAAAAAGTTTATGAATAGAAGCTAAAGCAAATAAAATACGAATAGAGGAAATTCTTGTTACTGGTGCAAATGTATCAAAATAGTCAATATTTTGTTTTTGAGAAAATCCTTTGGCTACTAAACGAGCTTTGTATTTATCTATAGAGCCATCGATTATATTTTCTTTTAAAATCCATTTGCAACCAATAGGTTTCACACTGAGGTAAATCTACTAAAATCCAAGTCTAATTTTTCATAATAGAATCGATTTCAGCTTTAATTGCTTCTTTCCAAGATTTAGAATCAAGAAGAAATAGCATCTAATATGTTAAAGGATCATTGTCAACAAGAAAAGTTTGAAAATCATTTCCAAATGAAAATTCTTTTCTTGGCCTTTACTCCTTCTTAATTCCTCATTAGGAATTATCTCTTTATTTATTTCTACAGGTGCATGAGAAATTTTATTAGATAGTGGAAAAATGTGTTCAAAGAATTCAGCATTTTTAGTCTCAATAATTGTATTACAATCAAGCACGTCACTTCTTAAAACAAGAAATCTATATGCAGCAAGTGTTCAAGATATCCAATAAACATATAATCAAGTTTTAGAATCTATTTTTCTTTTCTTAGGTTCAGGCAATTAAACTTTAGCAAGACATCCCCATACTTTCAAATATTTCAGATTTGGTTTATAATTTTTTCATAATTCATATGGTGTTTTGCCAGTCCTTTTATGAGGAATTCTATTTTGTAAGTGACATGCAGATAATATAGCTTCTCCCCATAAATTATCAGGAGCAAGTGAACTAATTAATATGAAATTCATCATTTCTTTTAGTGTTCTATTCTTCTGTTCAGCTACTCCATTAGATTCTGGTGAATAAGGTGGTGTTATTTCATGTATTATGCCTTCTTGTTCACAAAAACTATCCATAGATAAATATTCACCTCCTCTATCGATCTAATTCTTTTTATCTTCTTATTAAGTTGATTTTCTATTTGGACTTATAAGATAAAAAAGGCATTATAAGTATCATCTTTATTTCTAAGTAAATAAAGTTTAGTATATCTAGAATAATCATCTATAAAAGTAACATAATATCTTTTACCACCTCTTGTCATAGTTTGTTTTAAATCACCTAAATCTGTGAATTAAACTTAATAATTCGCTTTCTCTCAAGCAGGTTATACAACTTTTCTTTGTTATTTTACTTTCTGCACATATTTCACATTTATCCATGTTGTCATTATTAATACCAGAAAGTAAACCAAGTGATTGCATTTTCTTTATATAACTTACATTCACATGTCCTAATCTTGCATGCCATAAAGAAATTGAATCAACAATATAAGCAGAAGAAGAAGCATTTTAATTGATCACATTGGAAATGTTAAGTACAAAGAGTCCCTGGTTACAATAGCCTTTACCTACAAACACATTATTTCTGGTCATTACAATCTTATCAGATTCAAATGACACTTTCACCCCAACTTTTCCCAACAATGCTACAGAAACCAGATTTGCCCGAATATTAGGCACATGCAGCACATCATTAAGAGCCAAAGTTTTTCCTGAAGTAAGTTTCAAGAACACTTTGCCCTTTCCAAGGACTTTAGCAGTCCGTGAGTCTCCAAGGTAGACTACCTCTTCATCCTCCCCTATTGGAGTATAGGAGGAAAAAGCTTCTCGATTTGCACATATGTGCCGAGTAGCTCCAGAGTCTACTACCCACTCTTTTACATTGGCTGCAATGTTTGCTTGTGAGATGACTGCAGCAATTATTTCATCTCCTTCGACTAAATTAGCCTTAGGAGGATTACCAGCTGCTTTGTCATCTTTATTATATCTGCACTGAGCAGCATGGTGCCCTGGTTTTCCGCAACTGTAGCAATTTCCTTTCTTTTTAAAGTTGGAACTCTTTGGTTTGTAGTTGTGATTTCTAGACTTGTTGTTTTGGGATTTATTGGCGTACCTTTTATTGTTGCTTTGTACCAGATTAGCTTTGAAAGCTATCTCCTTTGCTTTGGCAGCTCTTAACTCCCTTTTGCTTGAATCCTCAATCAAAATGTGTTTCACGAGCTCATCCATAGTGTAATTTTTCTCCTTGTGCTTCAAGTTGTTTTTGTAATCAGCCCACGACTCGGGTAGCTTTTCAATCAGCATGCCCGCAGCAAATTTCTCGGGTAACTTGATGTCTTCATTTTTCAATTCTTCTAACAGCATTTGATACTCCGTGATTTGATTTTTTATTTCCTTGTCGTCAGTCATTTGCCATTGGTTGTATTTACCAACGACGAATTTTTACTTGGTTGCATCTTCGGCAGTGAATTTTGTTACCAAGGCTTCCCAAATAACCTTAGCTTCTTTGCAGCTACAGTAGACATCAAACAATTCATTAGAGAGAGTTTGCAAAATAGTGTGTCTACATACCTTATTGGCATATTGCCATGTTTCTAGGGTCTTGGCATCCTCTGTTGCAGAAGGTTGGGATTCGGTAAGTGCGTAGGCTACTCCATGAATATCGAGGAGAGAGTGCACACGTTCTTGCCATCTTTTGAAATTTTCATTAGCAAAAATTTCAATTTTGGATACATCTGGAAATGGCTTGGCGGCTGACAAAGAATGATGAAGTTGATTGTTGAGAGGCGTTAACATTGTCGGTGGCCATAGTTTCTTAGATTGTTGTAAAATAGGGCCGAGTAATGTTAACAAGAATAACAAATAAACGGAAAGTAGGACACGCTTGAGTCGTGCTAGGTAGCCCTGTCCTAAGAAACTATTTCCAGATATTGAAAATGTTTCCCAGATTAAACAAAGCCTTCTTCTTGTTATCAAGAAGGAAAGTACCAGCAAAATTTCAATATATCCAGCAGAGAATCGAGAGAAGAAGGAAGAGAGAAAGTAGGAGAGGAAGAGAGATCAGATAGGAAGGTATGACACTGAGAAGGAAGGCAGCTATTTATAGGAAAAGTTTAACAAAAGATCCGTTGGTCCATTAAATGCGAGAACGCTTCGTAACATAAAAGGCAAAATTCAATGCAATAAATCATGGCATGATTTTAGGAAGGAAACGTTTGAAATTAATCATGATTTCAATGCCATAAAATCATGGCATGATTTTAGAAAGGAAACGTTAGGAAATTAATCTGTCAGATTTAATACCATAAACATTCTTAAAACGTTTAAAAAATTAATTTGTCAGATTTAATACCATAAACACGATTTTAGGAAACGTATCTGCAGATATTATTTTCTACCGTTTTCAGTCAAGGCGTTTATGATAACGTTAAAACGTTTCGGTCAAAACTTTAATGATGATTGACAAAAACAAAACCAAGGTGAGCCGCGTTTAACCCACGCGCAGGGGGGGGAAATCTGACCATTTGAACTAAAATAGCCCAATTCAACTTCCCCTCATGCGCGCGAGCCCATGCTAACTCTCAGCTCATCACAAGCCCAATGGAGAGTTAGACAATATAAAGTGTTTAAAAAACTCCTTGGTTTTTCAATGTGGGACAAAGTCTTTTGAAATACAATATCTACAACATCAAATTCACTAGATTGATCTGCATAATACATGCTTTAAGTGCCAAAGGATTAATTTCTAAATGATGTTTGCGTAAATAATCCTTGGACTTAAGGTTATCATGACACCTTGAGTATAGATACTTGTATCTTGTGTTATTTGTTTGCTCCCATCAAAGAGATCGCTTAAAATGTGAACATATAGGTATGTACTTGAAATACGGAAAGGTAATGAATAACCTATAAGAATTTACCACTTCTTATGCAAGAGCAGTTATCTCATGTCTGACCACTTATAGAAGTATAACTCAAAATCTTAGTGCTAAGTAGAAATGTCTTAGAAGGTGTTTCTAAGTGCTTCTTAATTGGAGTTACTCTTTGGTACAAGAAAAGAGCATTAATCACATAATGGAATAGGCACAATTTATTCCAAAATTAATATGAGATAATTGTGGTAAAGGAATATTAGTTACACCATAAACATTCACTGAAAGATAAAGCCATCCACTTGACTTTTCTCATTATTTGGGTAGTCATGATACATTACTAAATGCCAATCTTGGTCTATAAGTATGAGTTGATTGATTGGTAGAATCAATGGTATAAATCAAAAGGAGTTTTAATTTATGTAATTCTTATTTATTAAGAATTATAACTCATAGTTATTACCAACGTATTTAAGAATCTAATGGGTCACACACATTAAGAACTTCTTTGGTTGGATTAAATGAATTTCAAGTGGGAACTTGATAGATAAGTTTTTATAACTTATAGTTTAATTTGTCTTACAAATTAAACTTGAGAGACTTATAGTGCAAATACGTTTCTTCCAAATAGAAGAGTTGTATTTGAATAAGGAAGCTAAATCTTATTAGAAATTGGTTTCAGGTTTCCATAAAGATTTGATAACTTATTTATCTATAAAATCGCACTAAGTTTTTGTTAGCAAGTCTGAGATATACAAATTGTCTTGTGAGATTTTTTGAAAAAATTTTTGAGAGAAAAATATCCAAAATTCTTCCAAGTAAATAAGGAAAAAATTACATGTCTTATTTCTCTCCTTGGGGCAAGTTTCTCATAGAAAAAATTAGGATTTTTCTAGATAAAGAGGTTCATATGGATCACCATTAGAGATCAGAAAATTGTGCTGCTTCACCATCCTTTGCATTAGATCTCCACTAGTTCATGAAGATCTTCATGAGTTGAGATAATCTTCCTAAACTGATTATATATTACATGGATTTAAACAAAGAAAGTTCTATTGAAAGAAATGAAAAATTTTAAAATTTCCATCATGTTTGTCTCTATGATTCCTTACAAGAAATGGAAGAGTTTGAAAGTCAAATTAAGGATCCCATAGTAACCTAACTAATGTCCTAAACTTAATACATAAGTTTAGAGACATAGACTTAAAATTATAGCAAAGTTTTTTTTAGAAGGTTAACTACAAAAAATACCCTGTGGTTTAGCAAATGTTCAACTTATTTTCCTATAGTTTAGAAACCTATTTACACTCTCATAGTTTGTAAGTTTTTGAAATAAGGATGGAAATCGCCATATCTAACATTGATAACCTATATGAACCAATTGCATTCAATTGCCATAGTTTGCTTGTCAATTCTAGATATGAATACATTGTATTGAAAGGGAGAAGAGGAAGAGGGAGGAGGAGAAGAGAGGAGAGAGGAGGAGGGGTAGGGGGTGGGATAGTGGAGGAGAGAGGAGAGCAAGGATGGTGGGCGGTTGTGGCAAGTAATATTTAACAAAAAATTTAAAATTATCCTACTAAAAATTTAAATTTTAAAATCACTCTAAAATACATTTTCAAAAACACCTAATTCAAATAGAACATCTACAATAGAAAGGTTTTGAAATACATTGTTCCAATAAAGTTTTTGAAAAGGGTTAATTACATTTACCCTTTCATATCAAATTTCAAGTTAGACATTTATGTTCAGCCAAACTATGAAAAGCTCCCCGAAATTCAAAACTTCATATCAAAAACGCCCCTACCATTGACAAACTAAAAGTTGACCTCCTACTTTTGAATGACGTCAGCACAAATTTATGACAAATGTCCCAAAATGCCATCAAAGCTCTTCAACATCTTCCTCTCCCTTTTCCTAACAAACACCAATGCTATGACTAATAGCAAGATTCCAGATAATCGAAGCACGAAAGCCTTTTTTTTTTTTTTAGGGCAAAGAAGCACAAAAGCTGCAAGTGCTGGTATTAAGCTTCAAAGATTGAATCTCCCATGGAACTTAAGATAACGAAAACACTACCAATTAACCTCATAAAACAGCCAAACCCCAACAAAAGAATACTTAAATTCAAGCAAAGTTCTTCCAAAATCATCCAGCAAAGAACTATCAAACTCCATAGACATGGTAGGAAAACAAGCATCTAGATTGAATATACAATTGCAGAACCTCAGATTCAACAAAAAATAGAATCAACTAAAAAAGCCCATCAACAAATAAAGTTAAATCTGGTTATGGGGAAAAAACTAATTAGATTCTTACTTTCGCAATTTCATGGGCTCACAGATCCCACAATGATCCTACGTATCTTTTTTTTTTTTTTGGGCATTTCAAAAAAAAAGAAAAAGAAAATTCCATGCAGGTGGAAGGAAGATGGTACTTAAATGGGAGGAACTAGTAAGATATATTCTATCTAGGTCTATATTGAAGGCTACTAGACAAGCGGTGAGGGCTAATGGTGGTGGAAGCCGTTACAGTGACCATGGTGGCAGCGGAGGAGCAATAGGAGATGGTGATGTGAGGCAATAATAGGAGAAAGATTTGGAAGTGTAATTGCCATGCTATTTGATCCTTAAACTCTTGGTTATAGGATGAAGATTCAAGTTGAATTGTACATGAGCTTGTATTCTAATGTTTAGGTGATAATTTTAACAAAATTCTACTAAATCTGAATAGAGTTTTCAACAATTCAAAATTAGGGAACACAAAAAAAAAAAAAAAAGAAGTGGAAAGAAAGAAAGGTCATTGGAAAAGATGATGACCAGTATCTTTGTTAACCTTTTTTTTAAATTTCTTTTCAACTTCCTTTTGCTTTTCATTGGTAGTAAATGGTTTGTTTATAGTTCTATTTTCTTTCTTCGGTGCTAGCTTGTTTCAATTTTCCATCGGTTTTGACATTTACTTTTTTACTCAATTACTTTTACTCCATTTATCTTTCTTACAGCTCCCTCTATTAGGGGTGTGCAAATTCAGTTCGAACCTAATTCATAACCGATTTCGAATTGAATTTGGTAATTTGGAATCAGATATTTGGTAATTTGGTACATAATCCGTATATACCGAATTCACCGAATTCGAATATGATATGAAATAAGTAATGAGATTTTCAATTTGGTAACAACAAATTTCGAATTCAGAATTGGTAATCAAAATAGGGTACCGATTTACCGAATTCGAATTACCAATTTAATTTATAAAATTATATATTATATAGGTATATAATATATATACTATGAATATATTATATATTTATATAGATAAAAGCTAATAGGCTATTTAATAATAGATAGTATATAGTCTTATCATGTACCTATAATAATAATAATACATAATTATTTACAATATAGTGATATGTCATGATCATCTTAGTATTAGGAATATGTCCATAATATTATAATCATACAAATATATAATAATACATAATTATAATACTTATCCTTTTATACATAACTAGAATTACATAATAAGTAGAAATATACTTGTATAATATTATCATGTACCTTGCAAATATACTATTTTTGTTTTGTAAAACTGTAAGATGACTATAATACTACAAATATATAATATTACGTAACCATAAGAATTATTCTTTTATACATAACTAGAATTAGATAATGAGTATAACATATTCATATATTAGTTTTCACAATTGAAAACAATCAACTTTTTTAGAAATTAAGTATTTAACCTCTATATAATAAATAAGGCTAAATGTAAGAGTAACTGTGTAATGCATTATGCATTATATAATTTGTAAATTACAAGTGACTAAATGACATATCACAAAATTAATAATCGTTGATTTGATTCATTATAAATCATAAATTTATAAATTGTGATACTATGAGGCTCATATGAGTATTAGTATAACAAATGTAGGATTTGATATAACTTATAATTTTTATCGACCATACTCGAAACTCGAAAGCATTAGTATGAGTTATAACTTATAACTAATATCACTTATCATTAATTATTTTAATTGTACTGTATGAGTAAGAGTAAGTTGTAACTAGATTTGAATTAATCAATAATCACTTTTTATTTGTACCAATTCGGTTACAACCGAATTTGTAAGGGTCTCAAAATTCAGATTTTATTTTAAAATGTAAAATATTATTTATATTGTGTTTATTCATTGAAATATGAGTGAATTTATGTTTAAAGTGAATATTTCCAAATTTAGAGAATTTTACACGAATTATTTGCCGGTGTGTGGTTTCGGCCGAATTAAGTGTTAAATTTTGTTCCGAAGTGTGAATAGTGACTTGGGATTGAATTCGAGCATATGTAGTGATATTACGGAGATATTTTTAACATTGGACAGTGTTGGAATGAAGTAAAACAGTGTAAGTTAGACTGTCGCGTTCGACGCGACATAAAGCGACCAAAAGTCACTTTTCCTTAAAACAAGGATTTGCTACCTTTTTGTCCCCCTTTAAGTCTTGACTTTTGGTTCCTTGAGGCTTCATTTTGCAGCTTCAATTTGGAGAGAATAGAGAGAGAGAGGCAGAGAGAGCTAAGGGGAAAAGAGAGAGAGAAAAGCTTGCTAGTTCTTCCAATTCTTCTTTCTTGAACCTTCAAGCCACCATTGAAGACATTCATCCTCTTCATTCTTGCAGCCGTGAGAGAGGGAAGAGAGAGAGGGGGGCTGGTCCAAAACTTGAGGGAGAAAAAGAGAGGAAAAGAAGAGAAAGAAAAGCTTGTGGGTGTGTATTGTTCTTGTTCTTGAAATTTTTGTGGGAAATCACTAACAAAACTAGTGGATCAAGGGCAAAGGTAGAAGCTTTTGGAGTTTGCTAAGCTTGGAAGCATTCTTTGGAAGAGGAACTGACAAGATCTTCTTTGATTTTGTTGGATCTTGAAAGATCCGAAAGTATAAGCTTCAAAACTACTAGATGTAGCTTTATTAGTGTTAAATATCATAGATCCATGGTTTACATTGGTAGAAATGATTATATCTGAAATGATGAAGTTGGGCTCTTGAAATCCCAGCTTAGGTAGCGGACTTGAGGTGGATTTTAGGTAGCGGACTTGAGGACCTGATTGTTGATTTGATTGATATTCGTGAAACTAGTCATGATATGGTTAGGAAGTAGGTTTTTGTTGTTGAAAATTTTGAAGGAAAATGTATGAGATGGCCGAACCCCTGCTTGGTGATTCTAATGTTTGATTTCGAGATTTTGTGATTTTTCTTGAAGAGATTTTGCCTAAGAATATACGTGTTATGTTCATCTGCAAATGTATGTTTGAGTAGAGTGAGGTCTTGGATTTTAAATGATGAAAAGTGAAGCTTTTCATAAACTTTTGGATAAAAAGTGTTGAATTGAAGGATTCGAGGGTTTTTACAATATTGTGGTTAATTTCTATGAATTTTGAATGTAAAGACTTGATAAGAATTGTTTAAACTTGTGTTAAAGTTTTGAATAAGAACAAGTGTTGAATAATTGTGAAACAAGTGATTTTGAGATATGAGACCTCACCTAAGTTCTATAATAAAAAGGATTTGAAAAATGATGGTTTGAGAGTACATCGGTGGCTGTTATATTTGAAATGATGTAATGATTTTCAAAAGACTCATTCAGCCATTTTGCCTTGTGAAATGAATGCTTTTCCTTGAGGGAAGGGGGAAAGAATAGTGATTGAAACCAAGAAATGAAAGCGAATAATTTTAGTGAATGAATGGGGGAAATGAATCTCAACTACTATTTTAGTTTGTTTAGAGGGTGAGTGTTAGAGCAAAAACCGGTCCGCCGAACTGACCTATCCCCGAACTCCTGTCCACTAACCGAGCTCGCCAGCACCTGCAAAGACAGCGGGATTGCTCTCCAAAATAACTCCGACGATCAAGTTAGAGAGAGAGGCTGGAGAGAGAGAGTGTAGACACAAGGCAAGAATAATGAGACGTACCCTTTTCTGGTGTTTTACCTATGTACTTATAGGTGATGAGTCTCCCAGAGTTGTAAGCCCATCCCAAATACCGTTGAAGGTGGGAGTACGATTTATCCGTCAGTTGGAAGGATAATGATAGAAGAGACCCCTGACTATATAAGTAGGAGTCCTAACTATCTTGGAGACCAGTTCGGCCACGGCGAAAGGGCAGCTCGACAAGCTTAGCTAGCCGGCTTCGGCCGGTAGGTCACCAAGCGGTGATCTCGGGTGGATCGGATCTAGAGTTTTGGTCGGTCACCGACCTGCGTGGTGCTGCGATGTATGGTTACTATTCATAACTCCCTCAATAGCCCCCCAGGACCAGGGTCATCCTCCTCGGATGGGTTTGGTCATAACGCATGGGACAGCGTGGCTCGACCGGCGGCACGGAGCGTCCTTTCAACCCCCTCTCGTCATTTCCGGAAGAGGGGCAAGTGGAGTCCTACAACGGTCGTGGGACATGTGGCAGCTCGGCATTGGAGAGTCGTAGTCACGTCCCTTCGGCTCTGACCCATTGTGTCTCTTACGTAACCGTTCTCATTAATGCTTTAGCTCAAATTTCGAAAAGTAATCGCTCCGACCTCTGAAGCTTTCCTGCTCACTTCCGCCTATAAACAGGGGAGAGGCCCGTTGCTTTTCACCTTCCTTCTTCATTTTCATGCTTCACTTCTTAGAGATTTCAGAGCCCAGTTCAGACTCACCAGTTCGGCCTCGCCTTAGTTTGCTTGGCCCCTTCAATTCTTAGGAGAGCTCTTCCCCCAATCTCCCCTTTCGCTACTAGTAAGTCCTCCTTCCTTTGCTCTTGCTTTCTGTTTTATGTTTTCATCTTCCACACACTCAGACGTCACCACCTTAGGACCTCGGCGTAGGGTAGTTCGGCAAAGGTCGTCGGAGGAAATCCCTTCTAGCTCTACTTCTTCTAGCTCTTCTTCTGAGTCAGAATACATGCCCTCAGACCCGAGCTCCCCCACAGATATATCCAACTCCCCCGAACTAGTCCCCATAGCAGTAGTACCCCCTTTTCCCGAGGAGTCCAACCTAGTAGTGTCGAACAGCATTCCAGCCCAACTCGGGTGGTTGAAGGCACAACTATGAACTATGGCATTGCGGGGGCCACCCCTTCCATTCTAGATCAGGATGCTGTAAATAGGATAGTTGAGCAGTACGGCATCCCTGCCGAGTATGAGACCCGAGCTGCTCACTCGAGCCAGGTGATCTGCAGCCCTCTCCAGGGCTATGTAGGCATCTATCAGGACCAACTCGAGACCGGGCTGAGGCTTCCCCTTCCATCTTTCTTTTCTGATATCCTCACTTCTTGGTCGGTTCAGGTCGGCCAACTGAATCCGATCACTATCAGGCCCATGCTAGGCTTTTTCGTTGTTTGCAAACTCCTTGACATCCCTTATTCTCTTACCTTTTCCGGGACTACTTTCAGATGAAAGTGTCCGGCCATGTTCCGGGGTGGTTCTACTTCACCCGTCGAAGTGGGAAGCACCCCACCCGGAACCTATTCTTTGGTGCCCCGACTTTAATCAAGGGGTGGAAGTTCAACTTTTTCTATGTGAAGAATTTGAACTTCCCCAACTTGGGAGGGAGGAAATACAAGTTGCAGATCAGTACCCAGAGCCTCCTCTGCAGGCCGAATTGGACCGCCTGCTTAGTTCGGCTCTGCAGTTGAATGTAAAAAGCCTTCCTTACCAGCTCCTAATTGATACCCGGATTGTAACTCTCTCGACCGAACAGAGGGTTCCCAACTCGGCGGAGCTAGGTAGGGCTTCTTTGTTTTTTACTTAGAAATTGTGCACTGACACTCCAGAACTAACCATCTCCTTTTCCGTGTGCAGTGAAGAAGTTACCCGACGTCCTCAACCTCAGAGCCCCCACTAGCTCGGCTCCCTCCGCCTTCTAGTGAGACTGCTCGGCCGACTCCGACTGCCAGTGCCTTGGTTTAGGAACCCCCGGTCCCGACCGAGGAGCCAAAGAAAAAGAAGAAAACAAAGGCCAAGAGAAGGTCTGAAGACGAGCTGGGAGGCCCTTCGCCAAAGAAGGACAGCTCGGCCGTTGCAAAGACCAGCTCGGCCCCAGCAAGCAGCCGACTTTACTACGAGGTGAACACCCCCGAGGAGCAGGTCCAGCAGGAACCTCTTCTACCCCTGTGGAGTCGGCGGAGCACTTCTTATATCCCCGACCCCCAGATGGCCCGACCTCATGACCCCCGACACTTCTGTCCAGAGTGGGGGATTTCCTTGAACGATCGGGCCCAGTTCCCCAAGATAGTTTGGGAACTAGTTCGGGGAGCCGTTCTGCCTCGAGATCAAGCTTTTATCGGGACAGCTTCAGACGAGGAGCTGCTGGAGGCCCTTTACTTCACCAAAGCGTAGGTACTCCTCTGATGCCAACCTCCCCCTTTCTGTTCTTTGTGTGTGTTTTTTTTAACTCTTTCTCCCCTTCACAGCATGACCTGGTCGAGACCGATATGGCTAGGAGGTTCGAGGGGCAAGTCAAGTCCCTTGCGGCTGCAGCGGCTCGACAAGACGAGCTGACCAGGGAGGTTGAAAGACTGAGGACCGAGTTGGAGCAGACCAGAACTGGCCTGGAAAGAGAGCAGCAGAAGACCTCCGATCTGAAGGAGATTGTCGAGGCGGAAAAGAATGTTGTGGCCGCCCTAAGGGCCCAGGAGCCCGAAGTGTTTCAGAAGGGCAAGACTGCCGAGGTTCAAGAATTCCTCAGGTCGGAGAAGTTCAAGGCCGATCTGGCCAAGTTGAACACCCCGGTGGCTCAGTTCGGCTATACCCAGGCAGTAAACGCTGCCCAGGCCATGAACTTTCCTGGCTTCAGCTTGGGGCAGTTCCCTGCCTACAATCCCCAGGCCGCCGACCAGATGGAGCGGCTTGTTGACGGATACACGAAGGGGTGTGATCTGGACACCCTTATCAACAATCCTTCCCTGGATGTAGACATCCTGGTCGGCGGAGGGACCAAAGTAGGAGCCGAGGAAGGAGCTCGGGAGGAGTCAGCTGGGGAAAGTCAGGCTGAACACGTGGGGGCCGAACAGTAGGCCCTTTAGATTAGGCTGCTCTGTACTCCATTTCTTTTTCCTTGTAAATATTTTTCAAATGTAATGAAATACTTTCTTAGCTGAACTGCTTCTTTTTGTTGCCTGCACTTTATTTTCGTTTGCATGTTAGTGTGCCGATCATCCCTACTCGTCCCCCCGAAGTATACGAGGCAGAACAATGGCCAAAGTATACTTGAACTAATGAAAACGAAAACTTTGCTCAATTTTAACACATTGAACAAAACTTGTATAGATATACGAAAGGTAGCTCGGGCGCATTGGCTGTAGCCGAGTTGGCGAGCTGATTACATTCACTTAAAAAATGCTGCCAAACTGTCTAAAATACAGAATTAAGAATTATTGATGAAAAATTTTCAAATTCGAGGGGTGCCAAGTACGAGGGATTGCCGTGCCATCCAGGTGAGCTAACTCACAGAAACTAGTTCGGCTAGCGCGTAAAAATCTGTACCGCCCCTCCCAGGTCGGGCAGAGTTTGTTTTGCTCATATACTCTGCTCACCGAGTTTTTGCGGAGCACCAAGTCCCCCGATTTAAAATAGACATTTCTGACCTGAGAGTTCTAGTACCGAACTACCTGATGCTTGTAACGAGCCATCCGAACAGCCGATTCTTGCCTGCGGTGGTCAAGTGCATCCAAGTTGCACATCATCTCCTCCTCGTTGGTCTGAGCTATGAAGTGCTGAGTCTGTGGTGTGGGCATCCCGATCTCGACTAGTATGACCACCTCGGCTCCGTAGGTTAGAGCAAAAGGAGTCTCCTGGATGGCTCTTCGGGGAGTGGTTCTAGAAGCCCACAGGACACTAGGCAGCTCATCAACCCAAGCAGATCGAGCTGCTTCTAGCCTTGTTTTTAGACCATGTAAGTTGGTCCGATTAGCATTTTCGACCTGCCCATTAGCTTGGGGATGCCCAACTGAAGAAAAGTGCTGTTGGATGCTGAACTCCATGCACCAGTCCTTGAAAGGGTTCTCCGCGAACTGTCTCCCATTATCGGAGATGAAGCAGTGCGGTATTCCGAATCGGCAAAGGATGTTCTTCCAGAAGAACTTCTGGATAGCTCTTCCGCTTATGGTACTCAGCGGTTCTGCCTCGATCCACTTGGTGAAGTAGTCAATGGCGACCACGAGAAATTCTAACCCCCCAGGTGCTTTTGGGAAAGTGCCGAACAGGTCGATTCCCCATTTGACAAATGGCTATGGGCTCGAGATTGGGATCATCTCATGTGTCAGAAAATGTTGAACAGTTGTATAAGCTTGGCAGGCCGCGCACTTTTTGTACAACTCGGCTGATTCAAGGAAGATAGTCGGCCAACAATACCCGGCGAGCATGCATTTCTTGGCCATTACTCGTGGCCCGATGTGATTTCCGCAGATTTCTTCGTGTATCTCCCTTAGGACATAGTCTCCCTCTGCCGCTGTAATACATTTCAACCAAGGAGACAAGTAGGACCTTCTGTATAGGGCGCCTTGGTGAAGCACATACCGACATGCTCTCAGTCGCAACCTTCTTGCTTCAGTCTTCTCAGCAGGGAACTCTCCAGTGGACAAGTACTTAACGATGGGGCTCATTTAGGAGACCTGCTCAGTAATGGTGCCGACCTGGCAGGGGAGCTCCCGATGCTTTTCTACCCCCTGTGTCTCACGACTTCCACCAATACCTTTTTATTGAGGTGAGCAAAAGAAGAGGAGGCCAGTTTAGAGAGTGCATCGGCCCTCTTATTCTGTGATCGTAGTATCTGCTGAATTTCAAAAGTGCCGAACTGGTTCTTCAGTTCAGTCACCTTGGCCAGATACTTTTTCATGGGCTCTTTCTTTGCCTCATAGGTGCCTAAGACCTGGTTTACAATAAGTTGAGAATCACTGAAAACCCTTAAAGAACTTACTCCACACCTTTGGGCCAGTTCCATCCCCGTGATGAGGGCTTCGTACTCTGCCTCGTTATTGGAGGCCGGGAAGTCAAACCTGAGGGCGTATGTGAGCTCTTCCCCCGTAGGACTGAGGAGAAGCAGACCTGCTCCGCTGCCCTCTTTGCTAGATGCTCCATCCACGTAAAGGGTCCAGGCCGAGCTGACCTGGCCGGAGGAGCCGTCCTGACTTGGCGGACTGCCCTGCCCTGCCGGCGCCAATTGTTAGAGCAAAAATCTGTCCGCCGAAATGACCTGTCCGCGAACTCCTGTCCACTAACCGAGCTCGCCAGTACCTGCAAAGACAGCGGGATTGCTCCCCAGAATAACTCCAACGATCAAGTCAGAGAGAGAGGCTGGAGAGAGAGAGTGTAGGCATAAGGTAAGAATAATGAGACGTACCCTTTTCTGGTGTTTTACCTATGTACTTATAGGTGATGAGTCTCCCAGAATTGTAGCCCATCCCAAATACCGTTGAAGGTGGGAGTACGACTTATCCGTCAGTTGGAAGGATAAGGATAGAGGGGACCCCTGACTATTTAAGTAGGAGTCCTGACTATCTTGGAGACCAGTTCGGCCACAGTGAAAGGGCAGCTCGACAAGCTTAGCTAGCCAGCTGAGCAGCTCGGCCGGAGAGTAGGTCAGCCAAGCCAGGCAGGTGATCTCAGGGGTCAGATCGGATCTAGAGCTTTGGTCAGTTCGGCAGGTCAGCCGACCTGTCTGCGTGGTGCCACGTGTATAGTCACTATTCATAGCTCCCTCAGTGAGCAAGGAAGTGAATTTGAACCTAATGTGGAAGCCGAACCCTACTATTTCGGTGAGTTTCAATGCTTGTTATGTGACTATGTGAAGTAGATGAGATTTGTTTTTAGTTATGTGATTTGATGTGAAAACCTGGTTTAGCAAACTATCAAATGAGGTAGTGTGTACTTTATCGCATTTACCTATGTTTGAGTGGAAAATTTGTAAGAATGTTTTAATGTGAATTGAGAATATATGATGTGATGTGATTTACGTGTGTATGAAACTTCAGGATTTCCCGATACCTATTGGCAAGTCATTCGATTTGAGCTGTAGGCGAGGCCTAAGCCGAAGAGAAAGTGATAAGTCATGGGACTACTATATGATGAGATGTGTGCTCTGGACTTGGTATAAGTACTTGTCCATTATAAAAAGTAAAACACAAACTATGTGATGTGATATGATGTGATATATATATACTCGAGACTTGGTATGTGGACTTATCTCGGAGATGAACAATAAATCAGTGATAAAATGTGATGTGATGTGATGTGTTTGGAGTCGGGCCCGGTAGGGGTTTTGGAGGAGTAAGGGATAAGTGATGGTCTACATGGTTTTGATTGTGAAAGTTGACGGAGTGTTAACTACTTGGTTCGTGGACAAACTTCGTGGAACTTGGCCCCTGAGGGCCCCCGTATCCAACATTGTCTTGTTAATTGCTTTCCTGTCTGTTTAAATTCCAAGTGTTATTTGTGAAGTGAATTTCTTTATGTGTTAAGTGATTTGCATGTTTTGGGAACTCACGGGCTTTTTAGCTCACCCTTTCCTATTTGTTTTTTTCCTTAACAGGAAATGAGATTCCAAGTGAAGGTGCCAACCCTTAGTGTTAGGGTTTACTTCAGTTTAATGTTTTTGAGAACTTTGAATTATGGATATTGAGGGCTTTTGTATTATGGAACCTGATTGTATGGATAATTGCTTTATGTATTTTGGGATTGTAACTTTGAAGTTGTGGATTTGTATGTTATTGTGTATTTTAAAGTTATATAAGGAATTTTAGTCATTAAGTATTGTGGATCGTTTGAGTGAGTGAGTCCTGGCGAGAGTTAGGCAGACGGCCGCTGATAATCTAGGGTGTGCCCTAAGGAGAGGTGGGGTCGTCACAGAATTCATTACTGAATCCGAATTCAATTCGGGAATTGAATGAATTCGGTTAATATGAATTCGGAATTGGAATCGGTTTAGATTTTTATTAGTGAACTAATTGAAAAAATCGAATTCATTAAACCGAATTACCGAAAAATAACCGAATGCACACCTACCCTGTCCCAATATTAGAGTCATTTTTTGGGAATCCAAATTTTTATGGAGACATAGTAATCATTATGTCTAGATGACATGGCATTGATAAATTTACATATATATCCTTTGAATTCAAAATATTTTATTGTTAAATGAGCATTGAAATTTTCAAAGTTGCTTTTTCAAATAGCAAGATTGAAAAGCATGTATTAAATTTGAAAGAGTAATTCTTATTTTAGGACATCAATAAAGTGGAAACATGACTTTAATAATGGGATGGAGAGTACTCAATTTTGGAGTTTTGTCTCTTTCCATTACTTAATTTTCATTTTTTGTTCTATAAAATTTCTTTTATCGAGTTTTTGGTCTTATATTTGGAATCTTCTGAATGGGGCCTTTTTTTCATTTCTCAGCACACACTAACAGATTCAAAATGCCGTCAATAACAAGGAGATGATTGTAATTTGGTTAAACCATAACATTTGTCGGCTATTTTGATGATTAACAAACTAACATGATGATTTTTACTAATCCCATTTTAAGTCAATTTGTAGTGAGACCGGTTTTTTCTCAAATATCTCATTCATATGTATCAGACGATGCTGTCGGATGCAAGACATAGGTTCGGACATCCGACAGGGTGTAATGGAAGATGGGAAAGTCACTGGTTCTATCGGACAATGCTTTCGGACGTCCAACAGTTTACGACAAAGTTTCGGATGAAGACTCAAGTTTCGGACGTCCGACAGATTGAGAGGATGAACAAATTAGCTATTGGTTCTGTCGGACGATGGAGTCTTTGGTTCGGACGTCCGACAGTTTACATCTCAGGATTTTAGCAAACTGTCCGACGGTGACTTCGGACGCAGAAATGAGTGTCAGACGTCCGACACGCCCAACAGCTATTTTTTCCTACATTTAATTCAGGACCGTTGGAGTAGTTTGGGTAGTTATATTTGCATCCTATAAATACCTTAAAGGCTGGATATGTTCAGAACTTTTTACAACCTTTACTTACAAGCCTTCAAGAGCAATTCTAGCAAGAATTTGTGTCTTTCTTACTTCTTGTAGTGTAAGTGTGTGGGCAAACAAGCATTGCTTTTCAATTGTGAGAGAAGACTCAAGTGTGTAGCATTGTGAGGGTTAGTAAGACTGTTGTAAAACCTCTTGGCTTGATCAAGGAGAGATTAATGCAAGCAAGTGGTGATCCTTCCATGTACAACTTGGTGTAACTTCATCAAATTGAAGTAGTAATTGAAATTGAGGTATTGGACTTCAAGTTGGGTGCAACTTGGTAGTCCATTTGAATTCATCTCTTTAATTTTAGTTTGTGCTCTACTTGAGATTATCTACTTGGTGTGATCCTTATATCTCGAGTTGAAAAGTTTGTGTCACCAAGGAAACTTAATCCATTCAAATTGTGTGTTTTTATCACTCATCAAGTTTTAATTTTCTATCAACCTAATTCACCCCCCTCTTAGGTTGCTTTCGGGACCTACAATTGGTATCAGAGCTTGGTCTCCTAGAGATTAAACTCAATCAGCTTTGGAGTGATCATGGCAACCAACAATGCATTATTCTTAGAGGGACAATCTATTACTAGGCCACCTATGTTTAATGAGGTAAATTATGTAAGTTGGAAGGATAGAATGGAAATTTTCTTGCAATCAATAGATATTGAGTTATGGTACATTGTAAATGAAGGTCCATTTGAAGCCATTGTTGTAGATGAGGTTATTCATCAACCAAGACCAAAAACAAGAATGGAATTAACTCCCCAAGATAGAATAAATCTCACCTTGAATGCAAAGACTGTGAATGTGCTATACAATGCTTTAGATGCAACCGAATCTACAAGGGTGAAAGGATGCAAGATAGCAAAGGAAATGTGCGATAAACTTAGAGAAATACATGAGGGTAGTGACAATGTAAGAGAACAAAAGAAATCACTTCTTGTCACTAAATATGAATCTTTTAAAATGGAACCTCATGAGAATATTGACAAAATGTATTGTAGATTCAATGATATCTTAAAGGATCTAGAAGTGTTGGGAAAAGAGTATACATTAGGTGAGAAGAATATAAAGATATTAAATGCTTTATCTAAGGATTGGGAAAGCAAAGTGACAGCTATTGAGGAAGCTAAGGATTTAAATTCCATGACTATTGAATCTCTTATAAATTCTCTAACCTCTTATGAATTAAAACTCAAGTCTAAGGTACAAGAGGAAGAGGATGCAAAGATGAAGAAAAATATAGCTCTCAAAGCTTTACAAGAGGAGGATGAATCATTCTCCTTAGATGATGAAGATGTTGAAGTGGATGACAATGATTTGGCACTTCTCTCCAAAAACTTCAAAAGAATCTTCAATAGAAGAAGGTTTAGAAGGGGAGGCCCAAACAACTACAATCCCAATCAAAGAGGAAAAGGAAAACAAGAGGTCAACAAGAAACAAGGAGATAAATGCTTCGAATGTGGACAAATCGGGCACTATGCTAATGATTGTCCAATGAAGAAGAAAAAGGAAGGAAGAGGAGAAAGAAGACAAAAATACAACAATTTCCAAATAACTTGGAATAAGTGTAACTTCGATGGTGAAGTAGATAAAGAAGAAGAATCCGCTCAAATGGCATTTATGGCCATAGGTGAAAATGAGGTATCAACTAGTAACTCTATTCATGATTGTGATGATGAGTATGATGATGATATTGAATCTTTTGTTGAAAAATTGCATGAAAGTATAAAAGAGTCTTATGCCAAGAACAAAGAGTTGAAAATGAAAGTCAATTTCTCTTACTTCGTGAAAATTCAAAGCTCTTTCAAGAAAATAAGAGATTGAAAAATGAAAATGTTGAATTGAGAGAGCTTGAGATTGACTTGGATTAGCAAAAGAAACTAGACGTAAAAGAAATATTTTGCCAAAAACTCCATGAGGAACAAAATAGCTTGAAGAAAAGAATGGATGATTGAAATGAGTTCCTTCAAAATGAGAAACAAAAGATTTATCAAATGAATGTTAGAAGAGCTACTTATGGTGAAAATAAATTTACCATCCTTAGGAAAATGGGAATTAGGTATTTAAAACCCATTAGTGTCAAGGACAGTAGCAAAATGTGTAGTTTTTATTGTCAATATGAACACATGAAAAGTCATTGCTATGTAAAGAAAAATATGAGAAATGGCTTAAAAACTACTTAGATAGTTAGAAATTGTAACTAACTCCTAAGGACCCAAAGATATAAAGGGTATCAAAGGTTATTCCTCATTATTTCTTATGTAGGTACAATTGAAGAAGTCAAGCAAAGTCTCAAAATGGTTTATTGATAGTAGATGCTCAAGACATATGACCGGTGATCCATCTCACTTTGTCAAGTTTAAGTCAAAAAGTAGTGGAAAAGTCACATTTGGAGATGACACAAAAGCTAAGACAATTGGGATTGGAGACGTTGGCAAAAATAGTGAAACTTTTAATCATAATGTTCTTTTAGATGATAATTTGGGTTACAACTTGTTGAGTGTTAGTCAATTATGTGATAGGAATCTTTATGTGCTTTTTAAGAAGCATGAGTGCTTGATTCTTGATTCAAAATTTAATATTGTGTTTAAAGGAAAAAGATACAATGACATTTATGTTGTTTTCCTTGAAAAAAATCAATTCAACTAGTTTTCAATGCCTTAAGATTACTAATGATGATCATTGGTTATGGCATAGAAGACTTTATCATTTCAATATGGATTTACTCAATGAGATTTCTAAAAGGAGCTTGTTAGAGGGTTACCAAAAATCAAATTTGAAAAGAATCGTATTTGTGATGCATGTCAATTTGGAAAACAAACAAAAGTCTCATTCAAACAAAAAAATTGTGTTTCCACATCAAAACCCTTGGAGCTTTTACATCTTGATCTATTTGGTCCTACTCAAGTTGCTAATTTGGGTGGCAAACGTTATTGCTTTGTTATAGTTGATGATTTTTGTAGATATACTTGGGTTGTGTTTTTAGCCCATAAAGATGATGCTTTCAAAAATTTCGTGTCCTTATTTGCAAAAGTTCAAAATTTGCTAAACTTGAGTATTGTGAAAAGTAGAAGTGACAATGGGACCGAATTTAAATATTGTGGTTTTCTGGAGTTTTGTGATCACAATAGGATTTCTCATGAATTTTCTATAGTAAGAGTTCCACAACAAAATGGAATTGTTGAAAGGAAGAATAGGACTCTTCAAGAAGCCGCAAGAACCATGCTTAGTGAATGTGACATGCCAAAATATTTTTGGGTCGAGGCGGTCAACACGGCATGTTATGTGATAAATAGAATTCTTTTACGACCCATTTTGAATAAAACATCATATGAACTTCTATTTGGCAAAAAGCCTATTGTTGGCTATTTTAGAGTATTTGGTTGTAAATGCTTCATTTTAAATATTAAAGAGCATCTTGGTAAGTTTGACAAGAAAACGGCTGAAGGCATTTTCTTGAGATATTGTGAAAATAAACGTAGTTATAGAGTCTACAATAGAAGGACTCTTGTCATTGAAGAAATCATACATGTTATGTTTGATGAAGCTAATGATGTTGTTTCCCAAGATGTTTGTGAAGATGATGATGTAGGTGTACAAGAAGCTCTCAAGGAACTAACCATCCATGAAAAGCAAAATGAGTAGGTGAAGAATGACATCAAAGATGATTCACCTCAACATGAAGATGAACAAGAAAAGAAAGAGGGAAGTGAAGAAACTCAAAGGGATCTCCCAAAAACTTGGAAATTCACTCAACATCATCCAAAGGAACTTATAATAGGTGATCCATCTGAAAGGGTAAAAACTTGTTCTTATAAGAATGCTTTAGTAGATAATTTTGCACTACTTTCTCATTTTGAGCCCAAGAATGTCAATGATGCACTCAAAGATGATAGTTGGATTGTGGCCATGCAAGAAGAACTAAACCAATTTGAAAGAAATAAAGTATGGACTTTAGTAGAAAGACCATTAGATCATCCCATGATTGGTACAAAATGGGTGTTTAGGAACAAATTAAATGATAAAGAAGAAATAGTTAGAAACAAGGCTAGACTTGCAGCAAAAGGTTATGCACAAGAAGAAGGGATAGATTTTGATGAAACCTTTACTCCCGTAGTTAGATTAGAATCCATTCGTATGTTTCTTGCTTTTGCATGCTTTAAAGGTTTTAAACTTTTCAAATGGATGTTAAAAGCGCTTTTCTAAATGGTTTCATTGACCAAGAAGTTTATGTTAATCAACCTCCCGGATTTGAGAATGAAAAGTTTCCAAATTATGTCTTCAAACTTTCAAAAGCTTTATATGACTTAAAACAAGCACCAAGAGCGTGGTATGAGCGTTTAAATGGCTTCTTAGTGGAAAATGGTTTTAAAAGATGCGATGTTGATACCACTCTTTTTACCAAAAGTAACTTGCATGACTTATTAATTGTGTAAATCTACATGGATGATATCATTTTCGGTGCTACTAATGAACACTTGTACAAAGAATTCTCAAATGTCATTCAAAAGGAATTCGAGATAAGCATGATGGGAGAAATGAATTTCTTCCTTGGACTTCAAATGCATCAATGTCAAGATGGAACATTTATCAATCAAACCAAGTATACAAAAGAACTTCTCAAGAAATTTGGTATGGAAGATTCAAAACAAGTTGGTACTCCTATGTGCACATCCACCAAACTTGACAAGGATGAAGAAGGGACCAAAGTTGATGAAAAGCATTATAGAGGTATGATTGGAAGTTTACTTTATTTAACCGCTAGTAGACCCGATATCATGTTTGCTGTTTGCTTATGTGTTAGATTTCAATCATGTCCAAAAGAATCTCATTTGCTAGCTGTAAAACGAATTTTCAGATATTTAAGAGAAACTATTAACTATGGCTTATGGTATCCTAAATGCTCTAACTTTGCTTTAGTTGGTTTTTCGGATGCTGATTTTGCTGGTTGTAGAATAGATAGAAAGAGTACAAGTGGTACATGTCATTTTCTAGGTAAATGTTTAGCTTCTTGGTTTAGCAAAAAGTAAAATGCCATTTCCTTATCTATGACGGAGGTTGAGTATATTGCAGCCGGTGCATGTTGTGCTCAGTTGATTTGGATGAAACATACCTTATATGACTTTCATTTGAAATATGATTGTGTGCCTATGTTTTGTGATAACACTAGAGTGCTATAAATTTGACCAAAAATCCCATCCAACATTCTAGAACAAAACATATAGATATTAAGCATCATTTCATCGGTGATCTTGTTCAAAGAGGAGAAATTTGTGTTAATTATGTATGTTCCAAAGATCAAATCGCTGATATTTTCACAAAAGCATTGCCCTTGGTGTAATTTGTATATTTGAGGAACAAACTGGGGATTTCAAAAAAATCTCTTTGAAATAACAGGGGATCGGATGTCCTACACACTTCGGACATCCGACAGCTCTCATGTTTTCATGTCAACTATTATCGGACGTCCTACACAAGGATCAGACGTCCGACAGCTTCAGAAAGTTTTTTTTTCTTTGAAAACAGGGGATCAGACGCAGGTATCGGACGCAACCTAACGTTCGGACGTCCGACACTCTTGAAATTCTTCTTAAAAGGGATTTTAGACGGTCATTTTTTATTTCACTTCTCTCTTTCTAACCGAGAGCTGTTTCATCTTCCTTCACAAAAAGATCAAAATTTCAATTTTTACAAGACCAAATCTTCTCGAATTTCTTCCAAATTTGGCTGTCAAACTTCATTTCCAGCTTTTAATCGTCCACATTTTCCTCCTACCTCAAAATCGAGAAAAACCCCTGTGAGGGTCTCGAAATTCAAAATTATTTTAAAAATACATAATACTATTTATATTGTGTTTATTGATTTATTTATGAGTAAAATTGTGTTTAAATTGAATATTTTCCAATTTATAACATTTTATACGATTTATTTGCCGGTGTGCGATTTTAGCCATATTAGGTGTCTAATTTTCTACCGGAGCGTGATTTGTGATTTTAAGTTGAAATTAAGCATAAGTGGTGATATTTTGAGAATATTAATAAGTTTAGACAGTGTCGGAATAGACTAAAGCAGTGTAAATTAGACTGTCGCGTGTGACGCGACATAAAGTGCCAAAAACACCTTTTTCCCTTAAAACATGAAAATGCACTTTTTGCACCATAAAAGCTTTGAATTTCTTGCAATCTTCACACTTCATTTTCAGCTGCAAATTTGGGAGATAGAGAGAGAAAGAGCCGAGAGCTCTAGGGGAGAGAGAGAGAGAAATAGAGCTAGTTTTCTTCCATTCTTGTTCCTTCCAAGCTTGGAGTTTTAAACCACCATTGAAGCCCATCCAATCCACCATTCTTTGCAGCCGAGAAAGAGGAGAGAGAAGGGGCTTTGGACCGGTTCTTGGAGGAAGAAAAGAAGGGGTAAGTCTTGAAGTTGATCTTTCATTTCTTTCTCAACTAGTACCTTGAAATTTGTGGAAGTTTTGGGCTTGATTTCTTCCCTCCATTTCAGCCGAACCAAGGAGAGAGGAGAGAGAGTTGGGTCCGAAAGTTTTGAAGGAAAAAGAGCGGAAAGAAAAGCTTGGGTGGTTGTCTTGGGCTCGAGATTGAACTTGGTGACGGAGATCCTTGACGAATCTTGTAGATCGGGAGCTAGGATTGAAGTTCTTAGAAGTCATCAAGATTGGAAGCAACTTTCTTGAAGGAGAGCTCGAGGGATCTTGCTAGATCTTGTCGGATCTTGTTGGATCTTGATAGATCTGGAGGTATAAGTCCTAAAACTTGTATATATAGCCTTATTAGTGTTAAGTAGCTTAGATCTGTGGTTGATTTTGGTGAAAATATCTCATCTGAAAAGATGACGTTGGGCTCTTGAAATCCCAACCTAGGTAGCGGACTTGAGGTGACCTCTAGGTAGCGGACTTGAGGACCTGATTGGAAATTTGATTGTTATTTGTGAACTTGCCTTGATATGGTTAGAAATTAGGGTTTTAGTTGTTGAAAAGTTTGAAGGAAAAATGATTAAAATGGCCGAAACCACACTTGAAAACTTCTATGTTTGATTTCGAAGTTTTGTATTCAGTTGTGATGAATTTTGTTTAAGAAAATATATGATATGTACATTTATTGGTGTATGACTTTTTGAAAAGATAAAGAATGGAGTTTCTTACGAAAATTGGGCGAAAAATGTCGTTTGAGGGTTTTGTAGTATTATGGTTCCATTTAATGAATTTTGTAAGAAAAGATATGATTTAAAGTGTTTTGAAGTTATATTAAAGTATTATCAAGGAGTGTGTGTTGAGTTTATGTTAAAAGTGATTTTTGAGGTGATAAGTTTCACCTAAATATTTTACTAAAGAAATGTGAAAACAACGTTTAGTGAGAACGTCGATAACATGTTTCATTTGAAATGAGATCTTGATCCTCCAAAGATTTACTTGGAACATTGTTTTTGGGAGGAATGAGTAATTTTCAAGGAGATGTTTGAAATATGACATCGTTTAAAATGAAAGTGTTTCCTTGAGGGGATTTTTGGGAAAACATTGATTGAAAACTAAAAAGTGGAAGTGAGTTGTTTTGATTAATGAATGAAAGGATCGAATTCTCAACTACTGTTTTTACTTGTTTAGGGTTTGAGGAGGAAAGTGAATTCGACCTATACATAGAGACTGAGCCTTATTGCTTTGATGAGTTCTCATGCCTGTTATGTGTTTATGTGAAATGACTGCAATGATGTTTACTGTTATGATTGTACTGTGAAACCTAGTTTTGAACTCTCAGATAGGGTAGTGTGTACTTTATCGCATTTACCCTTATCTGAGTGAATCTGTTATGAAAATACTTTAAAGTGAATGCAAATTGAAATGATTGACTGCTACAGTATCACTTAGTGACTGCATGTGTTTGAAAAGGTCAGGGAATGCCTGAGACCTATCGGTGAACCCTTCGACTCGAGCCGGAGGCTAGGCCTAGGTCGAGAAGAAAGGGAAGAGCCATAGGGTTATTTCAATGTCACAAAGCCCAGTGACTTAGACCACTGTATTGTGCTCAAGATTGAGTTCTGGAACCAACACGTCTCCTAAAGAGCAACCAACCACCGCATTCGGGTCGGACTGAAAAGTACTCTGGACTTGGCATATGGACTTGTCCCTCATGGAATACGCTACATCTACCCATGCTGTTTGAAGAACGGGCCCGGTGGGGTTTTGGAGGAGTAAAAGGGAAGTGGAGTTCTACATGGTAATAGTGACAGTTGACGGAGTGTCAACTACTGGTTCGTGGACAAGCGACGTGGACTTTGGCTCCTGAGAGCCCCGTATCCATACTTGTATTGTTAAATGCTTTCTTATCTGATTTAAATCCAAGTGAAATCTTATTGAGTGAATGTTCTTATGTGTTATGTGAATTGCATGTTTTTTTTGGGAACTCACGAGCTTTTTAGCTCACCCTTTTCATTTGTTTTCCTTAGCAGGATATGAGATCCCTGATAAAGATGCTGACCCTTAAGACTAGGGTTCTTCTTGTTTTGATGTTTTTGGAGAACTAGAATTGTGAATGTTGAGAGATTTTGTATAATGAAACTTGATTGTATGAATGAATGATTGATGTACTATGGATTTGAAATTTGGGAGTTGTGACTTTGTTAAATATTGTACCTTGTATATTAAGTCCGGAGTTTTAGTTTGATAAGTTATTTGATGACTGAGTGAGTGAGTCCTGGCGAGAGTTGGGCAGGCGGTCGCTGATACCCTAGGGTGCGCCCTGGGGAGATGTGGGTCGTCACAACCCCAAATACTCTTTTAAAACTCTAGGTTCACAATCTCTCCTCTCCGAACTGTTTCACACTTTGAGTAGTCCTTAGGATAGTTGTTCAGCTCTGCAACATCATCACTGCATCATACATTTGCCTGCATTCACTCAAAATGGTACGGACACGAGGAAGCTCATCATCTGCAAAAAAAGACCCTCTGCAATGTCTGCTTTTGGACGCATTCAAACTTATTAGAGAAGAACATGGGCTGCTACTGGAAGAACAGAACACCAGGAAACAGAGGAACTAGCAAGAAATATTCTTCCGACCTTCATCAATGCCGAAGCAGAGGCACGATTCTCCATAGTTTGCAGGAAAGGGTTCATAACTCAACGCTATGTTTCTATTTCTGATTTTCATTCCTGCAAACTAGACTGGGTTCTTGAAAATTTTACTTTTCAAAAAATGGAGTCATCTTCTCACTTTTCCTCATGTTATCTATCCTCATATGGTGCACCAATTCTATGCTAACATTAGGTAGGGTAGAATACCTTCTGTAGTTGTGTCTAGGGTAAATGGCATTGATATCTCTTTTGATCCTAACGTTATCAATGAAATTTTTAATACTGCCATTGAACCTGATTACACTAGTAAAGTTACAAATTTTTTCTCGTATGAAGAACAACCAACCTCATACAATCACTTCAGTGGAACTAAGCTTTTATCATATTTTCAAACTCGTTTCCAAGTTCCTACTGAAGCGGATTTAAATGAATTGACACCCTTACAACAAATCTTGTGGGTTATAATTAGCAATCTTGTAATCCCTATTTCTGGCCATCGTACCACAGCAAACAAAATGGAACTTTATCTTTTCTATTGTTTTATGGAAGATATAAGGGTGGATTTTGAATTTATCATATGTTGTTTCATGAACAAAGCTAAGTCGGATAGTCGTAGAAAACTTCCATATGGAAAGTTCTTGACTTCCATTTTCAATCATTTAAACATTCCTTTGACTGGAACTCCAACCATTGAAACTCCAAATTGCTTTTTTACTAAAGCTTATTTTGAAAAGAAAAACATTCGCTTTGTTGGTGATGAATGGGTGTACAAGGAGACTGCCTTGGAGACTCGTACAAAAACAGTTCATGATCCACTTTCTTCTCCTCAAACACCAGTGACTCCTCGCTTTAAATGCCCACGTCTTGATTTTTCTACTCCTATGACATCTCAGCCTTCCTTTCCCGCTTACTCGGATCCAATTCTTACCCTTCTCCTTGAACTCAAACAAAGGAATCTTCTTCTTGAGGAAGGATTTCAAATGCTTATGAATTCCGAACAAAAAGAAACTTTTCTCAAGCTCAAGCAACTATTGATCAGGGAATGGAAGAACCAGCTCACACTCGTGAAGAAGCAACTCAAGCAATTGAAGATCCAGTACAAGCCAGAACTGCTCAAGCTGACCTTATGCATGAAGATGCTCAAGCACAAGATCAGCAAGTTACTGAAGGTCTCATCGAAATGCAGGGCACATCTCAACAGGCCATATCTCAAGATCCTAGACCTTCTCACTTTCACACTCCTCCTCAAGAATTGGATTCTGATACGGAGGAAAGTTTAGAGGGTTATCGACTTGTTCGCAGGCGTCGTGGCTCATCTTGCCCTCAATTTTAGTCATTTAGCCATCTACTAGGCTCATCTCATGTAGCTATCTACTAAGCATTCCTAGGCCAGCATCCACTAGTTCATATCATCTCACTGGCTTCTTTTACTGTTTTGGGTGAAGCCACAATTTCATCAACGGCCATGGTTGTTTTTTGTTTGGCCTTAGTATTGTTGGTCCTAAATCACTAACCTTCTGTGAATGCATCTTTTTTAATTCAACTTCCTTTTTAATGCTTCTTGGTTTTATAGTTATCTTTTCCTTTTTGATTGATGACAAAAGGGGGAGAAAAATAATATGTTTGGTTGATTTGAATTGCAATTTGGGCTAATATGTTTGATAATGATGGTTCGCTGTTATGATATGAAATGGTGGTTGTTTTTATGATATTGGTCTTGCTGAGATGGGACAGTAATTGTTTTGGTTTATGGCGCTTTAAGTAAGGGTCTAAGTAAGGGGGAGCTTTCTTGCAATTTGGGGTGTGCGAGTAAGGGGGAGTATTTCCTTTTTAAAATCATGCGTTCTTGCTTTCTGTTTTATTCAAATCATCAATTGGTTTGTCATCGTCAAAAAAGGGGAGATTGTTGGCTATTTTGATGATTAACAAACCAACATGATGATTTTTACTAATCCCCTTTCAAGTCAATTTGTAGTGAGCAGGTTTTTTCTCAAATATCTCATTCATATGTGTCGGACGCAAAACATAGGTTCGGACGTCCAACAGGGTGCAAAAGAAGATGGGAAAGTCACTGGTTCTATCGGACGATGTTTTCGGCCGTCTGACAGTTTACGACAAAGTTTCGGACGATGGTTTCAGATGAAGTCTCAAGTTTCGGATGTCCGATAGATTGAGAGGATGAACAAATTAGCTACTGGTTCTGTTGGACGGCGGAGTCTTTGGTTCGGACATCCGGCAGTTTACATCTCAGGATTTCAGCAAACTGTCGGACGGTGGCTTCGAACGCAGAATTGAGTGTCGGACGTCCGACACGCCCAACGGCTATTTTTTCCTGCATTTAATTCAGGACCGTTGGAGTAGTTTGGGTAGTTATATTTGCATCCTATAAATACCTTAAAGGCTGGATATGTTCAGAACTTTTTGCAACCTTTACTTACAAGCCTTCAAGAGCAATTCTAGCAAGAATTTGTGTCTTTCTTACTTCTTGTAGTGTAAGTGAGTGGGCAAACAAGCATTGCTTTTCAATTGTGAGAGAAGGCTCAAGTGTGTAGCATTGTGAGGGTTAGCAAGGCTGTTGTAAAACCTCTTGGCTTGATCAAGAAGAGATTGATGCAAGCAAGTGGTGATCCTTCCATGTACAATTTGGTGTAACTTCATCAAATTGAAATAGCAATTGAAATTGAGGTATTGGATTTCAAATTGGGTGCAACTTGGTAGTCCATTTAAATTCATCTCTTTAATTTTAGTTTGTGTTCTACTTGAGATTATCTACTTGGTGTGATCCTTATATCTCGAGTTGAAAAGTTTGTGTCACCAAGGAAACTTGATCCATTCAAATTGTGTGTTTTTATCACTCATCAAGTTTTAATTTTCCATCAACCTAATTCACCCCCCTCTTAAGTTGCTTTCGGGACCTACAACATTCATTTCATAATATGGACAAATCTCGAGGGAGTAGATCTAACTAACACTTTTGGAAAACACTCCTAAAAATATCTAATTTATATGGAGCCGTAGTTTTACTTGTTTCTATTAGTGAATTTGCTTTCGGATGATTAAAAACACTTACCTTTTGGTAACATTGATACTATAATTGTCCTTTTATTTTTTATCGTGCTAAAATTTGATACAATCATAATTCATGGGATTGCTTATTTGTGGTTTCATGTAGGGTTAATCACTAAACAAGAAAATTTTTGCATTTGTTGGTTACGTTTTTCAGCACAAACCCTTGTCTCCCAGAGAATTTCAATATTCGCAAGTTCGGTCCTAAACGAGAAAGATAACCAATTCAAGATTTGAGTGGACTTCGCCTTAGCAACTATCATCAAGATTCATGAGCAAATCATTTCTAAAAACCACATGCTGTACTGCCAGAGTTTGACGTCTGGGAAGGAAACCATATCCAAAACGATCAATATTCTTCTGAAATAATAGGCAAAGAACTGTCATTTATAGCATAATCATGTGTGTGGAGATTGATTTCCCAATCCAAGTCATTTCCCTCGTCCACAGTACCCAACAAACTATTTATTGAATTTAAAGAAAAATTAGCAGTAGTGACATAGTTTAATTTTATCCCACTTGGGTAACTTGGAAGGGATTTCATAACTTATATGATAGCAGCCAAGAAGTCCTCGCTTACAAATTAAATCATATTGCTGTAAGACTAACCTCTTTTAGAGGCAATTATGACCTACATGATTGATTGATTAATTGATTGACATTAATTGACATCCTAGTTAATTGATTGATATTTTATCAATTATTAATTGAATATCTCCTATTAATGATAATTGATTGGTATATTCTGTTGATTGATATTTCATTCAATCAAATCAATCAAATAGTCAAAATATTATTTTCAGTTATGAATTATGGTATGATTTCCTTGATGGAAGGAAACCTTAGGGATATTGATATTTGCAAGTAAGGTCCCTAACCTAGCCTATAAATAGCCTGTGATATTCCATCAAATCATGGTTCTTTGGTTAGGCATAGGTTGGAAGTCTCTTACTCTAAGTTTCTCTCTACAAATCTTCTTCTTCTACATATTTTCTTAGTTTAGAAAAGAAGGACAAAAGGACAAGAAGACTAGAGGAAGAAGATAAGAAGGCTTGACTACCAATCTCTGTGACGACAATGGCTGGAGGTAATCTAATATAAATTTCCGCCATGTATGTTTATATTATTATGTTAATTTAACATGTGGTATCAGAGCCTCCCTCCAGCCATGTTGTTCAATATATAATTTCATGGCTAGTTGGTTGTCTGGTAAAGATAGAATGATTCGTTAAATGTTTTAATGAATCGATTTAACAAGCACGAGCATGGGATCTATATTCCCGTATTGAGAATCGGACTTCTAGTGCCGTATACTCAATATTTGAGAATTGTATAGAATTCCCATGGACATATGATATGTTTTCTTAATTGATCTCACTTGAAAAATAAAAGTCATCTTGAGGCTTATTGCCTTACTTAGATATGTAATTATGCATGTATGTTTTTCTAAGTCATATGTTGAATATTGATTTAATGAAGTATGCATAGTTTGGCAAAGTTGTTATTTATGAGTTTCCTGAGAGATCAATCATACATATCTTGATAATATCATGAGAATCATACATAAGGATCTTGTGATTTGAGTATATCATGCAATTCTGGTATATCGGATTAAGCAAACTCTTCGGAACCCGGGTGAATTAAGTAACCTATTGCACATCCAGAGTCCCTGCTCCAATACTTAGAATTGAATCTTGATTACTCTTATTGGCAGTTATTATTATTATTATTATCATTATTTTATATTGATGCATAATCAACATGTATGCATTGATAAAAGGGTTGTAGTTCTTTTGACCTTATATTATCTAGTTATCATTGTTCATTGATGATTATGATTTAACTAGTCATTTGTGGTTATTAAATCCATGAGATTTATTAGAAGTACTGTGATTTGAGTATTTGGAACTATTTTAAATGTTTTCAAATTGTTAGATGTTTTCATAAAATTCTTTTTATCTTGTATTTAAGAGTGGCCACAGCATCTTAAATACTTGATTGTTAGAATTTTAATGACATCTTATTAAGAGAGCAATTAATTTGTTAAAATTATCACTTGGCCCACAGGAAAGTGGTAATTTTAATAAGATTGATTAAAATAAGATGGTAAATTTAATATTGTGTTAAGAGATTTTCCTAGGCCCATAGGTATGGAAAATTTCTATCTTTACAATTTTTTATTACTAGTCTTATTATAAAGGAAGTAAATTCAAATGCGTGCTTTGCAACCTCTACCCACAGGAAGGTTTGAATTTACTGTTTGAGTTAACATTGGTTAATTCAACTTTGTGTTTTAAGTTTCATAGCAATAATGTATGTATATTCTTGGATATTGCAGTTTTTTCTACCACTACTCTTTTTAATGATTCATCTCGTATTCCAATGTTGTCTGGTGAAAATTACACTGAATGGAAGGACAAGATTCTTCTGACCTTGGGGTGCATGGATCTTGATTTGGCACTTCGTAAGAATGAACCACCCATTCCTACGGATTCTAGTTTGCCAAATGAAAAGGCTACTTATGAGCGGTGGGAGCGATCTAATCGCCTAAGTTTGATGCTCATTAAGTCGCATATTAGCCAAAGTATCAGGGGTTCAATTCCTGACTGTGACCGAGTCAAAGCTTACATGAAGGCAATCAATGAACAATTTGTAAGCTCTGACAAGGCTTTGGCTAGCACCCTTATGAAGAAATTTGCAAGCATGATACTTGACAAAGTAGGAGTGTGCGTGAGCACATTATGGAAATGAGGGACATTGCTACAAAATTGAAGTCTCTTAAAGTTGAGATTTCTGAGTCATTCCTTGTGCATTTCATTCTCAATTCTCTCCCATCAGAATATACTCCATTTAAAATCTCTTATAACACACATAAAGAAGAATGGTCAATTAATGAACTCTTGACCATGTGTGTTCAAGAGGAGGAGAGATTGAAACATGAGACACTAGAGAGTGTTCATCTTGTGACTCATGGTAAAGGAAAAGCAAAGAAAGGCAAAGGCAAGAGTGTTCCTATGAAGCGAGATGACAATAAAGACAAATGCCATTTTTGCAAGAAGAAAGGACACTGGAAGAAAGATTGCCTCAAATACAAAAAATGGCTCGAAAGAAAAGGTAATCTCATTTACGTGTGTTATGAATCTAACTTCACTGAAGTTAGTGATAATACTTGGTGGATTGATTGTGGCTCTACAATTCACATTTCCAAAACCATGCAGGGCTTTCTGAACCTAAGGAAGCCGCTGGGAAGTGAACAAAGCATCTATTCTGGAAATCGGATGCGTTCAACTGTTGAAGGCGTGGGGACTTATAGACTCATTTTAAAGACTGGTTTTCAATTAAATCTTGAAAACACATTTTATGTTCCATCTTTTTCTAGAAATTTAATTTCTCTTTCTAGACTTTCTATTATTGGATATGATTCCAATTCCCATCTTTCAACTATGAATCTTTTGAAAAATAATAAAGTTATTGGCTCTGCCAATTTAAGTGGAATGTTGTTTAAACTTGAGTTAGACCCCACATATGAATGTAACCTTCTAACTATGCATGGCATTGGTACCAAACGTAGTATTATCAATGAGAACTCTCTAAAACTTTGGCATAGGAGATTGGGGCACATCTCTACTGATAGAATCAAAAGGTTAGTGAATGATGGAGTCTTATAGACTTTAGATTTCACTGACCTTGGTACTTGTGTAAACTGCATAAAAGGTAAGCAGACTAACAAGACCTCTAAAGGTGCCAAAAAAGTTCTCAATTACTTGAAATTGTACACACATGGATATCTGTGGACCTTTTTCCTTGCTTGAATGGTGAGAGATATTTTATCTCTTTTATAGATGACTATTCAAGATTTATGTATCTTTATCTCTTGTTTGATAAATCCGAAGCACTTGATACTTTTAAAATTTTCAAACTAGAGGTAGAGAAACAAAAGAAAAAGAAAATCAAAATTGTAAGATCGGACAGGGGTGGTGAATATTATGGAAAGTACACAGATAAGGGACAAGCTCCTGGTCCATTTGCTAAGTTTCTCGAAGGGGAAGGTATTGTTGCTCAATATACAATGCCTGGCACACCACAACAAAATGGTGTAACCGAAAGGAGAAACCAAACTCTTATGGACATGGTTAGGAGTATGATTAGCAGTTCTGGTTTATCTTTATCCTTATGGAGTGAAGCCTTAAAACTGTTGTGTATATTTTAAAGCAGGTACCATCCAAGGCTGTTCCTAAAACGCCATTTGAGATTTGGAATGGATGGAAACCTAGTTTAAAACATTTACACGTATGGGGTTGTCCAGTTGAGGTGAGGATATAAAATCCACACCTTAAGAAATTGGATGAACGTACAGTCAGTGGTTTTTTCATAGGCTATGCTATCAATTCCAAAGGGTTTAGATTTTATTGTCCTTCTCACACTCCAAAAGTTATTGAAGCTAGAAATGCCAAATTTCTTGAGGAACACGAAATTAGTGGGAGTGATTCTCAAAAGGTGGAATTTGAAGAAGTAAGGATGCACTGGACACCTTCACAGGATTTAATTGTTATTCAAAATATTGAAGAACAACCTCCACCCGAGCAATCACATTCAGAACAATCAATAGCAGTTGATCCCACTAATCAAACTATCCATGAAGCGATTGGGAGTTAGAAGGTCCTCACGAATTAGAAAATCAGCAATTTCTAGTGATTATGAAGTATACCTCCAAGAGTCAGACTATGACGTTGGACTTAAGGATGACCCTAATTCGTTTTCACAAGCCATGAATGGAGAAAACTCCACATTTTGGTATAATGCTATGAAAGAGGAGATGGAATCAATGGCTAAAAATAAAGTCTGGGATCTCGTTGAAATACCCAAAAAGGTCTCTATTATAGGGTGTAAGTGGGTTTTTAAAACCAAAAGAGACCAAATGGGTAATATTGAACGATATAAAGCTAGACTTGTAGCCAAAGGTTTCACTCAAAAGGAAGGCATTGACTACCATGAAACCTTCTCTCCTGTTTCAAAGAATGATTCATTAAGCATCATGGCAATAGTAGCTCATTTTAATTTGGAGCTACATCAAATGGATGTGAAAACGGCATTCCTTAATGGGGATCTTGAAGAAGGGGTATACATGTGTCAACCTGAAGGTTTTGTCAATAATGACAACGACCAACTTGTTTGCAAATTAAAGAAATCTATATCTGGACTAAAACAGGCTTCCCGCCAATGGTATATTAAGTTTCACAACGTTGTCTCTTCATTTGGTTTTGTAGAGAATATCGTTGACCAATATGCATATACCTCAAGATAAATGGGAGCAAATATATATTTTCAGTCTTATATGTAGATGATATTCTCCTTGCAAGTAATGATATGGGGTTGCTACGTGAAACCAAACATTTTCTTGCATAGAATTTTGAAATGAAGGATATGGGTGAAGCCTCTTATGTCATTGGTATAGAGATTCACAGAGATAGAAGAAGAAAAATTCTTGGGTTATCTCAAAAGGCCTACATTGAAAAGATTCTAAAATGTTTGGAATGAAGCATTGCTCATCAATTGCAGCTCTTATTGTTAAAGGAGAGAAATTCAGTTTGGATCAATGTCCTAAAAATGAATTGGAACGAAAAGATATGGATAACATTCCATATGCTTCGCTTGTTGGAAGCCTCATGTATGCTTCAGTCAGTACCACACAGGATATTGCTTTTGTTGGAATGTTAAAGATATCAAAGTAATCACGGAAAGGATCACCGAAAGCTGCTAAAAGAGTTCTAAGGTATCCGCGAGGGACCAAGGACTACAAACTTACATACAAACGGTCTGACTATTTAGAGGTAGTTGGATACTCTGATTCAGATTTTGCTGGATGTGTGGACTCAAGCAAATCTACTTCAGGATACATATTCCTTTTGGCTGGAGGAGCTGTATCTTGGAGAAGTGTAAAACAAACAATTGTTGCATCATCCACCATGGAAGCAGAATTCATTGCATGCTATGAAGCTACATCAAGGGCTCTATGGTTAAAAAACTTCATATCTGGGCTAAAGGTGGTAGATTCAGTGTGTAAGCCATTAAAGATCTTCTGTGACAACTCTGCTGTTGTGTTCTTTGCTAAGAACAACAAGAGTGGAAGTCGAAGCAAACACATCGACATCAAGTTTTTAATGGTCAGAGATCATGTTAAAAAACAAGAAATAATCATTGAGCATATTAATACTGAATTAATGATTGCTGATCCCATGACAAAAGGATTGCCGGCTAAAGTCTTTCAGGATCATGCTACTCATATGGGAGGATCATGCGACTCATATGGGATTCAGTAGCTTATTCTAGATTATTTCTATATTTGGACCATTTATGTCTAGACATTTGTCAGCAGTTCTACATGTAAGCGCGCATTGAAACTGATACATGTATAAAGAAGTGATCTTTTGATCCATAAAGTTGGACCCTGAGTAACTTGTATGAAGTTACTCTTAAAGTTCTTCTTGAAAGTATAATATTAGTGTAATACATATGTTAAGTCTTAAATTACATGCTTTATTTGTGGACATTTTCCCTCAATTATGGCCTAGATATGATTTTAATTGCTTTATTCTACTCATATTTGGTTTTGGTATTGATTTTAGGTTCTTGGAATTAATTGAAGATTAAAAGCTCTATTTTTGGTGAAAATTCCAGAAGACCTTCAAGGATAGGGGCGTGGGCGCTACATTAATGTGAAGAAGAATCTCTGTGGAAAAAATCCTACGCCTGACAATTCCTACCATTGGTGGAAGATTTTATTTATTTTCAGTAATTGATTGAAGACCCTTTAATTAGGGATTTTTAGTAATTGGTTTCCTTATTTACCTTATTAATGCTTTTTAGGAAAATAGATTCCAACTAGGACTAGGTTTCTAAGTGAATAGGGAAGCTTAGGTTTTTATTAATTTGTTACCATGAAAAAAAAAAAAGAAGAGGGCCATGCATTACAATTGAGTGAAGACAAAACTTCTTCATAGTTTTGCTCTCTCTCGTTTTTCTTTCTTGTGATTAGTCACGCTGACATCCAAGGAAAGAAGCATTTTGGCTGCCAACGTTCATTGTTGATTGGGAAGCTTAGTTATTTCATATCTTTGTTTCGTCCCTTGTTGGTTATGTTGATTATTGAAAATTCCTCAAACAAACCACGTGGGATGGCTAAGATGAGGAGCGGCTAAAACCCTCATCTACTCAAAGGTCAACTCAAAGGCGCGGTCCAATACATTTGTGAGATCTAATCGAATCTCTAACTTTTCTTTTAATTTGTTACTATTCGTACGTTTTCTGGATTAATTGATTGAGGGTTACTTTGTTAATTGAGTATCGCGGCCGGGTATTTAAATTAACTTAATAGCCTACTGTCAAATTAACTAATTGAATACGTAATCGTTCATTTAGTTAATTACAAGTGACGACCACCATAATTGGTTTATGTTGGGAAAACGTATGATCTAGCTTAAATGGACCCTCTTAGCGTGTTCATTGGTTAGGGTTGGGTTTTTCTAAATTTTAATGCAATTGGATAATTAAATTCCTATGGTCGTACCTAGGGTTGTTATCTGGTTAGGGAAGCAGCAGTCAACGGTCGTACCTTGGCTGTCGAAAAAGTAAGGAAAAACTGGTTGTCAGAGCTTGTTGATAACTATAACTAACCTAGTGACAAATGATTGAATTATTCTTGCATCAATGATCAAGTGATTGGACTGTGCCTGAGAAGTTGTTCCTTTGGGTAGAATTTCACTACTTGCATTTCTATTAAATTATTCTCTAATTGTTCTTTGGTGATTTATTTAGTTGGTATTTTCATTTCTCATTTACTTATTTTATTTATTTTATTTCTAGTTCACTTGCCACTTTTACAAATTAATTAAATTCTCTGGTTAATTTCTGGTATATCGGATTAAGTAAACTCCTTGGAATCAGGGTGAAGCTAGTAACCCATTGCACATCCGGAGTCCCTGCTCCAGTACCAGATTTAAATCGGGAGTATTCCTGTGGACAGTTAGGTTTTAATATTTATTATTGTACAGGTTCGGCACCTGTCAAATTTTTGGCGCCGTTGCCGGGGAACGGTGTTTTGGTTAATTTGTTTCTTTTTAGGTTATTTGCTTTTGATACTTGGTACTGTTGCTAGTTTATGCCACGTTCTTCTCGTACAGGTGAGTTGACTTACGATCCTGAGGTAGAGAAGACTGCCCGTAGACTAAGAAAGGAGACCACGGAGCACAGGCAAGAATTGTTGGCCACTACATTTTCGGGACCTCAACAGCCAGAATCTCTAATCAATCAATCAAGTGATTCCAAAGAAGAAATGAACATGGCCAACGCTCCTAGAACACTAAGAGAATTGGCTGCTCCGGATCTCACTCAGCAGCCCCTGTGCATTACATTTCCAACTCTGGCTGAGAATACTTCATTCGAGTTGAAATCTGGGCTAATCCATCTTTTGCCCACATATCATGGTTTGTCTGGTGAAGAACCCCACAAGCACATTCAAGAGTTTGAAGTGATATGTTCCAATATGAAGCCTCCTGGGGTCACTGAAGAACAGATTAAACTCAGAGCATTCCCTTTTTCCCTCAAAGATGGAGCAAAAGATTGGCTGTACTACCTACCCGCAGGTAGTATCACAACTTGGGCACAATTGAAAAAGAAGTTCTTGGAGAAATATTTTCCTACATCCCGGGCTGCAAGTTTGAGAAAGGAGATATGCAGTATTAAGCAATATCCCGGGGAAGTTTTATATGACTATTGGGAAAGGTTCAACAAGTTGTGTACTAGATGCCCGCAAAGATCAAATTAGTGAACAATCGTTGATCCAATACTTTTATGAAGGACCGCAATCATCGACAGAGAGCCATTGATGCTGCTGGGGAGCATTGGTAAATAAGACACCAAGGAAGTTTGGGATCTCATTGAGGAAATGGCAGAAAATTCTCCAATTTGGCTGTCGTGAGAGTAATCCCACCCAGAGTCAATGAAGTAGAATTCTCCATCTGTTCAACAGCAGTTGTCCGAGTTAACATCTGCCATTCGACAACTGGCTACGGGACATGCACTCCAAGCAAAGGTCTGTGGGATCTGTACAAACACCGGCCACTCCACAGATGCATGCCCTACTTTGCAAGAAGATGGAGTGGAACAGGTTAACATGGCTGGAGGCGGATTTGTACCCCTTAGGCAATATGATCCATACCCAACACATATAATTCGGTGAGACCACCCCAATTTCAGCTACGGGAACAAGCCTCAAAACTCATTTTTGAACCGTCCCCCAGGATTTCAGCAATCCTATCAAGCAAACTCTCAACCTTCATCTACAAATCCTGGAAGCTCTCTAGAGGATATTGTAAAGAATTTAGAGCACCGCTCAGCTTTAGAGCAACGCCCAGTTCAACAGAGACTAGGGGCGTGTATGAAAATTTGGAGTCTCAAATGAGTCACATGGCTACTGCAATCAACCGGCTGGAGTCTCACGTTTTTGGGAAATTGCCATCACAGCCTGAGGCTAATCCCAAAAATGTCAGTGCCATGACATTGAGAAGTGGTAGAGAGGTGGAAGGGCCAAAGTCAAAGGAGCTGAAAAGCAAAAATGAAGAAGAGATTGAAAAGGAGATAGAAGAGGAGGGACACGTTCCCACAGAGCCCAAGGTAACCTCTAATCCTTCAATTCCGGTTAAATCTAATTTACCTACTTTTCCTTGTAGGTTGGAAAAGACGAAAAAGGCAGAAAAGGAGAAAGAAATCTTGGGACGTGTTTAGGAAAATAGAGATTAACATCCCCACCGGATGCAATCAAGCAAGTACCGGTATGCAAAATTTTGAAGGACTTGTGCACCCATAAAAGGAAGCTAAGGGGTGATGAGAGAGTGGTTGTGGGAGAAAAGCGTGTCACCTGTACTCAAAGGAAGCTCCCAAGTGTGGGATCCAGGTATGTTCACGCATCCCCGTAAAATAGGAGATACCATGATTAGGAGAGCAATGCTAGATTTAGGGGCTTCAATTAATGTGATGCCTAAAACCATTTATGCCTCTCTAAATCTTGGGCCACTTAAGGAGACTGGCATCATCATTCAACTAGCGGACCGTACTAATGCTTATCCTGAGGGGTTAGTTGAAGATGTTTTAGTACAAGTTAATGAGCTTATATTTCCAGCAGATTTTTATGTCCTAGATATGGGAGATGAAAGATCATTAAATCCGTCACCTATTTTGTTAGGTCGGCCTTTTCTAAGCACTGCTAGGACCAAAATAGATGTGAATGAGGGTACTTTATCAATGGAGTTTGATGGAGCAATTGTACATTTTAATATCTTTGATGCAATGAAGTACCCGAAAGAATCTAACTCAGTTTTTGCTTTAAGTGTTGTTGAGCCCCTTGTACAGGAAACTCTTGAGTTAGATGGAAAAGATGCACTGGAGGTGGCCTTAACCAAACATTTGGAATTGGGAGAACCTCCTGAGATGGAGATCAGTGAGGAGTTGTGCCATGTGGTTGAGGCCTTGCATTCACTCCCACCTATTTCCTCAAGGTATGAAGTAACTTCTCTTTTTATACCGGAAATCCAACAAAATTGTTGCCTCTCGCTGTAGGCACCAGAGTTAGAGCTCAAACCTCTCCCGAGCCATTTGAAGTATGCCTTTCTTGGAGATAAGGAGACACTCCCAGTTATTATTTCTTCACAATTATCGCCAAGTCAAGAGGAGAAGTTAGTGTCTTCTTAGAGATCATAAAGAGGTGATTGGGTGGAGTATAGCACATAAAGGGCATCAGTCCATCCTTGTGCATGCATCGGATACTGCTTGAGGTGATGCAAAACCGGTAAGGCAAGCTCAACGAAGATTGAACCCACTTATGATGGAAGTGGTTAAAAAGGAGATACTTAAACTCCTGGAGGTGGGTATCATATTTGCTATCTCTGATAGCCCATGGGTGAGACACCAAGTGGTCCCAAAAAAGGCGGGAGTAATCAGAGGAGAACCAAGAAGGAGAAATGGTCCCTGTCAGGAAGCCCACAGGATGGCGTCAATGTATAGACTACAGGAAATTAAATGCCGTCACAAACAAGGACCACTTCCCTCTCCCCTTTATTGATCAAATGATAGAGAGATTGGCTGGCCGTGTTTACTATTGTTTTCTTGATGGTTTTTCAGGTTACTTCCAAATTGCCATTGCACCAGAAGACCAAGAAAAGACCACGTTCACCTGCCCATTCGGTACTTTTGCTTATCGTAGGATGCCATTCGGTCTCTGTAATGCTCCAGCAACGTTTCAGAGGTGTATGGTAAGCATTTTCTCCGAATATGTGGAAAAGATTATCGAGGTGTTCATGGATGATTTTAGTGTATATGGGAATAGTTTTGAAGAATGTCTTGATAATCTAGCTCTAATTTTGAAAAGGTGCATGGAAACGAATTTGGTTCTCAATTGGGAAAAATGCCACTTTATGGTGGACCATGGTATTGTCCTAGGGCATGTTGTGTCGACTAAGAGAATAGAAGTAGATAAAGCAAAAATCGATATTATTTCTGCTTTACCTTACCCCGTAAGTGTACGGGACGTACGTTCCTTTTTGGGTCATGCAGGATTTTATAGAAGATTCATCAAAGACTTTTCCAAAGTTGGAGCACCCCTGTTTAAATTGTTGCAAAAGGACATACCGTTCGACTTCACCAACGAATGCAAGGTGGCGTTTGATAAATTGAAAGAGTCGTTGACATCGCCACCCATCATTCAACCACCAGACTGGAACCTCCTATTCGAAATAATGTGCGACGCAAGTGATTATGCAGTGGGAGCAGTCTTGGGACAAAGAATTGGCAAGGCAGCACATGCAATCTATTATGCATCCAAGGCCCTGAATGGAGCGCAGCTTAATTATTCTACAACTGAGAAAGAATTATTAGCTGTTGTTTTTGCACTAGAAAAATTTAGGTCTTATTTATTGGGTGCAAAAGTAATAATTTTCTCTGATCATGCAGCCTTGAGATACTTGTTGACAAAGAAGGATGCAAAGCCACGACTCTTCCGATGGATTCTGCTCCTACAGGAGTTTGATTTGGAGATAAAGGATAAAAGTGGGGCGGAGAACTTAGTAGCTGATCACCTGAGTCGTTTGCTTACAAATACAGATGACCCACCGTTGAGAGAGGCGTTTCCTGAAGAGCAATTGCTTGCCATTAATTGCGCTACTTGGTATGCTGATATTGTAAATTTTATAGTCACTAATCAATTACCTGCGGGTTGGCCAAAGGCTAAGAGGGATAAGCGAGGAGTGATGCAAGTATTTTATTTGGGATGACCCCTATCTTTGGAAGTCATGCGCTGATCAAGTGATGCGTAGATGCGTGAGTGAGTCTGAATTCAATTCCATTTTAACTTTTTGTCACTCTTATGCATGTGGTGGCCATTTTGGCCCTAAGGGAACTGCTCGTAAGGTGTTAGAAAGTGGTTTCTACTGGCCTACCCTCTTTAAAGATGCTTACGTGTTTTGCAAGTCATGTGATAGATGTCAGCGGTGGGTAATATATCCCGTAGAGACCAAATGCCCCTGCACCATATTATTTTGTGAAATTTTTGATGTTTGGGGTATTGACTTCATGGGTCCTTTTCCCTCATCTTATGGGTTTTTATATATTTTATTGGCTGTTGACTACATATCCAAATGGGTGGAAGCCAAAGCCACCCGGACTAATGATTCTAAAGTAGTTGCAGATTTCGTGAAAAGTCATATTTTTGTTCGCTTTGGAATGCCAAGGGCCATGATTAGTGATAGGGGAAAGCATTTACAGAACCGGGTGATTGCAGCTTTTCGGTATGGAGTAAGTCATAAAGTTTCCACCTCGTATCATCCACAGACCAATGGGCAAGCGGAGATTTCAAATAGAGAAGTCAAGTCAATCTTGGAGAAAATGGTCCGCCCCGATCGCAAGGATTGGAGTTTGAGGTTGGAAGATGCACTCTGGGCTTACAGGACTGCCTATAAGACACCTATTGGGATGTCTCCCTATAGGTTGGTGTTCGGTAAACCGTGCCATCTCCCTGTAGAATATGAGCACAAGGCATTTTGGGCTATTAAACAGTGCAACATGCATCTCGAGAGTGCTGGGAAAAATAGAAAACTCCAATTACAGGAATTAGAGGAGTTAAGGAATGAAGCCTATGAGAATGCATGGATTTACAAGGAAAGGAGCAAAATTTTTCATGACCAACAAATTTCAAGAAAAACATTCGAAGTGGGAAAAAAAGTGCTTCTTTATCACTCAAGGCTCAAACTTTTTCCTAGTAAGTTGCGTCCTCATTGGATTGGTCCATTTGTCGTCTCTAATGTTTTTCATTTTGGTGCAGTGGAAATCCACAGTTTGAAGACCGACAAGAGGTTTGTAGTCAATGGTCACCGCCTCAAGCCTTATTATGAAGGTTTCAATGTTGAGGAAGTGGAGATTATCACTCTTGAAGATCCTAATTTTACAACTTGAGAGCTTTCGTTATGTCTAGCCAAAGACGTTAAAGAAAGACGCTATTTGGGAGGCAACCCAAGTTTTTTTTTTTTCAAAGAAGACACTAATAACATATGAACATAAAAGCACTTGCTAACTAGGAGTACAATTGCCTTCATTACTCATGATATCCTCATACAAAAGAACATTAAGTCACTTCTTTGACATAAGGTTCAAAGAACGGGGTCTATAACAAAAACGGGTTACAAGGTGATCAAATGTGTTGTTAAACAAAGAAAAAGGTCTAAGGTCCAACTTGGTCAACTAGTGGAAAAATAGTAAAGGTGGGTTTTTAGAAAGCCAAAAAGGGTAAATCCTAATTGCCCTTATCATTTTCTTGCACCAAATTCAATAATGTGGCCTTGACACGTATATCATAGCAAGTTCTAGAATAATCTAACTAGATGTGATAATTACACTCAAAAACGAATTCAAGGAAGAATCTGAATAATGAACAATTTAAGCTCAAAAGCTCACAAATGGCTATATATGTCATGTCAAGAACGTCCCTTTTTCAAGTCAATTTCAAGTACATAATGGAATATTCATGCCATTTCCATTCTACTACTCCTAATTGCAATTTAACCACAAAATACCCACTCATTATAAAAAGACAACACCAACAAGCAACTAGAGAATAAAATGAACAAAAATAGAAACTGAAGTTAAAATCAAAACCACGAAAAACTAAAATAAGAGTTATCAAAGCCTATCAAAGCCAAACCAATCCCCCCCACACCTAAACATGACATTGTCCTCAATGGAAAAAGAGAAGAGAAGGAACGGAGGACTCCCCTGAAGAGCTAGGCTAGGGCCGGGAAGGAACGATAGGTAGGGACCGCATAGACTCAAAGAAAGCCTCCATAGTCCCTGCCATGCGATAGTTGGAGCTCAATAGCTTCCAAACGACCATCCATGCGATGAAGCTGCTCTTCCATGCGACGACGGCATCCCGAAAAATGGTGGAGAGCAGAGAGGAAGGACCGGCCTCATCGGAGAAGTGGAAGGACCAACATCCGAGAAACCGATAGGAGTGGAAGTACGGGTCACCAGGGGTGTAAAGTGACACTCACCGCTGAAGCACCGGATGATGCCCATTCGCTCAAGCAATCAACGTCTAGAGGTCCAGTCAAACAAGCTTACATGTTTTGGCTTTTCAGCACGGGATGCAATGCCAAGTTGAATCATTTGATCAGCCAAAATGTAATGAGAGCCCGTAATTAATGGTTTATTAGCCCTAGAGATGGCGGTGGATTTGAGCGCACCCAACACCCAAAATTTAGCCTCTCTTGGTTGACCATGCACCATAAGAAATAGAATTCAATCTTGGTAAGGGTGCCAGAGTTATCCCTTCGTCCAGAGAATGTATAAGCTAGGAGCCGTTGAATCAATCTCAAAACAGGATCCTTCAAAAAGTAAGCCTTAGATTTGCTAGGGTTGTACACCTGTTTATCAATGGACCACTCCCTCCAAATGTCAATATAGTCAGAAACAAAAGGCTTCACATAATCACAAGTACGGTAAGATAGGCTTGGATGTAACCTCGTTTTCCACAAATCCCAATATCACATTAAATTCAGTAATAGACAAATGGCACACATGACCCATTAATCTAAATTTAATCACACCAGGGGTATCCAAAGTGCAATTAGGGGGTCGAACAAACTGAAAAGTGGAGTAAAATTCCCATGACAATTCAGAGTAGGTGGGGCCGTCAGCCAACAGAAATTTTTCCCAACCAATATTAGAGAATAACTGAAACACTTCATCATCGACTTTTAACCGAGCAACAGTTGCAGGATGGATGCATTTACAAGCAGCAAATGGGCGGCCCCTAATTTGCTCAAAACGAGCTTGTTGCTCAACAGTAAACCCCTCCAGAGACGCTCCCACATGCGAGCCATCATGTGGCATAAACCCGGTAGGTAATCCTAACCGAGAACGTTTTCTAGGCCGAGAAGTAGTAGCTCCCGAAGGTGGTGATGGTTTAGGCCTAGAAGGAGTGGGCTCTAATTTGATTGGGGCTTTGCCTTTTTTCAAAGACTTTCGTTTAGTTTTAGCCATTGCTAGGCTAGCAAAATCCCAATGCTCACAGAGGGAGGCAACAAACACCAAGTGAAACCCACAAAAAATCGAAATGCACCAACAAATGTCTCAAGAATATCAGCAGCGGCACACTTGCGTATAGGCTACAACCACCCGAAAAATGCACCAGAAACACCAATGGCAACAAGGACCCACTTACGGCAATCAATTCAAGGCTAAGAATTAGCAAGTGAATGAGACAGGAACTCAACCAAACAAATATCGGGCTACAGCAACAACCAAACCGAATCTGTCATCAGCTACCATGAAAACTAATCTGGCCTCAGCTATAGTTAAAACTAATCTTGGCATCAGCTAGTGAAGAGAAATAGGAAACTGAAACCTTAAAGCTGGCACTCGGGCCAGGCAGCGGCAATGAGAGAGAAGCATAGCAGCACACAGCAACACACAGAGAGCGGCAATGGAGATGGGTGGAGGTGATGGCACCGGATCGACCGATGGTGGCGGGTGGAAGAACGTGGTAGTCGTGCAATGGAAGAAAGGGCAGCAACCCAGCAACTCCGGTGGTTTGAGAGCAACAAAGCAGCGAGATGAAAGCTTGAGGTGGTGGTCGGGTGCAGCCTGGCGGCGACGTCCAGGAGCAGCAACGGTGGCAAATAAGCACCTAAGCTTCAACGGCTCAAAGCAAATGACGGCCGACGCAATGTGGCAGAACGCGGCGATCAATAAGACTCAAGGCGGGCGACTGAGGCAAAGACCGGTGGCAGCCACGAACAAAGGCAACAGTGCCGGGCGAACGACAATGAAAGAACAGCAAATTGCCCTGAGAGAACAATGACCAATGGAGGGTGGTGTCGGAAGAGATGAGCAAAACAAAAGGAAAAGAAAACAAAAGAAAACAAGGAAGAAGAAGATATGTGGAAAAGGAAAGAAAAGAAGGAAAAAAGCAAAAAAAGAAAGGAAAAAACGCTTCGATTATTTGATTTCTTTTTTTTTTTTTTTTTTTGGTTTTGTTCTTGTTCTTGGTGGGCGAAGACTTCCAGATTATAGCCAAACCATAATGGAGAGTCTTCAATTTTTTTTTTTTTTTTTTAGGCGAAAACTTCCGGATTATAGCCAATATACGATGGAGAGTCTTGTCCAAAAATGTTGTGTAGACGAAATTTGACCAGAAGACTTTCCTCCTTACAACCAAGGCACGCCCTAACTGTGAAAGTCTTCTGTCCAAATCAAACGAAAAACCTCACTACACCATATTCTTGCACACACATCCAAGGCCGAAAAATAGAAAAAAAAACTTGGGTTGCCTCCCAAATAGCGCATTTCTTTAACGTCTTTGGCTAGACATAACGAAAGCTCTCAAGTTGTAAAATTAGGATCTTCAAGAGTGATAATCTCCACTTCCTCAACATTGAAACCTTCATAATAAGGCTTGAGGCGGTGACCATTGACTACAAACCTCTTGTCGGTCTTCAAACTGTGGATTTCCACTGCACCAAAATGAAAAACATTAGAGACGACAAATGGACCAATCCAATGAGGACGCAACTTACCAGGAAAAAGTTTGAGCCTTGAGTGATAAAGGAGCACTTTTTTTCCCACTTCGAATGTTTTTCTTCAAATTTGTTGGTCATGAAAAATTTTGCTCCTTTCCTTGTAAATCCATGCATTCTCATAGGCTTCATTCCTTAACTCCTCTAATTCCTGTAATTGGAGTTTTCTATTTTTCCCAGCACTCTCGAGATGCATGTTGCACTGTTTAATAGCCCAAAATGCCTTGTGCTCATATTCTACAGGGAGATGGCACGGTTTACCGAACACCAACCTATAGGGAGACATCCCAATAGGTGTCTTATAGGCAGTCCTGTAAGCCCAGAGTGCATCTTCCAACCTCAAACTCCAATCCTTGCGATCGGGGCGGACCATTTTCTCCAAGATTGACTTGACTTCTCTATTTGAAATCTCCGCTTGCCCATTGGTCTGTGGATGATACGAGGTGGAAACTTTATGACTTACTCCATACCGACGGAGCAAAGCTGCAATCACCCGGTTACAGAAATGCTTTCCCCTATCACTAATCATGGCCCTTGGCATTCCAAAGCGAACAAAAATATGGCTTTTCACGAAATCTGCAACTACTTTAGAATCATTAGTCCGGGTGGCTTTGGCTTCCACCCATTTGGATACGTAGTCAACAGCCAATAAAATATATAAAAACCCATAAGATGAGGGAAAAGGACCCATGAAGTCAATACCCCAAACATCAAAAATTTCACAAAATAATATGGGGGTCTGGGGCATTTGGTCTCTACGGGATATATTACCTACCCGTTGACATCTATCACATGACTTGCAAAACACGTAAGCATCTTTAAAGAGGGTAGGCCAGTAGAAACCACTTTCTAACACCTTACGAGCAGTTCGCTTAGGGCCAAAATGGCCACCACATGCATAAGAGTGACAAAAAGTTAAAATGGAATTGAATTCAGACTCACTCACGCATCTACGCATCACTTGATCAGCGCATGACTTCCAAAGATAGGGGTCATCCCAAATAAAATACTTGGCATCACTCCTCAGTTTATCCCTCTTAGCCTTTGGCCAACCTGCAGGTAATTGATTAGTGACTATAAAATTTACAATATCAGCATACCAAGGCGTAGACGAATTAATGGCAAGCAATTGCTCTTCAGGAAATGCCTCTCTCAACGGTGGGTCCTCTGTATTTGTAAGCAAACGACTCAGGTGATCAGCTACTAAGTTCTCCGCCCCACTTTATCACATCTAGTTAGATTATTCTAGAACTTGCTATGATATACGTGTCAAGGCCACATTATTGAATTTGGTGCAAGGAAATGATAAGGGCAATTAGGATTTACCCTTTTTGGCTTTCTAAAAACCCACCTTTACTATTTTTCCACTAGTTGACCAAGTTGGACCTTAGACCTTTTTCTTTGTTTAACAACACATTTGATCACCTTGTAACCCGTTTTTGTTATAGACCCCGTTGTTTGAACCTTATGTCAAAGAAGTTACTTAATGTTCTTTTGTATGAGGATATCATGAGTAATGAAGGCGATTGTACTCCTAGTTAGCAAGTGCTTTTATGTTCATATGTTATTAGTGTCTTCTTTGAAAAAAAAAATTGAAAAAAAAAAGAAAAAGAACAAAAAAAAAAAGGAAAAAATGGGTGAAGCACGTTTGAAAAAAAAGGAAGAAGTGCTTTGATAGTGGAACTAATCCTTTTGTTTTGTATGCACTTGCTAGGCTCGAGAAGTTGTTGTCATGCTTAAGAGCCAATTATGTGAATGATTGTGATATTTAAATTCATGCACAAGACATTTTGGAATTTTCTTTGATATTTATGAGCCTAAATTACCTTTTTGACCAACCTTTACCCTAAGCCCCATTACAACCCTGGCAAAGACCCTTTGATTCTTGCATGTGAATTCATATTCAGTGGTGGAGATGTGATAGATTAGCAAGTTTATGGTAATTTCTTTCTATGGTGTTGATTTGAGCGTATATGTCCCATTCTAAACATCTTGAGTGCTGAGTGTATACACTATTTTCCATGTGAGGTTTGTCAAGTCTTGAATATCCTGATTTTGATGAGATTGTCAAGGAAATGTGGATTATTTGTGCTATGATATTATGCTATTCTATGGTTGATTCTGATTTTTGAGTCTTTGAATGCTTGAGGGCAAGCATTGACTAGGTGTGGGGGGAATTGTTAAGTCTTAAATTACATGCTTTATTTGTGGACATTTTCCCTCAATTATGGCCTAGATATGATTTTAATTGCTTTATTCTACTCATATTTGGTTTTGGTATTGATTTTAGGTTCTTGGAATTAATTGAAGATTAAAAGCTCTATTTTTGGTGAAAATTCCAGAAGACCTTCAAGGATAGGGCGTAGGCGCGCTACATTGGGCTGTGAAGAAGAATCTCTGTGGAAAAAATCCTACGCCTGACAATTCCTACCATTGGTGGAAGATTTTATTTATTTTCAGTAATTGATTGAAGACCCTTTTAATTAGGGATTTTTAGTAATTGGTTTCCTTATTTACCTTATTAATGCTTTTTAGGAAAATAGATTCCAACTAGGACTAGGTTTCCTAAGTGAATAGGGAAGCTTAGGTTTTTATTAATTTGTTACCATCGAAGTCGCTTAAAAAAAAAGAGAGGGACATTCGCACAATTGAGTGAGGAAGACAAAAACTTCTTCATAGTTTTGCTCTCTCTCGTTTTTCTTTCTTGTGATTAGTCACGCTGACATCCAAGGAAAGAAGCATTTTGGCTGCCAACGTTCATTGTTGATTGGGAAGCTTAGTTATTTCATATCTTTGTTTCGTCCCTTTTTGGTTATGTTGATTATTGAAAATTCCTCAAACAAACCACGTGGGATGGCTAAGATGAGGAGCGGCTAAAACCCTCATCTACTCAAAGGTCAACTCAAAGGCGCGATCCAATACATTTGTGAGATCTAATCGAATCTCTAACTTTTCTTTTAATTTGTTACTATTCGTACGTTTTTTGGATTAATTGATTGGGGGTTACTTTGTTAATTGAGTATCGCGGCCAGGTATTTAAATTAACTTAATAGCCTACTGTCAAATTAACTAATTGAATACGTAATCGTTCATTTAGTTAATTACAAGTGACGACCACCATAATTGGTTTATGTTGGGAAAACGTATGATCTAGCTTAAATGGACCCTCTTAGCTTGTTCATTGGTTAGGGTTGGGTTTTTCTAAATTTTAATGCAATTGGATAATTAAATTCCTATGGTCGTACCTAGGGTTGTTATCTGGTTAGGGAAGCAGTCAACGGTCGTACCTTGGCTGTCGAAAAAGTAAGGAAAAACTGGTTGTCAGAGCTTGTTGATAACTATAACTAACCTAGTGACAAATGATTGAATTATTCTTGCATCAATGATCAAGTAATTGGACTGTGCCTGAGAAGTTGTTCCTTTGGGTAGAATTTCACTACTTTCATTTCTATTAAATTATTCTCTAATTGTTCTTTGGTGATTTATTTAGTTGGTATTTTCATTTCTCATTTACTTACTTTATTTCTTGTTCTATTCCATCCAAACCCCCCATTTTCCTGTAACTTGGAAAGAAACAATTTCCTACCGTTCCCTGAGGAGACGACCCTACTTGCCACTTTTACAAATTAATTAAATTCTCTGGTTAATTTCTGGTATATCGGATTAAGTAAACTCCTTGGAATCAGGGTGAAGCTAGTAACCCATTGCACATCCGGAGTCCCTGCTCCAGTACCAGATTTAAATCGGGAGTATTCTTGTGGACAGTTAGGTTTTAATATTTATTATTGTACTGGTTCGGCACCTGTCAACATAGAAGGAAGTGTTCGTGGTAAGAACATAACCACCATGATTCGAATATTATCACCTTTCAATTAAGTAACCATTACATAACTGATAAATCTATTGAGTGAAAATGAGGACTTATGGCCATATCTAGTCACTCATAAAGTTATTTGACTATTACATGTGGGTCAAGTGGGAGAATGTAAGACTAACCTCTTTTAGAGACAATTATGACCCACATGATTTATTGATTAATTGATTGACATTAATTGACATCCTGGTTAATTGATTGATATTTTGTCAATTATTAATTGAATATCTCCTATTAATGATAATTGATTGGTATATTCTGTTGATTGATATTTCATTCAATCAAATCACCAATCAAATCAATCAAATAGTCAAAATATTATTTTCAGTTATGAATTATGGTATGATTTCCTTGATGGAAGGAAACCTTAGGGATATTGATATTTGCAAGTAAGGGTCCCTAACCTAGCCTATAAATAGCCTGTGATATTCCATCAAATCATGGTTCTTTGGTTAGGCATAGGTTGGAAGTCTCTTACTCTAAGTTTCTCTCTACAAATCTTCTTCTTCTACATATTTTCTTAGTTTAGAAAAGAAGGACAAAAGGACAAGAAGACTAGAGGAAGAAGATAAGAAGGCTTGACTACCAATCTCTGTTTGACGACAATGGCTGGAGGTAATCTAATATAAATTTCCGCCATGTATGTTTATATTATTATGTTAATTTAACAATTGCTTCACAATATCCACCTTTACTGATGCCCCAAAATGATTTTCAAACTCAGCTGTCTTTGATGGGTTACAGCTTAATTTTCATACTTTGTGTTCAAGAATTTTTGAGAATCTTAGGGATGCTTTTGTGCTAAAGTTTCCTTCACTGCAGCCACCTTTTTCATGGCATGAGTTCTACAATTTCATTGCTAATCTGCAGTGACCATCTTCAGTACATTGTGTCACTTGGCATAGACCTTCTGTGGGACAATTAAAATTAAATATAGATGGGTGTTCGAAAGGAAATCCTGGCCTTAGCTGGGGTGGTGGAGTTCTTCGTGATGCTGATGGACGAGTGATTTTGGCGTGTTTCTTTGGACAGCCTAGTAGTATTAAGGCTGAAGCAAGAGCATTGGTCTTTGGCTTGAAGCCATGCATGCATTCAAGATGGTTATGTGAATTTCTGATTGAATCTGATTCATGAGTCTCAGTTAATGTGTTGAAGGGGTTATGCCAATGTCCATGGGTGATCCAAAATGAGGTGGACGAAATTTTGTCATTTTCTCACTCTTTTTTGAATATTCCTCGTTGTTTTCGCCAAGCTAATAAGGTGGTAGATATTTTATCTTACTTTGGCTGTTTCGAAGCTAAGGATCCCATTTTTACTTCTGAGGCTGCTCTACCACGGATGGCAAGAGGAGAGGTTCGGCTTGATAGACTTGGTCTTCCTACTGTGCGTAGGCATTAAGTTTTCCATGCGATCGTTAATATCTTTCTTCTTCCTAATATGTTTGTTTAGGTTTTTGTAAGAGAGTAGTACTCCTTATTTACTTCTTCTAATTTGCATTTGGTCTTGGTAGGTAAGGCTTATGCCTCCTCCTTTTGTCCCTCTCTATGTACGGGATTTGCCACTTAAGAAAAAAAAAAAGAGGGAGCTGATGCTCCAGTAGTACCTTCATTCCATTGTAAACCTCCAGCGATATAATCAATCAGAAGCCTTTTGCTTATTGCTTACCGTTTAACAAACTAATTGTACTGATTTTAACATTTCTGCTAAGATCTTTTAGTACCGTTTTCTAGAGCAAATGAAACTGCAACATGCTCTATATAAAAAATCCTTCACGCTATGTTCATATTCCCAATTGCTTATAGTTTGCACGTTCGTCTAATCCTGTTTGAGGTTGAGCCCTCACATTGATAATCATGAGAAGAATAAAGTAAGAGAAAATGACCAATTCAGTCCTTCAACCTTTTTTCTTAAACCAATTTCATTATTGATCTTTTATTTGGGTGTTTTTAGTCATTTAACTTAAATTTAAGAGTCAATTTCATCCTTTTATGATGGTGCTACCAATTAGTTTATTTTCCGGAACAAAGATGACCACCAAGTTAGGGGCAAAATAGGAATTACAAATAATGGTCATTCTTGAAACAAAATAAAAAGTTTTTCTATTCAATAGGGATGATGTTGCAATTTTAAAAATTTTATCATCTTCTTCTTCTTCGCCGAAAACCAAATTACTCAAATATATGAGGGAAAAAAAAGATTCTTCACCAATAACATATATGGAAGAAAATTACAATGACATATATGGAAAATCATTCAGCACTGAAAACCAAATGATTTTGAAGTTTACTAGTAGATGACATCTTGCTTAAAAGCCAAAAATCCGGCCCCGTCACTCACCTCTGAGCTTCTTGGGCCTTTATTTATAATATGCTATATATTATCCTTATCTTGGACATAGGATGTGATGGCTAAATTCAGACGACGGTTTGCTGACGCCGAACCCATGTTCAAGGAGATAAATTGTCACTCTTAACCCCCTCTCGGTGGAGGGGTGGCGAGCTTCCACGTGGAGGTCTGGGTGGACTCCATTTCAGTGGAGGTGCGCTCCTTTTTGGTGGTGGAGGAGGTGGGGCTGTCTTTTTAGGTGGTGGTGATCTCCACCGTGGAGGTAGAAGTGGAGTAGGAGAGTGTGGCAGCTGTGAAGGAGGCGGAGTTGGTGGTGGCGCTGAAAGTGGCTGAGGTGATGGAGGTGGAGGCGATGCGGCGGCCAAAACCACGGTGGCCAAAACATAGCATCCGTATTCACAATAAAAATGGCAAAGATAGCTAGGAGTTTCCATAGCGAAGACTTGTGGCTCGCCATGGTTGCTAAAATGAAGCATTAGCTATTAACTGCCTCCCTTGTGGAGTTGATGGTTCGGTCATGGTTTATATCGGTGAGGATTCTTACATTTACCTTAATGGTGACTGTTGATGAACATGCAAATTGCATAACTACCACGCACCTCTTACAAAATGTAAGCATGCATGTGAAGTGCTTTCGACCTCTAGCTATAGGGTTCGGTAAATTTTACACTAATTTTTAAGATTTATCTATCTCTAGCTTAGATTAGATTAGATTGCTAAGTATCGATTGCTACTTAAATGATCCACTTTGAGTTGACAACTAGTCAGAATGCACAGCTTTATTTTAGAAATACATGCACCAAAACAAGTTTGAATTAACTGATAAGATGTTTGCCCTCTATTTCTTCTTACTGTCACTCTACTTACTTTGATTTATTTTATATTCTATTGAAATGGCTAGAATGATCTCATATCATGGCTTAAAGGTTCTTGAAATTCAAATTCTTTTGCAACCATAATTGAGGTTTAGTCTATCTTTTGATTGTCAATATACATATACATACACAAATACATTCACATGGGATGATAAATTTAGCATTTGTGTTTACAATGAATTTGGCGAAGACTGCTAGGAGTTGCCATAGCAAACCCATCTGGCGCACCACGACTGCTAAAGAGATGTTTTAGCTGTTAACTGCCTCACTTGTGGGGTTTGATGGTTCAGGCAAGGTATACACAGATGATGATTCTTGCCTTTACCTTTAATGCTGAATGTGATGAACTTGCAAATTCCTTAATAACCAAGTGTTGTACAAAGTATAGCACGCATGTAAAATGCTACTTCTAGATTAGTGTTTGTTAAGAGCCGCTCTAATTGTAGGTATAGGTACGTCTGGCTTATAGATTAGATTTGCAAATATAGAGTATTACTTGACTGAGGCAAATTAATTGATTGATAATAAGTAGGCATGCACAGCTCAATCTCTTTTTATTAGCATTCTACCCACTTTGTTTTTAATCTATATTTGGTTGGAATGATAAGAATGATCCTATATTTATCCATGTCCATACCTTTTTGAACTAATGAAGAGTTAGAAGCAAAATTTGAAATTGAAATTTTTATATAACACTAATCAAGATTAAGGCTCTTTGTAAATCGTTGCTATATATTTTATCTGTTCGAGAATTTTTCTTCTACATATGATTACTAAATGATCATAAAAATGAGCAGGTACAATTTTAAGTATTTCTATTAATCATACGAACAGAAAATACTTAGATATGATATATCAATATTAACGATATATTTCTCAATATAGTTTGACCTTATTTTGCTTTGAACCAAACTAAAAAATATGCATCACATAAAGGTGTATAAACTTTTGAAGTGTTTAGCAGAACATTTAATAGGAATTGTATACGTTCAATGACAGGTGTCGAGCCTGTACAATAATAATTAATAGACCTAATGCCAATAAAAATAACCAAAAGCTAATCCCAGGTGCTGGAGGGGACTGGATGTGCAATGGGTTCAGCTTCACCGATTCAAGGAGTATACTTGATCCGATATACCGGATTAGTTAAATTTTTGTAGTGCAGGGACTGGGAAAATTAACTCCTTTTCAAGTGACAAGAATTGGGGAATTTTGAGAATTGTATGCTAACAAAATATTAACTAATTAACCAACTAGGAATTAAGAGAGAATTAATGAAAAACTCTAGCCAAGGATACACTTGAAATGGTTCAAATAACCGATCATTGATGCAAATATAATTCCAACATTCATTGATAAATAAACAGGTTTTCATGATCAGATTCTCTCTAATGTTTGATAGCCAAGGTACGACCATTGACTATTTCTAATCCAGAATAACCCTAGGTGCACCATGATTTAATTCTAATTGCATTAAAATTAGAGAAACCCCTGTTCTAATTAACAAACACGCTGGTTCATTTAAATTAGATTATATATTTCCCGACACAAACCCATTATGCCGGTTGCTGGGATTAAAGTAATCAAACAATTACGGTTCAATTACTCTAATTAGCAAATAGATCGCGTGAATAATTAAATATTGTACACCTATTTAATCACAAACGATCACTATAATCAATAAAACATACAAATACAATGAATAGAAGAAATAAATAAAATTGATTAGATCTCACAGTAAAAGTTGAACCAAATCCTCAGTTGTTTCCTTGACTAGAAATAAGAAATTAGCCCTCCATTAATGGAGAACAAATCATGCAAGAGCCGTGAGAAGCTTTCCAATTGTTTTCCTAATTGCCGACAAAACAAAGAGAATAAGACAATTGATTGTCTTCCGTTTCTTCCGTTGGCCGACCAAAGGAAGAAATATGATAGTCACACCAAGAAAACGTCTTCTTGTGTCTTGTGTTCCCAGGCGCAAGAGGAAGCAAAGCGAAAGTAATAGCCAAAAAGAATCTGAACACCCCAAAGGAAAAGACAAAAAACTAATAAAGTACTACTCCCGTTGCTTCCTCTTTTTTTTTTCTTTATACTATTAATTCTAATTTCCCAATATAACAATCCTAATCCTACTACTACTAGCCCCTTTACAAAGTGGAATTTTCCTAATTTAAATAGCTCTTTGACTTCAACTTGGATTAGGAAACTTCCTTGTGTCCACCCCGAATATTCTTCAAAATCACCAATTAAGCCCATTTTTGCTCCAATTCCTACAATTGACACAAAATACCAAATATAAGTAGAATCAAGCAATTAAAACAATATTTGGTATAAATAGAAAGCGAAATAGGAACAAATATACCGATAAAATACACCTTATCATTCAATAAAACTTTCCAAAATATACTTAGTATGTTTTTGGTGTTGAACAAGAAATAATCTTATGAAACTCCAAAAGTTGATGCTGAAAATATCATAAGTGGAAGACAATCATACGAAAGCGAGAGATTGAGAGGTGGGATACTAATATTGCCAGTTGCCACCCTTAACTTAGATGTGACTGTCATAAGTTTCTCCTTTGTTATAAAAAATTACAAATGGTTTGAATTCTTTCGTAACATTTGCAATCCATTCTCGTGTTATATATCCTTTAACATACACAAACATGTCTCTTTGCAAATCAAATTGACTGGGGCAATCTTTTGACATACGCCCGTGCACGCGCTCGCACGTGTGTAGTGGAGATTTTTATTTCCCACGTAAACGTAATACTGAAGCGCTAAATGTGGGAACGGACGAAAGTTGGAGGGAGATGAGCTTACCATCTTAATTTTTGATGGTAATTTTGTTATGGTTTGGTCATACCTTTTTATATCTGTGTTGTTTCTGCTAACGAGTAATTCTTTTTTATATAAGACTTTAGAGGCAAATAATTTTTTTTATTGCTGTTACTTTGGGAAACAGAACAGAAATTTTATTAATAGAGAAAGGAGGCCAGTTCACTAGTTCAGATACCTTAAACGACTTAAGCAATCATTGTCTTAAAAAAAAAAAAAAAGAGGATGACGACAACAAATATTTGGGACTTTGTAAGAAAATAAATTATTAAAAGAAATGAGGAAAAGAAAGGGAATTAGTACAGCTGTACAGGCAAAGAAAAGAAATGAAGAATTCAGGTCACTGGGAATCGAAATTTTCGCCTTCAATTAAGAAAAAAGGAGTTAATCATCTAGAATCCTTGCATGAAATCAAAAGTGGTGCATAAGATTAATTAGTATGGTAGTAATGTACAATGTTAAGCAGGATACGGAAAATAGGTTGGGTTATTTAGCTAACGATGTAAATATCAATAAAAGGAGGGCAATGCATGCACTAACTTTATGAATAGAAAAGGTATGAACTAATCTTATATACACTAGAATCTTCATATACATGTCATACGTACAAAAAATTAAAATTAAATGACACGAATCAAAGGATGTTACTATATATGAGATTAATTTTAAACATTTAAAAAAAAACTTTGTGTTGGGAGCTTTAATTGTCAGGAGCTGTATGCAGACAGGTTAAGCTCTTAAAGTTCAATATTTCTCTAATTATTGAATATTTGTAGTGTTATGAATCTTCAAAAGATTTTAGAAACTAAAATAACTTTCATATCTAATCAGAATTAGTTGCTTTGTTATGCCATTTGCATCTACTTAAGCTGTGGTCTGTTTGCAGCCGAAAATACATGCATATTGACAAAAATGTCATTGGCCAGTTTGCCACTGAATTGAATGAAAGGAAAGGGCATAAGCAAATTAAAGTGCTTATACCTTTTTTGGTACGCAATTAAAGCACTTATCTTAATTTAAAAGTCACGTATTCTTCGATCTTGCATTTAATTCCAACTTAATCACAAGTAAGCACAAGCGCTTTTACCTACGTACATGCAGGAGGATGAATTTTCTCTTTCGTGACCAATACGGAGCCACCATATGATGAAGGTGGGCAATTATCCTTCTGAAATTCAAAACAATTGAAAATGCCCGCAAAAAATTCTTAATTATTATTAATTTCCTTATATTTGCACCCCTAAGATTCTGGAAGATTCCCTTCCTTTTGCCCTACCGTTTTTTTAATTTTCTTCTTTCTTTGCATTGCCTAATAAGGAAAAAAAACTGGTTTTCACCTTTATTTTATAAAAGATCTAAGAAATCACGGTGAGAATAGAGAGAATCTGAATTTCTTTGTTTTTTAAAGCCTAATAGGTCAGTTGGGGGAGGGTGGCCGGAGATAGGGAAAAGGAGGGGAGAGATGAAGAGTAGAAGCCAGCGGAGGGACAAGCAATAGGCGGAGTTGCTAACATTGTTAAAAACCCTTTAAAAAATACTTTAAAACATGAAATTATATATTTTAATACAACACATACGTACAATTTAAATTTTATGAAAACTTCCATCGAAATGGACTCCTGCAAAATTTAAATTTTTTTTTAATGTAAATGGAAGATCTCTAGCCACTCGATACATGTGCTTATGATCACTACTTTCTAATACCATTCGACACATGTAAAGTAGCATCATTTTTCAAACTCATCTGTTGTACACTTGGCTCACAATCTGAATGACTAATATTCTGAAAGCCACGCCGTACACCTTCACTTGGTCGAGTGGCTCTGGCGCCACTCCTAATCCCTAAGAGATGCCTGCGTTATTCCAATATATACTTGGAAAATTATATACAATCTCTCTACAGTTTCACATAATGTCAAATGATTCGTTTAAGATTTGAAAATAATCACATAATCTTTGTAATTTTATGGAAAGTGAAAAATGAATAATCAATTACTACAATTTAGACTACACGCATCCTAAACGTGCTTATGATGAATTATAACATCCACTTAACTACCCTTATGGTTTTAGTAAATATCCACTTTACCTGCTATAATTTTTATATTTATCCACATAGTTCCTCTATGATTTTATACAAGTTGGCATTTGATTTAGCATTTAAGTAAGGGTATAACTAGTATCTCAGCTAATGACATTACATAGGCTATTTTTCGTTAATTTTTTTTAGTTTACATGAGATCATAGGAGGATAAAATGAATGTTTTAAAATATTAGGAGAGTTATGCAGCAATAGATGAAATCACAAGTGTAAACATATTTCTATTTGCAATTGCTAGAAATAATTCAAGGTTGAGGTCTTTCACATTGAATATTTTGTGGCAAAAAATTGAATTTTGAGAATTAGTGACAATTTAAAATGTGGGTTCGAAGTTGAGATCTTTCCCTTTGGATTTTGGGAGGTGAAAATTGAAAGCTAAAGAAATTTAAAATTTTGGTAGGTACTGCATGTGAGAAGTTGTGAGTAGTAGCCACGGGAGGAACCAGGTGCACCTATGGATGGGTAAATATGTGCAAATATTGTAACTCTACCATTCATCATATTTGATAGCCTGTAGGCGAAGAAGCAAAAGCTATCAGATATGCACTGTGCGAAGCAAAAGAAGCTGGATGAAGCAAAATAGAATGTCAGTCTGATTGTAAGCTTCTAATTGATAAAATCAACATGCAAACATAGGAGTGCTCATTTTTTATTACTGTACTTGAAGATATTGGTAGCCACAGACTGTGAGACACAAACTGGCAAAATTTGCCATTGACTTATGTGAAGATGTTTCCTGGAAGGATTCCTTTTCACTTGGCTACTAGATTCAACCAAGAATGATGTAATGAGCAGTTGCCCAGACTGACGTAACTTCTAGTTCTATGTTATAAAATTTCGGCCGCTTTTTGAGGGGAAAAAAAATAACCTACCAATTCCTACAAGAAAAATAAAAACAAAAAAGGAGAAAATAAACCTAGCAAATGCATGGATATAGTTCAAACAAAGTATCTAGTTCTCGATGTTTACTTTTTGCTAGATCAGCTAGGAGACTTCATAGTTCAGACAGACTAATCACTCATTTCATCTTCTTATATATCCCGAGTCATATGAAAATTCAAAGGGTTACTTTTAAAAATTAGCATCAAGAGTATTTAAACTCATAAAGCAATATAACTTTCGTGTTATTGATATATATAAGAATTTAACCCAAAAAAGGAGTTTTTATTTTTATTTTTTGTTATTGATGCATTTACCTTATCGGGAGGGCCTAATCCACTAGGATCACTCGGCCAGTTGCAGTCCAGCCGTGTTGGCTGGTTTGGTATGAGCTAATCTAGCAGCAAAAATATAAGACATGAGGCTGAATTAGACGGCCAAAGTTGAGGGTTCAAGGCTTCTTTCCCTCCACGCACTCCCCGCCCCCCTCCCCCTTTTCGATTCTTCCCCTTTCTTAAATTCTATCCCTTTCCAGCTTAAAAAAAATTAAAAAGAAAATAGATGTCGTATAAAGTGTATTTATTTTATAGGAGACAACTTGATGTCTACTACCTGTTTAAGATGCATTTCAGATCTTTTGGAAACGCTCAAATGCATGCCATTTGATTTGATTCCGAAGCAATTTTTATGTCCCTTTTTTGTTCAGGCAAAGGAATTCAACACTAGAAGAAAAAGGCAAAGGCATAATTGGTACCAAAGGCAAGTTGCTAGTAATTTATAAATTTCCAAACCACCAGTAATCCAATATGCCGCAAGCAGTGAAAAGTCACTAGTTACTTGGTAAAATGAATAATAGTCATATCCAACTTAACAAGAATTTGAAATGCTCCCTACAATGTAAAAGCTCGGCTGATATCATCAAAGTAGGAAATACTAATAATTTCGGTGTAGATTCAGTACCAATATACTAGAAACGAATTAAACATTGAACTTGCTAAATTTGTGCTTAATATAACAATAGTAGTAATGACTGACGAAAATGTAAAAGATAAAGAAACTTATACAGGAGTAAAGAAATTCCAACTTACAATTGAGTACTTGTAAAAATGTCAATTAGTAAGCATTAACCATATATTAAGCAGCCAGCTAGTAAACTTTCAAAAGTTATAAATAGCAATGCCAATACCGTGGATGCTAATAATGAAAGCCAACTTACTGGTATCATGCAAAAATGCCAAATCTCTGGTCACATGAACACTAGAACCAATTCAAAGTTATTGATAACTCAAGAAAATGATGCAGGACTAGATATGAAGTGAATATGCAACAACGTCAAATTACTAGTAATTTGAGCAAATGAAAAACAATTACCGATTGCATTAACTAATTAGTAAATCTGCCTTCAGCAATTACACGTAATTTTGAAGAATTTGATTAGTTGTAATGATTCACATTCTTCTGGAAAATGTTACTCTTATTAAAAACTTTGAATAAAAAAGGCATGACTGTATACCAAACCCACCATATTATGAATTTTTTATTTGGCTGAAAGAAATTTAACCCCGACTATAACTCGAAGAGGAGTTTGCAATATCATGAGAGACTAGAGGTCCATTTTTGCAAAACTAAGTCCTCAGGTCTAAAGCAAAAATGACCTGTAGTTCACACGGCATAGTTTAATTTGCCTAAAATATAATATCCAGCTGATTGGCTTTGGTTGCCTCATCCATTGGCTGATGGGGCTTCATAAGTTGCATTTCTCACAAGTTTGCTCCTTGGTGCAATTGGATTGGAAAATGGTGTAACAAAAATTTAAAAGTAATGTAATTCAGATGAAAAACGATATAACAGAACATGAAATTATCAATTTGTCCCAAAATGGAGCAAAATTGAACTTCATCAAAAAAGTTACTGAAATAAACCGAAGTTAGTTCTGTAAGAGCTTCCATGCATTGTGCCAGGTCAAATGGGAAAACAGGTAAAACTTCAAATTTTGCTTGCAATTAGTTATTCATAAATTATCTACAATTTTGATGTATCTAGAGTTCTGCACCTTTGTTACATTTTCGTGTGTCATGAAACTTTGATTTACCTGTCTAATTTTTCCATGATATCAATGGTTTATAATTTGGGTTAGCGTATACATATAGAATTAGTAATTGTAATCAAGAAGCAACTTTCCGTTAATATGCAAATGATGCATTTGTATATGAGTCCTTCCCACAAGGTCACTATACTCTAAAGAAACCAGGCAACACGAAGAGCACTGTCATACGATAGTACTTGCATCCATCAACAAATTTTTAACGGTATGTCTACAAAATGTTATTCGGTGCATATATGAACACGTTATTAGTTGGAACTATAAAGAACTTTTAATTACTTTTCAGAAATTTGGCTACTGTAAATTTGACTTTGACTTTGATTTTGATCTGTCTTGCAATCTCATGATCAATTTTCCATTCCTTTCGTTTTCTCAAGGCTTGTAATTGGATAATAGTCCACTCATTTTCGTCCAATCGGCAACCACTGATTTCCCGAGGAAGATATATGCTTGAGATTAAAAGAAGTAGGACAGTCATCTCCTTTTCTAGAAAAGCCCATGTATATTTTATTTAGGAGAAACACAGAAAAACGGACTTGCAATCAAAACAAAAAACAAAATAAAATAAACCACTTTATTTTATTTTCATAATTAACAACGGGAAGGATATGAGGAGAGATGGGAGGGTAAAAAGAAAAAAATAAAGTACAAGAACACGCCATCTCAAAGGCAATAGAATCATACAACTGGATTCACAACAATATTGAAGCGAAAATTAAAGTTCTCCGAAGCAGGTAAATCCGCCTATAGTTATTCCTTCAGAGAAAAAGAAAAAAGCAGGATTATGGAACTGAATGGCTGATAACGGAATCTTTTTCCAAGATTTTCTGGATAGGCAGTTCTGAATTTGGAGGGTTTCGATAAAACAACAAACTCAAACAAACGACTTCAAGACAAGAACAGTATGATACTAGACATATTCTTATAACGTGTGGTTTTAGAGCATATAGTCCAAGGAAATCAGTAGGAATAAGGCGGTGCAATCGATAATGGAAATGACTTGTAATGCACGGTGGCAGGGGTGACGGTAACTAATAGTAAAGGGGTGGTTTACAGGTTTACTTGTATGTTGGTGGTGGTGGTGATGAATAATAGCTGTAAGGTGGGGGAGGTGGTGAAGTGTACTTGTATGGTGGAGGTGGTGGTGAGCTATATACATAAGGTGGTGGTGGCGGTGAAGAATAAACATATGGTGGAGGTGGGGGAGAGGTATACTTGTAAGGGGGAGGTGGGGGTGAATAATAGACGTATGGTGGAGGTGGGGGTGAACTATATTTATATGGTGGAGGTGGGGGTGAAGAGTAAACGTACGGTGGAGGTGGTGGGGAGGAGTAGACATAAGGTGGCGGTGGAGGTGAGTTGTAGACATAAGGTGGTGGTGGTGGCGATGAGTAGACATAAGGTGGGGATGGAGGCCAATAATAGTAATATGGTGGTGGCTCCGTAGGTGGCGAATCATTGCCAGCATTGACATGAAGAACCAATATGGAGACAAGGGCTAACAAATGCCATAATGATGCTTTGAGGAGAGCCATGGCTTCCCACACAAAGAAATAGTTATGAATTTTGATCAGCTACCAGTTTGCTTGATTTCCAAGAAGTTTGGGAGACTTGAAAGGAGTGAAAACATCAAATGAGGTTCACTTGATGAGAAGATGATTGCCTTTTCTCCTTTATATACACAACTCTATCGAAAATTTGTTGACTTTGTCAAATTTATGAACAGTGTTCTCTTGACGTCCTACAAGTTCTACGACGCACGCGCATGCATGAATTGTTCTTTTATCAAGGTTCACACAACAGGTAGCGTTAGGTAGGATTAGAGGCAAGAATTAGTCAGTTTAATCAGCAATCAGACTAGTATTTCAACTTGGAAATTGGTTAATTCAATACATAAATTATATTTACTCTGAATACTCTCTTAGCCTAAATTAGACGTTTTTAAAGTGTTCTTCAATAGTCTTTACCAGCAAAATATTTTATGTGGGAGTAGTTTCTCTAAAAATTGATTGAGAAATTTGACTGATGAGTAGAACTATTGAAAGGAGATCTTGTTACATGAACTTTTTGTAACTTTAAAATATTAAGTGTAAATATCTAAATTTTGTGCTCAAAAAGTGGCTGTAGGTGCTATTAAAAATCAGAAAATACATCAAGCTTAGTAGGAATGGACCATTTAGTTTTTGAAAAATATGAAGATGCCAGACGTTGTAATTTTGAGAGTTATAGAGAACTCCCAATCACTAATTTTCTTAAAAGTATCGTTATCTTATCTCTATCCATACCTTTTAGGTATTTCTACCCGTAATTTGTAATTACTTTTTTTGATTTTTAAAATCTCAAACAATATAAGTAACGTTGGAGCAGCATTATATATATCTTTATTTTCAAAGTTACATACATCTTTCAGCTAACTACTATTCTTATTTTTTATGCATTTAGAAAGTGTGCAATACGGGTAGATTATATTTCTGGCGACTGTTTCTTCTTCCGTGGATGTTGGCCCGTCTTTGTTAAATAACTAACCCGGGTGACTTATTCTACCTTGATATGATGACTTGCCCTGTTTGAGGTTAATTTGAAAACCAACCAAAAATGAAAGGCCCTAAAAGTTGAAAAATTATGCAAAACAAATTAAAGTCACGATTTCTTTTGTCAGCAGCTTACAAATTTTCCTCCTTCATGACATGAGAAAGAAATTGTAGTTTCTTGCAGTCTGTAACAAAATCTATTATATTTTAAAGAATAGTTAGTAGACATCCAAAGAATACATATTTTGACCCAACTAACCACTATCCACTTGACGTATTGTAAATGATTTTGAAGTAGTTTTGTTTGCAGATTGGCCATATAGATGTATCACTACATCTGGGATATGCATTCTTAATTCCTTCAATCCTATCATTGGTTGTTATTATATAATTGGAAGTACTCAATGAGAAGTTTTGTAGCCCTAGTATATGGAGCATCAGATTTCTGCATGTAACTAAAGTAATAATTACAGTATCAACTGGTACTACAAAAACCTGTACTGTCTGCATTAATAGTTAAGCAGGACAAAATATAGCTTGATTAAAGTTCCAATCTAAGCTCAGCTCTCAATTGCTCCTTTTTCTCTGTACTCTTTGCCACCCTGCAACTACAATTGCAACTACTTGCTTTACCATATTGTCTGCAGTGGAATATCTTCCTTTGATTTGCCTTTGGTTCCTCTCACTCCACAAGCAGTAAATTGTATCACCCAAAGCTACTCAATAAACTGTAGTAAGAAAATACTGCTCTGTATAAAGTTACACCACCAAGAAACTTCATCTTTCTGACCATATACACTTCTATAGATAGAATAAAACTGCTGAATTCGTCCCATACATAAGCTGAGCCCAGACAAGCCAGAAATATACTTAAAAACTTGGTTCAGTTCGCAGCTCTAGGAAGAATCATGATAGTTTTCAGCTTTTTATGCCAAATCTTAAAAATCTAACAAGGGTAATTGGAAGAACAAAACTTCAAATTCTTTAATTCTATTAAACCTTTTTTCCTTATCTATTTTGTATTTGGCTAAAGAACCTGATTTTACTAAAACACGAGAAACACGACCAGCATTATCTTGAAAAGGAAGTATGAAACATATGAATTGAAATATGAGTGTCTAATTCATTTGTTTCATATGCATTTATAGTCAACGAGAAAACAGCACGTGTATTGCACGCTCTAATAAAGTTTCAACTGATTGTATTTATTTAGTTAATACAAATTGATTAAGTAATAGACTAATTTTAAGGACCAAAATGTTTTCTAGTTTATTATTCAACAAGATTAAATAAATTGAGTTGATCTTGATTAAATTATATTAAATTAAATTATGAAAGTCCACTATATTTTGGACTGGCAAAATGAATCAGTATTATATAGGTTGTTAAATGATTTAAATATGTTGTCCATTTAAATTAAAGTCGATCAATGGATTTAGTAATTCACAATGGACTATTTGGGTTGGCCTATTACAAAAATTCAAATTAAATGGGTTTCTTGAATTACGAGTCACTCAAATGCAAGAAGATTCTGGAGGTTTCTTGAAAACCAAACCTACATATTTTGTTTATTAATAGATGTCTTTCCTCAAGTCAAGACACACATTGAAATTTCTAAATTCTCTAAAAACTCTTTTAGATTCTAACAGGTGTCGAACCTGTACAAAAATAAATATAACCTAACTGCCTACAGAAGAATTCCCGAATTAATTCTAGTACTGGAGCAGTGACTCCGGATGTGCAATGGGTTACTAGCTTCACCCTGATTCCAAGGAGTTTACTTTATCCGATATACCAGAATTTAACCCGAGAAATTAATTAATTTGTGTAAGTGGCAAGTAGGGTCGTCTCCTCAGGGAACTGGAAGAATTGTTTTCTATGATATAAAATAAATGGGGGGAGGGAGTTCGAATAGTTCCTAATTAATAAAACCCAATAAAAACAAATAAAAATAAACGACACCACAATATTCCAATTAAAATGAACAGTATCACAGGAATCAAATACGAAAATAAATCAATCAATAACAAGATCTAGTCAAAGGCCTAATCTCACCTTGGTTTCATCAACTTGATCACTGACACTAAATTGCATTCAATTACTTACAAATAAATTGGTTATGGTTGTCAACAAGCTCTGACAACCTGCCAATCCGTACTGTGTCGATAGCCACGACAAGGTCTGTAACTACTTCTCTTGCCAGTAGACAACCCTAAACAAGCTCTTAGGATTTAGCCCACCAACAGCATTAACAATTAGATTAGCCACCAATTCTAACCAACAAACACATAAGCTCGGTTCATTTAAGCCAGATTGAATATTCCCATGACAATAACCCAAAAGTTTCTTGTACCTCAATTACGTCAATTGTCACAAATACTAAAACCTTCCAAAGCGACATTTATTTGGCGTTCTAGATGACAGTAGATTATCCCCACAAATAAATAGTGATCAGGTATTTAATTGCAAGAAATAATCATTAACATGAACAACAGAAAATATTCAAATACTTGTAAATTAATGAAATAAAAATAATTCAAACAAGTCTCACAGAGTTGATGAACCAAGGCTCGATTAGCCTTCAACTAGACGAAGAAATTAGCCACTCTTCATTGAAAATAACCACCAAAAGATGTTTGTAGAATTTTCAATTGAGATTGACAAAAAAGAAAGAAAACAAAGGAACGAAAATACCAAAGCTTCCAAATCAACCAGCGAAGGACCAAAGGTTGGCAGCCAAAGCAATTGCGTGGAGTTGTGAGCCGTCCCGCGAGATCAATCAAGCCAAAGAGAAAACAACTCCGCCACAAGGCTTGGCCACCATGCAAGACTAATCAAAAACTAAACGTCAATTCACTACCAAGAGAAGCAGCCCCCTTTTTATCCCTAAAGCTAGTGAAAATAAAGAATAATCTCCTTTCCAAATTAGGACTCCAAAGAGTTTGAGTCCTAATTGGAATCTAACTTGCTAAAACATCCTAACAAAATAAACATGGAAACCAATTACAAATATTCCTAATTAAAAGGAGCCTTTGACCAATTCCCAAAAGTAAATGAAATCCTTATTTCCAAATATTCAGCAATTGTCTTCCATGGAAAAATGGTTCAATTCTCCAAAAAGGCAACCTTCAAATCAACACACAGCGCACCCGCGCCTTATCTGGGATTGTCTTCTGGAATTTCCCTTCAATTGCAGCTTTTAATTCCCAATTTAATTCCAATGACCTAAATCATGGTTGAAAAAACCAAATATAAGTAGAATCAAGCAATTAACACAATATTTAGGCCATAATTAGGGGAAAATATCCATAAATAATATGCATAATTAAGGACTTAACAAATTCCCCCACACCTAAACAATGCTTGCCCTCAAGCATTTACTAATTCAAAACTCAAAATCAAGATGACAAATATGAAACAGCATAATATCACAGCACAAATACTCTATATCCTCAACAATCTCATCAAAATCAGGATGTTCAATACTTGACCATCCTCACATGGAAAGTAGTGTATGCTCTCAACACTGAAGATGTTTAATGGGGACATGTTCACTCAAATCAACACCATAGAAAGTCATTGCCATAAGCTTGATAATCTATCACATCTCCACCACTGAATATGAATTCAAATGTAAGAATCAAAGGGTCTTTAACAAGGGTTGTAATGGGGCTTAGGGTAAAGGTTAGACAAAAGGTAATTTAGGTTTATAAACATCAAAGAGAATACCCAATTGTCCTTTACATGAATTGAAATATCATCTTCATTCACATATTGAGCTCTTAAGCTTGATAACAAATTCCCAAGTATAGCAAGTGCATACATAACACAGGGATTGATCCCACTATCAAAACATAGCACTTATTTACACGAGTGCTTCACAAATATTTTTTTTTCTTTTCATCATTTTTTTTTCTTTTTGGGATTTTTTTTTTGTTTCTTTTTTTTTCTTTGCAACAAGACACTGATAACATACGAACATAAAAGCACTTGCTGGCTACAGATATAATCAGCTTCCTTGACTCGTGATTTCCTCATGCTAAAGAATATTGAGGCATCCCTTTGACATTGGGTTCAAACAAAAAGGTTTAGAAGAAAAAAGGTTAAAGGGTGATAAAAATGTGTTGTTAAACCAAGAAAAAGGTTTTAGGTCCAAACTTGGTCAACTAGGGGAAAACATAATTAGGTTAGGTTTTAGAAAGCTAAAAGGGTTAAACCTAATTGCCCTTATCATTTTCATGCATCAAATCCAGTAATGTGGCCTCGACATGTATATCATAGCAAGTTCTAGAATGAACTAACTAGGTGTGATAATTACTCTCACAAACGATGAAGAATAAATTTTGAATAATGAGATATTTAAGCTCAAAACTCACAATTGGCTATATGTCATGTCAAGAACATCCCTTTTTCAAATCAATTGCAAGTAAATAGAATCTTCATGCTAATGACATTACACTACTCTAATTGCATCTCAATCACCAACTAAAAAATGAAAAATAAAACACAAACAAGCAACTAAAATTGAAAACAAACAAACACTGAAAGCTAGGAAAAATTAGAACTCAAACTAGCAAAGCCAAAATACTCCTCCCCCACACCTAAACCTTACATTGTCCCCAATGTAAGAGATAAAGAATAAGAAAAAGAACCATAGGGGACAAACAAACTTCCAATCACGAGGAGGGTATCGATCAACTATGACTCTGGGGTGGCAAGATCTCCTAGGTGATAGTTGGTGGCATGGGCACTTTAGAACCCTAGTCTTGGATCACCGTGAGTTTTTTTTTTTTTTTTTTTTAGTTGTGGGCAGAAGACTTTCCTCCCTACAGCCAAGGCACGCCATAACTCGGAGAGTCTTCTGTCCATCCCTTGCATTTTTTTTTTTTTTTTTGATCTTGGTCAGAAGCCTTTCCCCTTTACAACGTAGGCACGCCATAACCTTAAAACCCTTCTGTCCAAAAATTGCGTGTAAGGAAGAAAAAAAAAAGGTGGGATCAGAAGACTTTCCCCCTTTAGACGTAGGCACGCTGTAACTGTGAAAGTCTTCTGATCAAGCCAACGAAAAATTCCATTGAGCAATGTTTTGGCACACACACCCAAGGCCTACAAATGCAAAATTTTTGTTAAACTAAGAAAATGACGTAACATAAGAATTAAAAACTCGAAACATGGAGGAATCAAAAATTAACAACAAGAAATAATGAAAAATTAAAATTCTTGGGTTGCCTCCCAAGTAGCGCCTTTCTTTAACGTCTTTGGCTAGACAAAAAGCATCATTGGCTCAAGGAGGATGAAAATTTTCAATTCTTTGCATTGCTTGCTCCATATGCTCCTGATAGCCTTCATAGATGGAGTAGTCTTTACACTTATGAATTGTGGAGCTCTTTTGACTCAGGAATGATCTCAAGTGAGCGCACAATGATTTGAAGTCTGCACTTATTTGCTCACGATGTTGGGCCACCATCACTTCTAAATTCCTCCTGTCATTCAACTCAAATGTCTCTTGCACATTACGCTTAATTACATTGATAACACACATAGAATGAGACTCACTAGAATGTTTCTTTGTATCAAAAATATTAAAATGGACAATTTCTCCATCAAATTCCATCGTGAGTGTACCCTTATTAACATCAATTTTAGTTTGGGCAGTACTCATAAATGGTCTCCCTAATAAAATAGGTGATGAATTCGGAGAATTCTTATCATCCATATCAAGCACATAAAAATCAGTAGGAAAAACTAATCCCTCAATTTGAACCAAAATATCCTCCAAAACACCATCAGGGTATGCATTTGACCTATCAGCTAGTTGCATTATTACACCCGTCTCCTTTAAAGGTCCAAGATTCATCAAATCATAAATAGAACGAGGCATAACATTGACGGAAGCACCTAAATCCAACATAGCTTTTTCAATATGAACATTTCCTATCATGCAAGGGACAGTAAACATACCTGGGTCCTTACATTTAGGAGGGAGCTTTTTCTGTAACACTGCTGACACATTTTCTCCCATATGCACTTTTTCATAACCTTTCAACTTTTTCTTAGTAGTGCATAATTCTTTCAAAAATTTAGCATAACGAGGAATTTGCTTAATTGCATCAAGAAGAGGGATATTTACCGCAACCTTACGGAAGGTTTCCAGAATCTCCTTCTCCTGCTCCTCTTTCTTGGCCTTGGCTAGGCGACTAGGAAATGGAGGTGGAGGTGTCATCATGATGTAGGGCTCATCTTCCGTCTTTTGTGGTTGTGTAACTTTAGATTGAGTCACCCTTTCCTCTTTTTGAATTTCTTCCTCGATTGCTCAGATTTCCTCTTGCTGCAATTCTTTTCCAGTCCTTAATGTGATGGCACAAGCATTTTGTTTCGGTTTATGATAGTCTGTGAAGGTAGTTTGCCCAATTCGAGTTTCCAAACGATTGTGGAAGTCAAGACTCATTTGATTCTCCAAATTTTGAATGCTAGCTCTTGTCGATTTTCCATATTTTGAATGCTAGCTCTTGTCTCCTGTTGAAATTGTTGCATGTTAGTAGCTAAAGATTTAACAATTTCCTCAAGAGAATTACCTGCTTAGAGCCAATTGTTGTTGTTGCATAGGAGGTCTAGGTTGATATTCTTGAGGTTGAAATCCTGGAGGTCTTGTTGCATAGCTAAAGTTTGGATGATCCTTCCACCCTGGATTGTAATTGTTTGAGTAAGGATCATACCGCCTCTGAGGTGGTCCAAGAAATCCTTCAATTGCATTGCATGCTCCTTTGACTCCTCTTGGAGAGTGGGGCACATGTCAGTTGCATGCCCAGAATTGTAACAGATGCCACATGTCTTCACTTGTTGTACTTGACCTACAACCCATTTCTCCAGCAAAGATGTTTGAGAATCTAATTTGTGATCAAGTGAAGATGCATTTACCTCATTGACTCGACGGGATGTATGATCCTGTCTTTCTCCAAATTGTTGGGAATTAGCAGCCATGCTTGCAATGAGATTCCTTGCTTCCGTTGGAGTTTTATTCACTAATGCACCTCCACTAGCAGCATCTATTAATCTTCTATCTGATGGAGTGAGTCCCTCATAAAAGTACTGGATGAGGAGTTGGTCTGAAATTTGGTGATGAGGACAACTGGCACATAATTGCTTGAATCTCTCCCAATATTCATGCAGTGTCTCTCCATTGAACTGTCTTATTCCACAAATGTCCTTCCTTATGCTTGCAGCTCGGGAAGCTGGAAAGAACTTCTCTAAAAACTGATGTCTCATTTCAGCCCAAGTAGTGATTGATCCTGAAGGCAAATAATAGAGCCAATCTTTAGCTTTATCAGCTAAGGAGAATGGAAAGGCTCTCAATTTTATTTGCTCCTCAGTGATTCCTTGAGGCTTCATTGTCGAACGCACCATGGAACTCCTTGAGGTGCTTATGAGGATCTTCACACGAAGTCCATGAAAAGAAGGCAATAAGTGTATCAATCCAGATTTTAACTCAAATGCAGCCTCTAAAGTAGGATATGTTATGCATAAGGGTTGTTGAATTAAATCCGGTGCAGCAAGTTCTCTCAATGTCCTCTCGTTAGCCATGGTCTCAATCTCCCTTTCTGGTTCACAAAAATATTCAGCAAGATCTACTGCTATTTTAAGTCCAGGAGAGGAAGATGATTCCTCTACTTGTTGCCTCGTTTCTTTTCTCAATGCTCGAGCTGTCTTCTCTATCTCAGAATCGTACAATAGATTACACATGCGAGAAGATGGGGCATAAAGCAGTATAAAATAAAATTAAAATAAAGTAAAACAAATTTTCACAGAAAATAAATCAATCAAGGCACCAGTCCGGCAACGGCGCCAAAATTTGACAGGTGTCGGCATGTACAAAAATAAATATAACCTAACTGCCTACAGAAGAATTCCCGAATTAATTCTAGTCTTGGGCGGTGACTCGGGATGTGCAATGGGTTACTAGCTTCACCCGATTCCAAGGAGTTTACTTTATCCGATATACAGAATTTAACAGAAATTAATTAATTTGTGTAAGTGGCAAGTAGGGTCGTCTCCTCAGGGAACTGGAAGAATTGTTTTCTATGATATAAAATAAATGGGGGGAGGGAGTTCGAATAGTTCCTAATTAATAAAACCCAATAAAAACAAATAAAAATAAACGACACCACAATATTCCAATTAAAATGAACAGTATCACAGGAATCAAATACGAAAATAAATCAATCAATAACAAGATCTAGTCAAAGGCCTAATCTCACCTTGGTTTCATCAACTTGATCACTGACACTAAATTGCATTCAATTACTTACAAATAAATTGGTTATGGTTGTCAACAAGCTCTGACAACCTGCCAATCCGTACTGTGTCGATAGCCACGACAAGGTGCGTAACTACTTCTCTTGCCGAGACAACCCTAAACAAGCTCTTAGGATTTAGCCCACCAACATTAACAATTAGATTAGCCACCAATTCTAACCAACAAACACATAAGCTTCGGTTCATTTAAGCGATTGAATATTCCCATGACAATAACCCAAAGTTTCTTGTACTCTTGAATTACGTCAATTGTCACAAATACTAAAACCTTCCAAACGATTACGTATTTGGCGTTCTAGATGACAGTAGATTATCCCCACAAATAAATAGTGATCAGGTATTTAATTGCAAGAAATAATCATTAACATGAACAACAGAAAATATTCAAATACTTGTAAATTAATGAAATAAAAATAATTCAAACAAGTCTCACGAGTTGATGAACCAAGGCTCGATTAGCCTTCAACTAGGCGAAGAAATTAGCCACTCTTCATTGAAAATAACCACCAAAAGATGTTTGTAGAATTTTCAATTGAGATTGACAAAAAAGAAAGAAAACAAAGGAGCGAAAATACCAAAGCTTCCAAATCAACCAGCTGAAGGACCAAGGTTGGCAGCCAAAGCAATTGCGTGGAGTTGTGAGCAGTCCCGCGAGATCAATCAAGCCAAAGAGAAAACAACTCCGCCACAAGGCTTGGCCACCATGCAAGACTAATCAAAAACTAAACGTCAATTCACTACCAAGAGAAGCAGCCCCCTTTTTATCCCTAAAGCTAGTGAAAATAAAGAATAATCTCCTTTCCAAATTAGGACTCCAAAGAGTTTGAGTCCTAATTGGAATCTAACTTGCTAAAACATCCTAACAAAATAAACATGGAAACCAATTACAAATATTCCTAATTAAAAGGAGCCTTTGACCAATCCCCAAAAGTAAATGAAATCCTTGTTTCCAAATATTCAGCAATTGTCTTCCATGGAAAAATGGTTCAATTCTCCAAAAAGGCAACCTTCAAATCAACACACAGCGCACCCGCGCCTTATCTGGGATTGTCTTCTGGAATTTCCCTTCAATTGCAGCTTTTAATTCCCAATTTAATTCCAATGACCTAAATCATGGTTGAAAAACCAAATATAAGTAGAATCAAGCAATTAACACAATATTTAGGCCATAATTAGGGGAAAATATCCATAAATAATATGCATAATTAAGGACTTAACAGATTCTCTCAAGAGTTTTTACTCTCAAATCCAAATCAAGTCCAAGTCAAATCAAACAAATCCTTGCATTCAAGTTAAAAGCTTGAAGATTGAAAATTCAAGTATTCAACATTATCGTGAAATCATTTATTTATTACGCCCAAATTGTAGAAAACACCATTTTTTATCTAAGAACACGCCGTTTCAGCCCCTCGATTAAAATCCTTTAAAGAGAAGAATCAGGTGATTAATTTCTTTAATTTAAAGAATTTTCAGATATTGTAATCCTTTTCTCTTTAATTTAATATATTTGATATTTGTGCAAGCTTTCTTTTCTTTTATTTTAGGCAATGAAATTTGTACTTACAATGCGTACTTACTCGAGTAATTACAATGATTCACTTTCTTCTAGACAATGTACTCTTTTTCATAACTTTGCATAAAAACATGCAGGGATCTATAACAAACCCCACCATTTCTAAGTGGTTTCTTATTGGAAAAATGAAATTTAAGCCTGAATATAACTTGAAGACAATTTGAAATATCATGAAAAACTAGGGATCTGTTTTGCAAAACTTAGATGACAGGTGAAAAGCAAAAATGACCTATAGCTCATTGCCAGTAGTTTAATTTGCCTAAGACTTAATTTCCATTAGATTGTTTTTGGCAGGAGTGCCCCATTCATTTCCCATTTTCTATGCGTCAAAAAATTATTGCAATCAATGAAATTGGTTCTTTAAGATCTTCCGTCGATTGTGCGAGGTCAAATGGGAAAACAGGTAAAACATCAAATTTGCTTGCAATTATTTAATTATCCACAAACTGCATACAATTTTCTTGTAAAATATATCTGCACCTTTGTGACACTTTCGTGTGCAACAAAAGTTTGACATTTTACTCTAATTTTTCCATCACATCAAAGTTTTATAGTTTTGGTTAGCGTTTAAACGTTGAATTAGTAATTATAAACATGAAGCAATATTTGTGTTAATATGCAAATGAATTATGATGTGTGTATATATATCCATCCCACAAGATTACTATACTATTGAAAAACCAAGCAACACGAAAAGCATTGTCAAACTGTAGGATTTGCATCCACCAACGATTCTTTTAACTGTACGCATACAATATTACTCGGTGCATATATATATACATGAACACGTTATTAGTTGGAACTGTAAAAGATTTTAATTACTTTTGAGAAATGTGGCTACTGTAAATTTGACTTTTTTACTCTGATTCTGAACCGTCTTGCGATGTCGTGATCAATTTTCCATACCTTTTGTTTTCTCAAGGCCCGATCAGTAACTACTGATTTTCTACAGAAAGATATTACTTGCTATTATAAAACAAGTAGAACAGTCATCTCCTTTTCTAGAAAAAGCCCATGCCGGGCAGAGCCATTTTTATTTAATTTTTTGACAACTATAAAATAGACTACAAAGATTTTAGTTTTTCAATATTACCTTACTTTTGTTGCCCCTGAATTTAAACCCACAATCCCCAAAAAAAAAGTGTTAAAATTATTTATGGTTTCTTCCATCATTTCTATGATAGAACCTTGAATAAAACATATCTGACAAAGCTACTATACTACTTCTACTATTTTTTTTTAATATTAAACTTTTTTATGTGTGTAACCACAAAATTGCAACTGAACTAAATATTCTTGTTAAAATTTGGCCATGTACTCATTATGCAAATCTTATATATATACACATACACACACACACACACACATCTTGTAATCTTATGTGCACTTTTGAACGTTTCGCGATTTTATTCTATTATATGACATTATAACTACTATACATCATAAATCACAAGTTATGCCAATTTGTTATTTTTATAATTTTTGTAATATTAAAGGAACTGGTGCAGGTCTATTAAAGTTGTAACAAATACTTAATTGTCATAAAAATCCACAAACCATGCATTGTAAAGTGAAACTAAAATTATTGCACCCTGAATAAATGTCCTAACTCCACCATGAACCCCGTGCATACACGCAATGTCACTATGCAAGAGCAGGTGAATCACACGCCTGTGTGAATGGAAATCTACTCACACCTGAAATATGCACAATCAAGTGTACCAAATAGCCAGCTGAATATGGGGAAAGTCTGAAATCAATGTCCCGAGCTGAGGATTCACGGGAAGACTTACATTTGATCTTAGATGACCAACAAGCTTCAAGCAGCCTACCGCAGAAGATGGATAGCAACTTGCAAACAACAGATGAGCTGGAGGAAAAAGCTGAGACTAATGCAAAGGACAAAGATAAAAGGAAGCTTTCATCCAGTGGAGCGAGGAAGGTTTTGAGAGTTACCACTAGACAGCAAGAACTCGGTGAGGAAAGCTCTAAATCCTCTTGATCCGAACTCTCTAGCACAAGATGGCTCCATGAAAAGGAAGCTTTCGGATGAGAATGCAGCAGAGGCGAATCTGAAGATTGAGCAGGAAAGGTGCAAGAAACAGAAGGTCTTGGAAAATTCTTCTACAGCAGGTGTCTCGGAGGTCCTAGGAACCAACCTTAATTGGTTCCCAAGTCCCCAATGAGAGTTTTGGCGTGGAACTGCCGAGGTGTGGAGAGCACCTTGACAGTTCCCCACCTGAAAGAGACTATTCGTCTCTACTCTCCGGATGTTATTTTTCTATGTGAAACTATGAATAATGCTTCTGTACTCGGTAAGGTTAAGAGGAAATTAGGATATGATCATGTTGTTGTAGTGGATCCTTCTGGTAGGTCTGGAGGCTTGCCTGTTTTTTGGAAAGATGACCAGATAATTGATAAAATTCTCTTTTCGGAATGCACCATTGAACTCAGATTGATAGATAAAGAAAAAGGCTCCAAATGGTGGTGTGTCTATGTGCATGCAAGTTCGGACGGAAAAAAGAGGAAAGACCAGTGGAAAATGTTATCAGTAAGAAAAAACCTCTGGGGCAGGAGTTTTATCTGCATTGGAGATTTTAATGACATTGTATCTGAAGAAGAGAAGTGGGGAGGAAGCAACAAAAGAAAGAAGAATTTCAGAGCTTTCAAAGATTTTCTACATTCTAATGATCTCATTGATCTAGGGTTTGAGGGCGCTCCTTGGACGTGGATGAGATTAACTGAGACCGGAACAGACATCAAAGAAAGGCTTGACCGAGCTTTAGGTACAGCTTTCTGGATCCAAAAATACCAAGAAGCATATATCCAACATCTGGAAACTCCAGCTTCAGATCACAGTATGCTTCTTCTTCACTTGAACAGGAGAGATAATATAAAGCATAAGCGGAGGTTCCAATTTGATAAACGCTGGGTGGAGAATCCGGAATCTCATACTGTGATTGAGAAAGCATGGAATAAACCTGGATTCAGTAGAAGCATGCTTGGTATGTCAAGGAAGATAAAAGAATGCCGCTTTGCTCTTAAAGTTTGAAGTAAGAAAATCAACGGCAACGCAAAAATGGATATTCAGCGTTTGAAGAGAGACATCCAGCAAGCCCAAAACTCTACTAATAGGAACAAGGTTCAAGAAATAGCATCTTTAAAATACTAGCTTGAGCAAGCCTATGCTAGGGAGGAAAAATTTTGGAGCCAAAAGGCAAGAGTCAAATGGCTCAAGGAAGGAGGTAAGAACATAACTTTCTTCCATGCATCTATAGCCATCCGTAGGAGAGTCAACAAATTATCCCGACTCAAAAACCAGAACGGACATTGGTGTGACTCGGAGGACCAAATCAGCCACGCTGTGGAGGAGGATTTCAAGGATCTTTTCTCCTCAAGCGAACCCTCAAGCTATGAAGCCATCTTAAGTGGAGTACCAAAAACCATTACTGAAGCCATGAACAGAAATTTAACCAGAGCTGCTAGTGAAGCTAAGATCAAGAAGGCACATAAGTCTCCTGGACCCGATGGTATGTCTCCGCTCTTCTTTCAAAAATATTGGTCTATTGTTTGAAAGATGTTATTCCCTTTGTGCAAAATTTCTTCAGTTCGTCTTTTCTGCCAAAAGCCTCAAATGAAACTTTGGTGACGTTAATCCCGAAAATAGATTCTCCTTCTGAGTTAAAACACTATAGGCCTATTAGTTTGTGCAATGTCATCTATAAAATCATTTCAAAAATTCTTGCTAATAGGCTTAAAAGTGTTCTGGATCACTGCATTAGTCACCCCCAATCTGCCTTTGTCCCCGGCCGTCAAATTCTAGATAATATAATCATTGCTCATGAGTGTGTTCATTACCTTAATCATAAGAGACAAGGGAGAGAAGGTTTTATGGCTCTCAAGCTTGACATGTCTAAAGCAATCGATAGAGTTGAATGGCATTTTTGAGTTGTTATGATGAGTAAAATGGGTTTCAACCCCCTTTGGATCCGTTGGATGATGACCTGCCTTTCTTCTGTATCTTACACCTTTAATATTAATGGTGATAAAAGGGGGTATGTTATTCCATCTAGAGGCATAAGACAAGGAGACCCTCTCTCACCTTATCTTTTTATCATCTGCTCGGAGGGACTCTCTAGTCTCATCAATCAAGCGCTCGAAAAAAAGGAAATCTCAGGCTTAAGGATATCTAGGAATGGTCCCATCCTAACTCATCTCTTGTTTGCTGATGACTCCCTTGTTTTTTGTAAAGCTAATGTGGAGGAAATCTCATTCATAAAAGGCATTCTTCAGACATATGAAAGAGCGTCAGGCCAGCAAATTAATTTGGAGAAATCCAATGCTTTTTTTAGCAAAAACACCCCAGAGGCCATGGTGGAGGATGTTAGGAAGCTCTTACATGAAATCCAAGTGGTAAAACAAGGTAAATACCTCGGATTACCACTTGTGATTGGTAGATCTAAGAACCATGTCCTAGGCTTCATAAAAGAGCGAGTGTCAAAGAAGATCCAAAGCTGGAAAGGCAAGCTTCTAAGTCAAGGAGGTAGAGAGATCCTTCTAAAATCCGTAGCCTTGGCAATGCCCTCTTATGCTATGTCCCTTTTCAAGCTTTCAATGGGTATTTGCAAGAATTTGAGCTCGGCTGTGGCTTACTTTTGGTGGGGTGGAGACTCGGATGGTAGGAAAATGCACTGGTTGAACTGGAAAAAGCTCTCAAGGGTAAAAGGTAAGAGGGGTATGCATTTTAGAGATATTCACTGGTTTAACTTGGCCCTCTTAGCTAAGCAAATCTGGAGAATTATCACTAAGCCCAACCTTCTTATGAGCAAAGTCCTTAAATCAAAATATTTTCCAAACTCATCCATCTTTAATGCTCGTAACCTTGCTAATGCCTCTTGGCTTTGGAAAAGACTCTATTCAGCCATTCCAGTTATTGAGAAGGGGTCAAGGACTACTGTTGGCGATGGTAGAAACATTAACATCTGGTCCGACCGTTGGTTACCAAATTCACTCTCAGGGAAGATTTCAACTCCCCAACCTGCCCCTTGTGAACTCACCAAAGTTTGTCAGCTCATCCACAAGGCAAAATGGAACAAGGAGTTACTTGAGAATCTCTTCAATGAGTCAGATCGCAATCAGATTATGAGCATACCTCTCAGCATTTTCGGAGGCAAAGACAGGCGTAGATGGAGGGGAACTAAATCTGGCATCTAATTTGTGAAGTCAGGTTACGATTTTCTCAAATCAGAAGCAGAGGAGGTTGGTATTAAAGATAGCTTTTTAGGAAGCTCTAGCAGAGGAGGACCCCAGTCAAACATCTGGAAAAAGCTTTGGGGCCTAAATGTCAAGTAGAAAATCAAACACTTCGTTTGGAAATGTCTGAACCAGATCGTACCAACAAATGAAGCAGTTTTCAGACGAACTAACAAGGGCAACCCCAAGTGCAAGAGATGCAGAGGCAGCTAAAACGATAGAGCATTTGCTCTTTCACTACGAAAAAGTCCAAGACATCTGGAAATTCTTCCCTATTCAGTGGGATGGCCTCAAGGATGCTTCAAACCATTTCTGGGATTGGTGGTCAAAGCTTCAGGAAGCGGAAACCAGAACTGATGGCAGGGATCATATCTCCCTGACGGCAAATTTATTATGGAACATTTGGAAGCAAAGAAATGAAGAAAATTTCAACTCAACCTCTCAACCTTGTTTCTGGATTGCAACTAAAACGGTGAACGAATGGCTAGAGTTCAATGAGGCGAACAAAGTTGAACCCCTAGCACATGCTGAAACCGAGTCTCTTCAACCTGAGAGTGCGGGGTGTTTTGAGAATGACCCAGCAAGAACCATCATCTTCACCGACGCAGCTACTGAGAAGAGGAATCAAAAGGCTGGTCTTGGAATTGTTGTTTGGACTCCGGATAAAAAGTTGCAAGCCACGTGGGCCATTCCATTAGATCTTTGCTCGGAAGCAGGTATAGCTGAAGCTTTAGCTATTAGAGCTGCTCTCATTTTAGCTTTAGAACTCAAGTTGGCTGTGATTAATATTTTGTCCGATTGCAAGGTAGTCATTGATGCTTTAAACAAGCAAGCAACGGATGAATCTTTACTTTCTATAATCATTAGTGATATTAGAAGGTTAAAAGATTCATTTTGGAGCTGCATTTTCACTTTTGTTAGTAGAAGTGTTAATTTAGTTAGTCATGCCTTGGTAAAATTTGCCATAAGATTGATCAAAGATGTAAAGTGGGAAAGGCCCTTCCCCCTGTGGCTTGTTGATAGGTCACAGCAATCTCTTAGGGTAGTTACCCTATGTAATTCCTAATCTCTGTACTTATTCCCCTTATTTATATCAAAGGCAAAGTTCTTGGAAAAAGTGTACCAAATAGTTCTCAAGCACATGCTTATTTAAGAGAATCAAAGAAAAATGAACTTACAATCCAACAAAAATAAAATAAAATAAACCACTTTATTTCAAACACGTATATGTAGTACAAGAACAGACCATAGTAAAGGCAACCAAACGATACAATTGGATTCACAACAATATTGAACCGTAAATTTCAAATCCTCCTCCAAAGCAGGTAACTCGGCCCATAGTTATTCTTTTAGAGAAAAAGAAAAAGCAGGATTATTGAACTGAATGACTGATCACAGATTTCTTTTTGGTAGATTTTCTGGATAGGCAGTTCTCGATTTGGAGGGTTTCGATAAAGCGACAAACTCAAACAAATGACTTCAAGACAAGAATAGTAAGACACTGGATATATTCTTATAACGTGTGGTTTTAAAGGACATAGTCCGAGGAAATCAATGGGAATGAGGAGGTGCAATCGCTAATGGAAACGACTTATAATGCAAGGTGGCAAGGGTAACGGCAATTTGTAAGGATGTGATTTCGTGGTTTACTTGTATGGTGGTGGTGGTGGAGATGAATAATAACTGTAAGGTGGGGGAGGTGGTGAAGTGTACTTGTACGGTGGAGGTGGTGGTGAGGTATACTTATATGGTGGTGGTGGAGGTGAATAGTAGATATACGGTGGAGGGGGTGGTGAAGTATACTTATAAGGTGGAGGTGGGGGTGAAGAATAAACGTATGGTGGAGGTGGTGGGGAGGAGTACTTGTAAGGTGGCGGAGGCGGTGATGAGTAGACATATGGCGGTGGCTTGTACACATATGGTGGCGGTTTGTATACATATGGTGGTGGCTTGTACACATATGGTGGCGGTTTGTATACATATGGTGGTGGCTTGTACACATATGGTGGAGGTTTGTATACATATGGTGGTGGCATGTACTCGTAGGGCGGTGGGTTGTACACATATGGTGGTGGCATATACTCATAAGGAGGAGATTTGTACACATATGGTGGTGATTTGTACTCATAGGTAGGAGGTGGGGGAGAAGGATATTCCGCCGGTGGCCAACCATCCTTAGCATTGACGTGAAGAACCAATATGGAGACTAGAACTAACAAATGCCATAGTGATGCTTTGAGGAGAGCCATGTCTCCTATGTGAGGGAAATAGTTATGAGTTTTGATCAGCTACAAGTTTGCTTGATTTCCAAAAAGTTTTGAGAACTTAATGGAGTGTAAACCTCAGTTGAGGTTCCTTTGATGAGAAGATGATTGTTTTTCCTTCTTTATATACACAAATTTAGTGATGATTTGTCGACGTAGTCAACTGCATGAATAGTTCATTTTTTGACGTCCTACCAAGTTCTACGCATGCATGCATTATTCTTTTATCAAGATTCATACGAAATATATCGTTAGGTAAGATTGGAGGCAAGAATTAGTCAGTTTAATCCGCAATTAGACAAGAATATTCAACTTGGCAATTGGTTTTTTTAATACATCTATTATATGTTACTCTGAATACTCTCTCAGCATTAATTAAATGTGTCAGAACTGTTCTTCAATGTTCTTTACCAGCAAAATCTTCTATGTGTAAGTAGTTTCTCTAAAATTTGTTTGAGAAAATTGATTAATGTTTGAGTAAAACCTTCTAAGCGAAATCTTATTACATGAACAGTTTGTAATTTAAATCTTAAACTTAAATATCTAAATTTTGTGCTCAAAAAAGTAGCTCTTAGTGCTATTAAAAATCAGAAAATACATTAAGCTTAGTAGGAATGAAATTTTCTTTTCTTAATGTTTTTTGGAGAGTCTGCAATATGGGAGCAAATTATAACTCTAGCGACAGATTCTACTTTCCAGATTTGGCGCTCTATGGTAAATAACTAACCTGGGTGACCTATTCTATCTTGATATGATGACTTTGTGCTGTTTGAGATGAACTTGAAAAGTAACCCAAAATGAAAGGCTATAACAGTTGAAAACTTATGCAAAACAAATGAAAGTCATAATTTCACTTGTCAGCAAGTAATGAATTTTCCCCTATCATGACATGAGAAAGAAATTATGGTTTCTTGGAGTCTGTAACAAACTCTCACCATATTTTAAAAATATTAGTAGACAAAAGTCTCCCCAAGAATGTATATTTATATTGAGCCTACTAACCACTATCCATTTGTCATACTCTAAATGAATTGAAGCAGTCTTGCTTGCAGATTCGCTATGTAATTGGATCACTTCTTCTGAGATATGCATTCTTAATTCCTTCAGTCTCATCATAGGTTGTTATTATATGACAATTGGAAGTGATCAATGAGGTCTTATGTAGCCCTCTTACATGGAGCATCAGTTTCTGCATGTAAACTGGAGTTATGATTCTATTGTATTTAGTATTAACTTGTACCTCAAAGATTTATTATTATGAAGGCATTGACTATTTCCGATTGTGTCTTTCTAAGAAATTACCAGACAAGTAGGCATCAAACTGCATGGATTATCATGCATAACATGGACTTTTCGGGAGAGAAATCACGTCAAAGCATCGAATTATTCTAGAAAATATTGCAGAAAAACTCATACATCCTGAGAAACTTGATGTCAAGATATAGTGAAAGTCAGAAGATTGTTTATCCAGCCATGCTTTTTAAATATTCTACCACAATATCTTGACTAAGGACTAAACGTGCTTGCCCTTCGAGCAGCCACGAAGGTTAGAAAAACACTGTTCATTTCTCTTTTTTTTCACATAAAACGATATGGTCCTTTCGGGACTCTCAAGATTTAATGAAAGTTAGAAGATTGTTTATCCAGCTAAGCTCTTCAACTATTCTACCACCAAATTTTGACTAAGTACTACACGTGCTTGCGCTTCGAGCCATGAAAGTTAAAAAACTGGTCATTTCCTTTTCTGACATAAAAGGATCTGGTCCCTTGGGGACTGTTGCTGCGAGGTTATTGTCATGGGCCGGCAAAACCTTTGATTGGTCTACACATATAGCCCTCTGTACCAATACAAGGCTCAAGGCTCAAATGTTGAGTATGGGTCATTTTCTTATAAAAGATCGTGTACTCCAATGCTATTATTAATGTAAGGATTATATTAATGGATGACTGGATTTGAATTCACCCAAACTTTTATTTACTAAAAAAAACATATATAACACTCTATTTTTCAATCTTTAAAATGAGAGGAGCTCGAGCCAATAAAAAATTTTTTTTTGCTAAATCTACATCAAGGTTCAAATTTTAATTTGGGAAGCAGTGGTGAAACCACGTCACTGATAGGGTGCAATGTGATAGTTGAGAGAGTGCAACTGCACCTCCTCAATTTTGAGATATTTATGTTTTAAGCTTAGAAGACTTAGAATTTTTTAATATTATTCCTTGTTTGTCTCTCTAAAACTTTAAAAAAATTTCTTATTATATATTTGCCCCCCCCAAAAAAAATAATTGAAAGTATATAATCATTACCCTTGACAAGAGTATTAAACCTATTAAAAATTAAATATGGTTTTAAATCTAAGGTAATTTTCACTGGAAAATTTAAACGCAATTCAGATTTGAAAACATAATTAACATAGCAAAAAAATGAATTTTTAAGATAGACATGTTCATTGTTTTTAAACTCTACTATTACTACAATTTTTGTGACAACATGAGTTTAACCGTCCTATCTTCAGGATCCTGGTTCCATCACCACTGATAAGAAGTGTTAGGATCACCAATCAACTTTTCAACACAAAGAGATGAGCCACGTGTCAACTGAGTCATAATAATTAATCTACAATAAAATCTAAACGCATCTAAGCCAAATAAAATCACTCAAATATGAATGTCCATAACCCAATTCCCCTGTTCTTAAATTACCAAATTCTTCATGTTAATTTTCTATAACTTCTAGACTATGGCCCTTGTGTTTAGTGAAAGTGCCCTCTCTTATACATCATTAAGACGAGTTACTCATTATGAGCTGAAATATGGTCTAGTAATACTATTGAAAGAGGTGCAAGGGGGAAAAGTTATCTGAATTTTATCTCTTAGTAAACAGATTTTCAAAATTGACTCTTTGTATGAATTATCATCATAACCTAGTTTACCTACTAGCTCCAGCTTCAAACTCAATTCCCAGCCTCATATATTTAAGTTGAGTTAGGATTAACTAAATCAAAATTAAACTTAAAATCTCACCTTGTTTGCAGCCCTAGGACCAATTGTGAAAGTATTTCAGCTTTCTATGCTACTTTAAAATTCTTAAGAAATATAGGAGGGAGACTTGAAGAATAAATCTTTGAAATCCTACAACTCTGTTAACCAGTTTTCCTTTTCTATTTTGGATTTTCCTATTTTCTTTTCTGTTAACACGAGTATCTCATTCATTTGTTTTAGATGCATTCGCAGTCAAACATTGATTGCCTGGATCGAAAACATTTTATGAGAGAAGCTGAAAGTAGTGAATCTGGTCAAGTAATCATCCTTTACTAGATTATGAATCATCATTTAAATGACTTGCCACATGGAAAATTATTTTAGGCACCAAACAAGATCATCCCATCACTGAATATCCTTTTCTTTCTCCTCTTATATATGAGCCTGAAAATCGTATTAACACAGATGAATTTGAGTCAATAAAGAGGCTAAGAAGACCAATACCACGTAGATGTGATGTTTGACATCACAACCACAGATCATCTATATTCAGAATCCGTAACACATGGAAGAATTTTCAAGCTTTCTTAAGTCAGAAAAGAAACAGAACATTTAGGATGTTCTTGCAACTTGAGAAAACGGATCATGAATCATGATACCTTTCTTAGAACAAATGAAACAGAACAGATAAACTATGTCTAATATGCCCCCACCCCCCCTCTTTCGAGCTGCATTAACCTGGTTATAATGTACTTTATGCACAAAATTTACGAATTTCAATATAATCTAATTGCATTTGGAGCTCCCAAAAGAAGTAAAACTTTCAAAACACAAGCCCGGATATATCTCCAAATATTCTAATCTCTTCTTATCTGTAACTTCGAGTCTCTAAGATATAGTACATAAGTTTATTCTTCCCAGTCAAAAACATAAACTCTTTTTCCATTTTTCTCTGTCCAAATATGAGCTATTAATGTTGTCCAATCATATATAAAAGATACCAGATGCTTACCGAAAGAGGGTAATTACATGTAAGAAAGGGAAAATCTTCATGGACTGACTTCCACCAATTGAAATTTCACGCATTTCAAAGGTGGTGGTAAAGTAAGACCACATAGATTTTTAATTTACATGTATGTGTTCATATTTATAATCTATAATGCACCTTGTGTTATAAAACTAATACTAATATGAAGTAGAAAGAGAAGTAGAGAAAGTAAGAGAGAAAATCAAAGAATGAACTTCTATTCATTTCTTATGAATTTACAAAGGGGAAACCCCTATTTATAGGGGAAGATATGAAGAGTTCAAATTACATTTGTATTCTTAATAAGATAAAGAAGAGTTCAAATTGCATTTGAATTCTTATCAAGATAGAGATAGAGATAAAGATGATATCTTCTCGTAAATCATGAAATGGTAAGATAGAGATAATCATATTCTCGATAATCGTGTCATGATAACCTTATCATCTCGTAGAACGTGATAGCTCCGTTTATTTAGGAGATCAGATAAAGTGATAGACATCCACAATAATTATTTCATAACACTCCCCCTTGGATGTCTATTACACAAAGAATATGACTTGTTAAAACCTTACTAGGAAAAAACCCTATGGGAGAAAAAACCCAAGTGAAGGAAAAAGAGTACATTATTCTTGTGTATTTATTTCTCCCCCTGATCTAAAACATCATTTGAGATCTTTCAACCGACGCATTCCAATGTTTTTCACCAACTTTTCAAATGTTGCCGTCGGCAATGTCTTGATAAATAAATTTGCCAAATTATTGTCTGATCGGATTTGTTGCACATCAATTTCACCATTCTTTTGCAAATCATGAGTAAAGAAGAATTTTGATGAAATATCCTATCTCCTTTAATATATCCTTCTTTCAATTGAGTTATACAAGCTGCATTATCTTCATACAATATAATTGGAGGATTTTCTTTTTTAGATGATAACCCACAATTCTTCTGGATATAATGGGCCATTGATTTTAACCAAACGCATTCTCTACTAGTCTCGTAAATTGCTAACACTTCAGCATGATTCGAAGAAGTGGCAGTCATTGACTGCTTTGTAGATCTCCATGAAATGGCTGTACCACCACATGTGAATATATATCCAGTTTGAGGTCTTGTTTTACGCAGGTCAGATAGATATCCAACATCAAAATAGCTAAGCAATTCATATCGAGATTTATTGGAATAAAATAGGCCAAAATCAACTGTTCCTTGGAGATAGCGAAAAATATGTTTAATACGATTCCAATGTCGCTTTGTAGGAGATGAACTAAATCTCGCTAATAGATTCACAGCAAATGATATATGGTTTTGTGCAATTAGAAAGATACATTAGTGCACCAATAGCGCTAAGATATGGTACTTCAGGACCAAGTATTTCTTCATCTTCCTCTTTTGGTCTAAAAGGATCCTTGATAGGATCAAATAACCGAACGACCATTGGGGTACTTAACGGTTGTGCTCTATCCATATAGAACCGCTTTAATATCTTCTAGGTATAAGCAGTCTGGTGAACAAAATTTCATTTTTTAGATGTTCAATTTGTAAATCAAGACAAAATTTGGTTTTTCCAAAATCTTTGATCTCAAATTCTCGTTTCAAATATTCAACCGCCTTTTGGAACTCTTCAGGAGTTCCAATCAAATTAAGATCATCAACATATACAGCAATGATTACAAAATTGGACTCATCTTTCTTTATGAAAATGCATGGATATATTAGGTCATTGACATAATCTTCCTTGAATAAACACTCACTAAGGTGATTATACCACATACGTCCAAATTGTTTGAGACCATACAAAAGACCTTTGCAATTTGATGGAATAAGTTCCTATAGAACTTGATTTACATGCTTCAAGCATGCTAAATCCTTCAGGGATTTTCATAGGGATTTTCATATATATATCATTATCCAATAATCCATACAGATAAGCAGTGACTACATCCTTTAGACGTATATCAAGTTTTCATGCACTGCTAGATTCACAAGATATCTGAATGTAATTCCATCTATTACCGGAGAATATGTCTCTTCATAGTCAATTCTAGGTCTTTGTGAAAAACTATAGGCTTAACACCTTTAGGTGTTTGGACTACAGGTCCAAATATTTTTTTTTAGCCAGTGAATCCAATTTAAATTGGATCGCATCTTTCCATTTTGGCTAATCATTTCTTCATCGATATTCATCAACCGATATATTTTCATGATTCTTATTTTCTTTCATAATGTCAAGTGCTACACAATACGTAACTTCTTTTCGTGTAGGCTCCAATTTCAAATTTTCTATGATTTCATTCTCATCAAGAGTAAACTCTTCGGAAGTTGGCTCTTCAGGAGCAATCTCTTCAGAAGATTCAATTTTGTCATAACATGTATTTCATCTCCGAAGATATTTGAATCAATATGTCTTATTTTGGTAAGCCGGCTTTAAATTCATTTGTAGCACTTATACAGGTCTTCAAGGACATCAATTTTAACTATAGCATTCCCTACGGGAATATTCCATTTAATAACTCTTCTGGAGTCGATAAATATATCTTACAATTGACTTGCAATTTGTCACAAATAGATAACCTATTGAACTTCCAGTTCACATTATTTGGTATGAGAATCAAGGAAATCCAATAATATTTTTCAAATGATTTCCTTTCGGTTGATCACCGAAAAAGGAAATCATTTAAAAAATATTATTGGATTTCCTTGATTCTCATACTTAGACCAAATAATGTGAATTGGAAGTTCAATATGTGAATTGGAAATTCAATAGATTATCTATTTGTGCAAATTGCAAGTTAATTGTATAGTATATTTATCGACTCCAAAGAATTGAATTGAATATTCCTGCAGGAAATACTATAGTTAAAATTGATGTCCCTAAAGGACACGTACAAGTACTACAAATGAATTTAAAGCTGACTTACTAAAATAAGATATCTTGATTCAAATATCTCTGGAGATAAAATAAATGTCATGACAAAATTGAATCTCCTAAAGAGCCAACTCCTAAAGAGTTTACTCTTGAAAAGAATGAAATCATAGAAATTTGAAATTGGAGCCTATATGAAAAGAAGTTACGTATTGTGTAGCACTTGACATTATGAAAGAAAATGAAAATCATGAAAGTATATCTGTTGATAAATGTCGGTGAAGAAATGATTGGCTGAAATAGAAAGACGCATCCAATTTGAATTGGATTCACTGGTTAAAAGAAAAGTTTTGGACCTATAGTCCAAACACCTGAAAGTGTTAACCCCAAGGTTTTTCACAAAGACCTAAAGTTGATTATTATGAGACATATTCTCCAGTAATGGATGGAATTATACTCAGATATCTTGTGAGTGTAGCAGTGCATTAAAAACTTGATATATGCATCTAATGGACGTGGTCACTGCTTATCTGTGTAGGCTATTGGATAATGATATATACATGAAAATTCCTAAAAGATTTAACATGCCTGAAGCATGTAAATCAAGTTCTAGAGGAACTTATTCCCTCAAATTACAAAGGTTTTTGTATAGTCTCAAACAATCTGGACGTATGTGGTATGATCGCCTTAATGAGTGTTTACTTAAGAAAGGTTATGCCAATGACCCAATATGTCCATGCATTTTCATAAAGAAAGATGGGTCTAATTTTGTGATCATTGTTGTATATGTTGATGATCTCAATTTGATTGGAACTCCTAAAGAGCTCCAAAAAGCAATTGAATATCTGAAATGAGAATTTGAGATCAAAGATTTTCGAAAAACCAAATTTTGCCTTGATTTATAAATTGAACATCTGGAAAATAATTTTATTCATCAAATTGTTTATACCCAAAGGTATTAAAGTGGTTTCATATGGATAAAGTACATCCGTTAAATACTCCAATGGTCTTTCGATCACTTGATCCTGTGAAGGATTCTTTTAGACCAAAAGAGGAAGATGAAAAAATACTTGGTCTTGAAGTACCATATCTTAGTGCTATTAGTGCACTAATGTATCTTACTAATTGCACAAGACCAGATATATCATTTGCTGTGAATCTATTAGCGAGATTTAGCTCATCTCTTACAAGGCAACATTGGAATGGTATTATGGGTTGTCATCTAAAAGGAAAATCCTCCAATTACATTGTATGAAGATAATGCAGCTTGTATAGTTCAATTGAAAGGAGGATATATTAAAGGAGATAGGACGAAACATATTTCACCAAAATTCTTCTTTACTCATGATTTGTAAAAGAATAGTGAAATTGAAGTGCAACAAATCCGATCAGATCATAATTTGACAGATTTATTTACCAAGGTATTGCCAACTGCAACATTTGAAAAGTTGGTGAAAAATATTGGAATATGTCGGTTGAAAGATCTCAAATGATGTTTTGGATCAGGAGGAGAAATAAATGCACAAGAATAATGTACTCTTTTTCCTTCATTAAGGTTTTTTCCCACAGGGTTTTTTCCTAGTAAAGTTTTAACTAGGCATATTCTTTGTGTAATAGACATCCAAGGGGGAGTGTTATGAAATAATCATTTTATTGTGGATGTCTATCACTTTATCATTATCTCCTAAATAAGATGGAGCTGTCACGTTTTATGAGATGATAAGGTTATCATGACACAATTATTGAGAAGATGATTATCTCTATCTTATCATTTCACGTTTTACGAGAAGATATCATCTTTATCTCTATCTCTATCTTAACAAGAATTCAAATGCAATTTGAACTCTTCTTTATCTTATTATGAGTACAAATGTAATTTGAACTCTTCATATCTTCCCCTATAAATAGAGATTTCCCCTTTGTAAATTCATAAGAAATGAATAGAAGTTCATTTTAGTTTTCTCTCTCTACTTCTCTCTACTTTCTCTACTCTCTCTCTCTACTTCATAATAGGATTAGTTTTACAATTGACTTGCAATTTGTCACAAATAGATAATTTATTGAACTTCCAGTTCACATTATTTGGTATGAGAATCAAGTAAATCCAATAATATTTTTCAAATGATTTCCTTTCGGTTGATCATTCCTCCTCCTAATGTCGGGAAGTGTACAATCTCATTTTATAGATAGATCACCCATCAATACTGCACAATTTCTAATTGTAAAGGGTGATTTACTGCTGACATGAATTTCTGTTGGAACCACAGATAGTATAAGGGGGTATGTATGAATAATTGTCGGTTCTTGTTTTTCACAACTCATAAATATATTGGAATCAGTAAACTTCGGTTCACTATAGGTGATGATTTTGATTTAATCAAACCAAATGAGAATAAAGACAACTATAGCAATAACCATTTCTCTCCTTCGAATGGTTTTGCGATATAATCAATCTTTATTTCACTTGATGATATCTGTTATTGTCTTATTTTGTGTCTCAATATGATATCCATTTCAGTGGATATTTTTAAATTCAAAATATTCCTTTGAGACTTGGGGAGAGTGTAGTACATCATTCATAACAAACTTTACTCCTTCAGGGAGAAATATTGTGCAGCTCTTCTGGAGCTTTTGATTATTTTACCACAATCACTTATTGTGTTTATCTCTCCCATTTTCAAAAAGGAATATAGTGTGTATAGTAGCACTATCAATGAGACAGACATTATCATCACCATAAATTTTTTTTTTGAATCCCAAATATTTGACATTCATTTCTTCTTCAAGAAGAAATAATAAAAAGACATTTCTTCTTCAGGAAGAAATAAAAGGTAACACAGCTGTTTCTTCTTCAGGAAGAAATAATAAAATAACACAACTATTTCTTCGTCAGGAAGAAAAAATAATAAAGAAATGTTCTTCTTCAGGAAGAATTAATGAAGAAACTTACAAATAAATGTAAACATTAATAAAATTCATAAATAACATAACTGATAAAGAAAATGACATAAAATATGCGAAAATAATAAATAACCAAATTCTAAATAAATATTGGATGTTTGGCATCAATTTCTTCTTCGGGAAGAAAATATGGCACCATCATCAATTATGCCATTAATTGCACCTTCAGGGTGTTTGTTTATGATACTTGATAAAGGTCAATAAAATATTTAGTCATACGATATATTCATGACTAATGATCTTTAACGTTATACAATTGGTATTATTTTTTATTATCCTACTTCAGGTGGCACATATCTACCTTTGTTGCATCCACAATCACGATTATGGTCAAAATTTTAGTCATATTCACTTCAGAGAATTGACTAGACCCATTAAATTAGATTTTAGACAAAGGCATGTAATAAATTCAGAATACTTTCTCAAATTTCTTCTCTCGATATTGCTACTTCTAGAGCATATTCGAGGAATGAAACATGGAGAATATATTATTCACATATCTATATCAATGATAGTTTTTCTATACAATTTTGATTAAGAAGTAACTCTAAACATTGCAAAATATATTCACTAATTGATTCAAAAGATTATAGCCTTCACTAACTTTATCATATTGGGCTTTTAGAAACAAGCATGAACAAATTGGAAGCGTACCAAAACATGGTTTGTTACATGTACAATGTAGATAAGTAAATTAGTTTACCAATTTGTAAATAGTCAGCCAGAACTCCAGGCACAAACATTTTGTACAGTAAATTCCAAGGGTAATGGGAAATGATGAGAATGCATACCCTCAAAGAAGTTTAAGTTGGAATGATGGATATACAATTAGACTTACTTGGTCTGGTGGAAACTAACTCAAATAAAAGTCTTTAAATGGCATAACGTTTTAATAGTACCATGTTTAGGCAAAAGTTGGATTTTGACTGTAAGGCAAATAGTTTCCACAAGTCCAATCAAGCAATCAGACGTACAGCATTTTAGCTTCTTTTGGCACACAATTGATAAGCACCTTCCACGCATGTGGGCATAATGGCTAACTTCACCTCTATCCCTTCCACTACTAATATACAAATTCTAAAGCACATGCCTAATCAAACATGCAGCTACATAGACCAACTTATATAGCAATATAATACCATTTATACAAATTGTAATGGAAAAAAAAATGGAAAGTGGTGCTCACTCAAAAACAATAGCAGGCTACATACCACAACCTAGTGAGAAGTAATTATATACTCAAGACATGCATGTAGGTCCCATGGCAAGAACTAACATGAAAAGAGCATCTAAAGGGAAACTAGAGGTACCTTTGGATACTTGCGAATGAAAAATTTAAGAGAATCTAGTGACTTCTCATGAAATCGCTTTAATTGATGCTTCCAAGGACCAAGTCGTAGATGATTTTCAATTACGGAGTATAGGGTCCTCCAAATCGATTGCCAGGAATTGTCCAAGGAAGCGCCCGATAATTGATCTAACATCGGTAAAGGTTTGGCAGAGTCTCGTGCTAATCACGTGTTATAAAACTAATACTAATATAAAGTAAAAGAGAAGTAAAGAAAGTAAAGAGATAAAATCAAAGAATGAACTTCTATTCATTTCTTTTGAATTTACAAAGGGGAAACCCCTATTTATAGAGAAAGATATGAAGAGTTCAAATTACATTTGTATTCTTAATAAGATAAAGAAGAGTTCAAATTGCATTTGAATTCTTATCAAGATAGAGATAGAGATAAAGATGATATCTTCTCGTAAAGCATGAAATGATAAGATAGAGATAATCATCTCTCGATAATAGTGTCATGATAACCTTATCATCTCATAGAACGTAACAGCTCCGTCCTTATTTAGGAGATCAGATAAAGTGATAGACATCTACAATAATTATTTCATAACACCTTGTGATTAGACTCTTTCCCGATTTAACACAATTCTCAAAGAAAGAAAATGACAAATCATGCCCCTCATAATAATTGCCAATGCGCATTAGTCAAAATCTATAATTTAAATCATTTTTTCACATATTATATTTCCATTAGATAGTTTTACAGCAATAATCATATTCAAAGAGAGCATTGGGGATGGGTTGGGTGGCATGGAAGAAGAGTGTGATAAGTGAGAGGTCACCTCTCACTTATACTTAAAAATAAAATTACAAAAAGAAAAATCATTTGAAATGGAACATCAAAACTTAAGATTTGGGTCTAATTATGTACGACTGATAGGGATTTTCTTTACTCCACAAGTTTTAAATAACCTTAAGAACCCTATATTACCGCAAGTATACGGATCGTTTATTGAGTATAGGAAAATAAAGTGTCGATCCCACGAGGAACTATGGTTTTGCAAACACTAAAGTTTAATCACTTGCTTTATTATCTAGAAAACAACTAAAGGAAGAAGGCAAGTAAAGTAAGGAAAGCTAGATAAAAAGGGAGAAGGCGGTAAACCGACCTAAGGAAGAGGGATAAAGCAATTAAAACCAACCGTTAGGTGTCAAAGGCATCCAATTGGTGGTAGACAAGAAATAAGAAAGCAAGTAAAGAAATTAGAGAGTTAGGTTAGAGAGAGTTTTTAAGATCAAGTTGGAGGAATCCTAGAGCTTTAGAATCCCTTGTTATGTTAAGATTAGAAGTTAGTCAAGTTTATTATGTCCTTTCTAAAATGATTCGCTAAGGTATAACTTCCTTTCGTATGCCATCATTTTCGTCAATGGTCATGTGTAGTGCAAGCTCTCATTTAAGATGAGCTAGTCACTCGGAATTGCTTTCACCAATTCCTTAACTTCTTGGAATCTTCCTTGACCTATTTTCATAGAGAAAAGAGAGAAACAAGTTAAATAAGCTCAATGAAGTTATAGTATAAAACCACAACCAACCAACTATATTCACTACTTTCGTGAGAATATAAGTTAGTGTTTAAGAACTTAGATCTTATTGAAGGCAAGTTTTTCATTGCTCATCAACATCAAATCATTAATAGTTGGTAGCTAATCAACCATAAAGTATAAGCACAAGTTTTAAACTAGCAAAATCATGGAGGACATAAGTAGCTCAACTACTTCATAATCACAACTAAAACAAGTTCATCCTAACTCTAGGATTAAAAGGCTTAGCTAGACATCATATTAAGAACACTTAAGTATAAAACAAACTTGCACAAAGCCATGAAATTTAAGCACGAGAGACAAGTAAAGGAAGAATGAATCTTATTCAATTTCTTGAAGTTGAATCCTTGATTTTCTTCACAAGTTCATCTCCCAAATACAAAGTGCAAGATTCCTCACAGTTTTCACTTTTACTCTCTTTAGAAACTACTCACTAAGAACTAGAGTTAAAGCTAATGAACTAGAGCTATTCTCTAGTCTTTTTTCTCTCTTTTTTGGAATGCTTCTAATTGTCTACAAAAGGCCCTATTTATAGAAGATTACAACCATATGCATCAAAAATTATGCCATGTGAATACAAGACAAGTTGGCCTTCAAAATTCAAGGAAAATGGCTTCTTGAATCTCTTTGTCTTCATGCATTGAATCCTTTGAATTTCAATCTCAAATGAGTTATAATGTTGAAGCAAATTGTGTTTTGAATTTGCTATGAGTTTTTTCTTCAACTTCACAAGATTCTTCACGCAGCTTTCATTGAAATTCTTCTGAAAATTGAGCTGGAAGTGAGTTGGAAAATCCGGAATTCGGCTGCAACTTGCAACTGTCACTTTCTGACGATCCGCGGTGTAGATCCGCGAGTCAGAGACTCGCGGATCACATCGCGGATCAGGTCCCCTGGCTTCTGTGAGAGGGATTCGCGAGCTGCTTGAAATTTCCACTTGTTGGTTCGCGTATCGGCTCGCGAGTCTCCTTAAAACTGGCAAAATCCGAACTTTTTGTCTAGAAATTGTTGCGTTAATTGCTCCGACGTTTGACCTTTTGATTCTTCCATATTCGAATTGCATTTTGCATTTTTCAATTTGGAATTTCTTCATCTTCGGATAATTCAATTTTCCAACTTTTCTTCCAAGCTTCTTTGCAATTTTCCTCATTTTGTCCTCATTTGATAATTGGACAAGCAATCCTACAAAAATATGAAATTTTCACCACATTAATCATAGAAATTCAATTTTCATCATTGAAGTCATCAAATGCAAAATTAACTAGAAACCCTAGTTCATTAGCTACAAAAAATACCAAAAACACGCAAAAACTACATAATTAAACCTATTAAAAACATGCAAAATATTGACTTATCAACGACCAATGGAATTGTCCTAAGAAACCTTGACATTGAAGTGTTGTACTCAATTTCAACCCATTCCTTCGTCAATCGAAGCAAAGATGCATATCCAAACAAAATTAACCACCATCCACAAAAAACATGAAAACATGAAATTAATCCCATCCAAATTATATATTAACCCAAATAACTCCCCAGAATAGTAAGATGCAGGATTCCTAGCAAGAATGTTGTGTACTCAAACCCAAATGATCAACTCAATCACTAAGATAAGTTAAAGCATAACTTTTTTCAATCTTCTTCTTTTTTTTTCCCTACCCTCCCCCAATCCCTCCCTGTCCCCGAACCTGACAGCTAAGTTTGAACCCTAGTCTACCAAATGGGACATTGAGTCCTTGCCCAACGCCCCAACAACCACTAGCTAAGTTAAACTATAACTTAAGCTAACCAACTAAGAATCACCTTGTTTAAAGGTTGAATTAGAAACCTCCTATGCTTTGCTAGACAAAAGTCAATAGATATTGATCTTCCAAGGACTTCTCTTTGTCGCGAACCTATATTCAACATAATTCTGCAAGAATTGGATCCAAGACCCAGAGGACAATATTATACATCAATCTAGTAAGAGAGTCTATGCTTCAACACCACTTCAAATAGAAGCTTTGGCTTGCTTAGATGCATTGAAATGGGCTAAGCAACTAAGTAATGCTACTATTCTAGTAAGGACTGATTGCCAGTTGCTGCTGAAATATCTTCTAGACCCATCTGATGCTGAAGTTTAGGCTCAGACTGTTTTGCAGGACATTATCTGTCACGGCCCGAGCCCGCATGTGCCAGTCATGTGACATTCGCCGTACTTCCTAAGTCATCCTCAAGAAATACAAGGCTACATATAAAACCTAACTAACTAGTACATTCTCAATGAAAACAATACTCCATTTATTTATTGAAACATTCAAAATGCCATCATCTTACATCCCCAAGAAATTCTACAGTTCAGAATTTAAAAATAGACAGAATATCTCTTGATGAACAAAAGAAATAACAAAGCAACTTTTTCCCTATCTCTAGATAGGTAGCATTAGTAAAAGTCATCTGCAGGCTCTTCCTCATACACTATCTCATAATCCTCAAGATCTGCAAAAATGATAATAAAATGGGTTGAGCGATAATCGCCCAGTAGATAGCACTATACCTCTGTCAGACCATGTAATCTTTATTTTCATAGCAAAGCATTTTCACATACTACACATGCAATACAAATCATCAGTAAACTTTACTTACGTACATATGAGGCAAAATGAGTGGCAGTCATCACTTGAGATTGATGGATACATAATCATGCTTGAAAATCATGGTACTAAAACATTTCACATAAACTCATATAAGTACATGTAATATCCGGCTACTGAGTACTCAACTTAGAGATTAAACCCCTTCTAGGAGGGCGGTAGGTCAAGCATTTTTCTTGATCTTCACTTAACCTACCCATATATGAGTCAATCGACCGGGGTCTATACCGACTCCATGACTGTCAATTGGCCAAACTCTATACCGACTCCATGACCTCTTACATGATCAGAACTATAGTCCCTACCGTCAATTCCATGACTACGTAGAGCTTCAAAATTGGTTTCACATAGCACATATATAGTTCATTTTATTTCATAAAACAAGCCACTCAGTCATAGCAATTTCGTATAAAGCATTTAAAACAACATCACATGATCCAGTTTATATTTGGAACACAAAATTGAAGTCATAGAAGTTTCACATGAAAACATTTTCAAAGTACGAAGAGATAGTACCACCTACCTCAAATTGACTGCTTGTGAAGGCAACCTTAACTCTCGTCAGCTGATGTTGCACCTATAGGTATATACAAGTATCCTAATTAGTTGCTACCATAATTATACAATACCTTAAGACACCCAAAGATTCCTGCAGGTCACTAGATAATTAATCTCCAATTTATTCACTGTTGAACAGCTACATAGTCCTTGAACTAACCACTATTAATTAATCAATCCTTTAATCAATTACTATTAGGCCACTATTTAATTACTTACCTTTGATTTAACCTTTAATTAATTATTCCAAATTAATTAAGACCCTAACTAATTATCATTAATTGATTTAACCATTTAATCAATTGTTATTAATTACTTATTTAATTATTTACCCTTAACTAATTAAGAATTTCATTAATTTCAAGTAATTAATTAATTAATTATTTATTTATTTATTTATTTATTTAACTATCCTTAATTAATTGAGAGTTTAACTAATTACTTTACATTAATTGATATTAATTACTACTAATTGGTCATGTAATTTAATTACTACTAATTAAGTAATTCTTACTTATTTTTGGATTTAATTAATTCCTATTAATTAATTAGCCATTAATTAATCACTATCAATTCCTTTTGATTAATCATTTATTTAGTTACTACTAACTAAGTATTAGTTTAATTAATTACTATTAATTGACTAATTATTTACCAATTAATATTAATTAGTTATTCATTTAACTACTTTCCATTAACTAATTAACCATTTAGCTAATTACTTCCATTAACTATTTACTCAACTATTTCTGATTAATTAATTATTAATTTAATTAATTATTATCACTCAGTAACACTCCCATCGATTATTAGTAATTAACCATTTAATTAGTCCATTAGTTAATTATGATTAATATTATTAATACTAGTTTTATTTCCTATTGGGCTATAGTATTTAATTAGTGTTGGGTCACCAAGTATGGGTCTTCACCAGATGTCCTTGACCCACTTAACTAAATTGTAGTTCTCAAGGGTTATTTAACTTGGGCCGAATAGCTGGCCCAAGGTTTAATAATTATTTAGTCCAGACATTAACCCAATCCTTTTCGTTTCTTCAGGCCCACTATCTGGCCCAACCCATTCTTTGCTCCAACCAAACCCAAGATTTGACCTGTTTGATTTTTCTTGACCCGATCTAATTCTAACCAAACCCTACCCAGTGGATCCGACCCGTTACTTGACTCGAATTGCAAAACGGGTCTTCTCCTTGTTCTCTCCATTTTTCCAGATTTCTTTTTTTTTTTACGAAAACCCTAACGGACTTGGCGGCGGTAGCTGCCATCTTCTTTCTCTGCTGTCGATGATGGTTACCAACAGCCTTGCCCACAGCAGCAGCCCCCACTGCTTTAGTCACTTTTTTCTTTTCTTTGGCAGCTGCGTTGGCCGGCTTCCAGCTGGCCCTTGCTCGTCGCCGGCCTTGTTGCCGGCGGTGCGAGGAAAGAGGAGGGTCCCATGACCCTCCTTGTTCGTTTCCACCATGGCCGAAGGTTCAAGCTTCAGCCAAGCTCTTCTCCCTTTTTTTTTTTTTCCTTCTTCAAGTTTCCTCTCCAATAGAATCTAAAAGTCAGAATTCCTACCATATGATTCAACGATTTTCAGAAATCATCTATCACAACTAACCATAATTTCCTATGAGATTATCAGGAAAATACTATCAGCACGTACACTCTAATCTAACCATTAATTCTCGTTCTAAAATCTAATCTACTAGTCACGTAGGCATATGATAATAGAAATCATGACTTTCATATCTAACTATAATTAAATACGTAGGTTTTATGCGGATTGAACTTACCTAACGGATGCGCGAACGTGACGTGCCTGGTGTGCTCTGACTTCTTCTTTTCCGAGATTCTCTGGGTTGCCCGAAGTCTGATGTTCTGATTAGAGAGTAGGAAAAGAAAAAAGTAACATGTTTTGCTAATTGGATAGGCATAACTCCTGCAACCCCCTTTCCCCTTATCCACTAGTTACATAAGTGGGGAGATTTTGTCTTCCCACTACCTTATTTATTTCAACCAACCAATTACCCTAGTAAACTTAGGGTAGTTATTGTAAATTATGAACGTAAAAAAAGAAATGCAGGTTATCACATTCTACCCCCCTTATATAAAATTTTGTCCTCAAAACTTACGTACTTGACTCGAAAAGGTAAGGATACTTATTCCACATATCTTCCTCCAATTCCCATGTTGCTTCTCGTGGTGTATGGTTTGTCCATTGTACCTTAACATATGGTATTGTTCTTCTCCTTAACACCTGATCCTTGCGGTCCACTATCCGTAGTGGAGTTTTTTCAACTGATAGGTTTTCCTTAATCTCAATGAGTTGATCCTCTAAAATGTGACTTGGATCTAATATGTATTTCCTCAATTGAGAAATATGGAAAACATTGTGCATACTCGACAGTGTGGGTGGAAGTGCTAATCGATAACCAGAGTTCCAACCCTTTCCAAAGTCTCATGTGGTCCGATATATCTCGGATTTAGTTTATTATCTCTTCCAAACCTCATTATTCCTTTGGTAGGGGACACCTTCAAATACACCTTCTCTCTGGACTAGAATTCTAGTGGCCTTCTTTTGAGATCTGCGTAACTCTTGTTCCGATCCTGAGCTACCTCCAGTCTTTCACGGATAATTTTGATCTTCTCCAGAGTTCTCTATACTAAATCCGGGCTAGTAATAAGTTTTTCTCCTACTTCATCCCAGTATAACGAGGATCTACATTTTCGCCCATACAGCGCCTCAAACGGTGCAATACCAATTCTACTATGGTAACTATTATTATAAGAGAACTCCATCAGTTTCACTAACTTGTCCCAACTATCCAAAAAATCTAAGGCACGTGCTCGTAACACGTCCTCTAATGTCTGAATGGTCCTTTCTGATTGTCCATCAGTTTGAGGATGGTAAGTAGTGCTCAATCTTAGATCAGTCCCCATTACGTGTTGATAGGTCAACCAGAACTTAGAAGTGAATCTTGGGTCTCGATCAAACACAATGCTCACCAGTACTCCATGAAAACATACAACCTCTTCTACGTACATTTCCACTAGCTTTTCCATCGCCAATCCATTTGGCATTGGAAGAAAATGGGCTAATTTGGTGAGCCGGTCCATAATGACCCAGATCATATCATTGTTTTGAACAGTTCACGGTAACCCTACAACAAAATCCATTGTCACATGCTCCCACTACCACTGTGGAATTTCTAAGGGTTGCAACAAGCCGACAGGTCTTTGGTGCTTGGCTTTGACTTGTTGGCACACTAGAGATCTTGCTACATATTCGGCTATTTCTCGCTTCATTCCATTCCACCAATAATTTCTTTTCAGGTCCCGGTACATTTTAGTTCCCCCAGGGTGAATTGAGAATCTTAAATTATGTGCTTCTCTTAATATCTCCCTCTAGCTCCTCTTCCTTTGGTACACAAATCCTACCATTTTTTCATAAACTGCCATCACCCATCAACTCAAACCCTTTAAACGATTTGACCTTAACTTTCTCACTAATTTTGACAATTTCCTCATCCTTTGCCTGTGCCTCCTTAATTCTATCTATCAATGTAAGTACTAAGGCTACTAGGACCTCAGCAGTGGAATCCACTACTTCTAAACCAAAGTTCTCCATTTGTTCCTCTATTGAGGGTTCTCCTATCACCTTTGATTTCCTACTCAGGGCATCAACTACTTTATTTGTCTTACCAGGATGATAGTTAATTGTCAAATCATAGTTTTTGATTAATTCTAACCACCTCCTCTACTGCATGTGATAAGTGTCTATTTTGTATGCTTAAAGTATATTTTTCTATTTAATTTTTGTGTATTTTTGTTATTTTAATAGCTAATTAACTAGGGTTTCTAGTGAAATTTTACATTTTATGGTTTAAATAGAAAAATGCATTTCTATGAATTCAAGTGGTGAAAACTTCATGTTTTTGTAGGATTAATTGCTCAATCATCAAATGAAGTAAAATGAGAAGATATTTGCATAATTATTGTTGATGTGAATTAATTTCAGGCAATGAAACTTGGAAGGAAAGTTGAAAAATTAAAATATCTAAAGTTGATGAAGTTCCAAATTAGGATGACCAAAATGCAATTCAATTATCAAGGAACCAAGAGGTCAAACTCCGGAGGATTTAACGTTTCAATTTCACGACGAAAGAGCAAATTTTGCGACTTTGTAGCTGATCCGCAAATGGAAATGCGGAATAACAAGTGAAATAATTAAACAGCTCGTGAATCTATCTCAGTAGGGACAGGGGAGCCGGATCCACGACGGGATCCGCGAGTTGTGCCTCGCGATCCACCTTGCGAATTCGTGAAAATGACCTCTCAACTTGCAGCCGATTTTCAGAAAATTTTCAACTCCCTTCCAGCTCAACTTTTGAATGAATTTCGGCTGGAAATTGCGTGAAGAATCTTGGAAAGTTGGAGAAGCAATTCCAAACACAATTTACATCAACTTTACAACTCATTTGAGGATTGAATTCAATGCATGAAGATTGATTAAGATGCATGAAGACATTTCAAGGAAGGAAGATTCATTGAAGACATTTTTCTTGACTTTGAAGCTTAAACTTTTCTTCTGTTCACATGATGAAGTTTTGGAAGCTTATGGAGGATGTCTTCTATAAATAGGGCCTTTGGTAGACATTTTTAGAGAACTTTGGAAGGCTAGAAACACTACCAAAAATGTAGTCTTCACTAGTTTTTCTTAGTTTATTAGTTTAGTATAGTTAGCAGTGTAGTTATAGTATAATATAAGTGTGAACTTTTCTCTCTTTATCATGTTTAGCTAAAGTTTATGCCTTGAGTTATGGATGAACTTTCTATATCTTGTTTGTGATGTTTACTTGGTTATTGATGCTATTATTTTGAGCAAGTTATTTAGTACTTTGGCTTTTATAATCATGATTAACCGGTCATTAATTGTGATCATCTTAAGGTGTTAGGTTTTGCCATGAGAATTGAAATTTGACACTAGTTCATGACGTGCTAAACTTAGGGAGTTCTCTCACAAGAATAGAGGGGCACCTTTGTGACTTTGGTGACTTATTTCATGTAATTTCATAGAGCAAATGAGCTTGTAGTTAATTCCATAACCACAAGTGTAGGTATGGTTTAGCTATATGTATTGTTGATTCACTATGAGAGTAGGTTTCACATGCATTAGGAAATTACGCCATGCTTAGCCAAAATAATAACATTAATTCAACCGATAGTTTCATTTGCAAAAGTAGTAAGGAATTTCATAACTCTAGAAGCTTTTAATTGTTATTTTTACTTATTTTATTTCATGTTTGTAGTTTAGATTAATTTGCTTACTTGTGATAGTCTAAATAATGGAGGAGTTCGAAAACCACCGGTACTTAACAATCTTTTCTATGGGATCGACACCTAATATATCCTATGCTCAATAACGATCTATATACTTACAGTAAATGGGGTGTTTGGGTTTTATAATTAAAATTTGGTATATGGTAAAAGTTCGTCAGCATGTTTAGCTCTTTCTATGTGAACAAGTATTTGAAACTCTTATGGTCCGTAAAGATTACACATTGTAATGTTTAGCTAACCAATTTATTCCTATGACGACGTCAAAATTACTCATATTTATTTGCACCAAATCTGTTTCTAGATTCCTATCTTTCAATTCTATCCTACAGTTTGGATACTTAATATGAGATACCAATATCCTATATCCTGGAGTAGCCACTCGGTAAGGGTGGTCCATCTATTCAGGGGGCATGCACAGGTACCTAAGAAATTTCTTAGCAACAAACGAATGACTAACTCCACAATCAAACAACACGTACGCTGGTACAGAATTAATCAGGAGCGTACTTGTGATTACGTCACCTGATGTTTCAGCCTCCAGATCAGTTGTCGCATGTACCCTGGCATTGACTTTCGGTTTGTTGCTTGAGGAGCTATGATACGATCCATGGCTGCCCAAGACAACCCTTAGGCCTCCTTATTACAAGTGCATGACGGGGGTCCAAGCCCTTAAATCTTTTGGGCCATGGAGAAGTGCAACAAGTGGGCCAGCCAAAGAAACGTGCAGAAAACGCGAGTCGCCAACCGAGCCGCGAGCCATCACCTCGCGAATCCATACCTCGCGTTTCTTGATCAGAAGCCAAAGTTGTTAGATTCGTGGACCAATCCGCGAGCTATACATCGCGGATCCGTATCGTTGATCCTCGTCGTTAAATTTTATAATTTTTGTTAATTTTTATAATTTTTGTAATTAAATTTAGTTCAGCCCATGGTTCACCCCAGAGAGCCTTTGGCCGAACCATGGGCTTAGAAGTGAGTTATTTAGCTATTAGTTAGGAGTATTTAAAACCATTTCTTATGTACATTCATCAGATAATTGAGAATATACAAAAACCTTTGAGAGTCTCTCTCTCTTGCTTCTTGAAGCATTTCTTGAGTATCTTAGATCGTTCTAGGATATTCGAGCAGACTTATCAATCTAGGAACGCGCTAGGTTGTGGCGTCTCTACCATATCAAGGGATCGTTGACCGTGTGATCAACGGGTTCTTGATTCTTCCGCTGTGTTCGTCGAGTCCAAACGCAGATTTAATCTTCTAGATCCGTGGTAGTCTATACGGGTTTCATCACAGGTTGGCGACGTTCGTATCAAGCTACCTCCCTTCTCCCTGCCAGTTTTCTTATTTGGGCAGTTCATCATCTTATGTCCCTGTTGTCCGCACTCAAAATATGCTCCAGTCCTAAGTCGGCACTCTCGTAGGTGCCACCTTCCACAGGCCCTACATTGAGAAGAGAATCTTCCTACAGTTGGCCGAGGTGATCCACGGTTCTTTTTTATTAACCAGAACCGTCCACCTGGTTTCAGTGCTCCAGACGCCACCATATCACTCTTGGGTCTTGATCTCTTGTTTCTAGTCTCATCATCCAATCTTCTACAGTCGCTTCAACTTTCACACTAGCGTCCAGTACCTCACTAAAGGTGGGGGTATGGGAAGTATTAACTCTAGTTTCGATACGCCTCAGCAATCCCCTTATGAACTTGTACTTTTTTAATTCTGGATCCGTCATGATAGACGGAACGAATATCCCTAAAGCGGTAAACTTATTGGAGTACTGCACCACCGACATTCCTGGTATTTGTCTCAGGTTCTCACTCGTCAATTTTCTGCATCCTAATCGCAGGTGGAAAGGAGTACTTAAGGAATTCTTCATTGAATTTTCCCTAACTAACTGGTGGGGCGATGGTTGGCTCGATGGTCGCCCACCATTTGCTCATCTCCCCCACCAGGAAAGGTCTTATAATCAAGTGCTTCATTTCTTCAGGCACTTGCAGCAGCATGAAATTATTCTCAATTTCATCTAACCATTTCTCCACTAAATCTGGGTCAGGGGTCCCATCAAAGGTAGGAACGTGAACTCTTTTCATTTTCTCATAGTAGAAGTGAGTTCCTCCCTATCCATAGGCTTGCATATTGGCAGCTTGAGTTTGGGCCAACACTGTCTGAGCCTGGGCTTGCCCTTGCAATGTTTGGGCTACCCCCATCAAGGCCACTACCATTTCTGCCGGTACCATCATGTAAGGCGGGTTACCGTTAGGTCCGCTACCATCGGCCCCGTTCCCTTGGTTCACGCCCTCACTACCATTTCCTTGATTCGACCCATTACCCTAACTACTCCTGACATTTTCGTCCCGATGAGCACTTCGTCGGTTTCCCGTACGTCTAGTATTTGGTGCCATGTCCTAAATCAAATAAAATAATTTCAACTAAAGTGAAGTTTATTGTCATATATGTAAATATATATACATACTTGTGTGTATATATATATATATATATGTGTGCATGTATCTTTATAAAAATTTTATTATTATTAACAGTATGATTATTTCTCTTGACAATAACATTAAGGATCAACAAAATTAAACAGCAACAAATCAATAATCAACTCAAATAAGCACAGTCTCAATTTCTATTACATATTGAAAAGCTCAAATTCTATCCCTACCTAAGCTTCTATCGCATATAGCGTTGGAAACTCCCCTAATTGGGCCTTATCATCACGGCCGAGTTTATTATGAAAAGAAGACTAACTAGAGAGCCTACATGCTTATTATTCCTAAAATAAAAAGACATTGAACTTCCTCTAACTCTCCTACTATTCATCCTCGAAGGGGGCGTCACCACCATGTGCGGCCCCATTTTCCTCAGGATCATCCACTATGGCCTCATCCTCCATTGGATCTTCCTCTGGGTCACTCTCTATCTCTGCGTCACTATCAGGCCATAAGTGTGCCCACCCCGGCATTTTAGGGGCAAGTGGTAGGTGATCCTCCATCCAATTGATCACATGCTGCCTCCTCTCTTCATATACCTAGTGGCTAGCACCTGATACAAAGCTTGTTGTTCCTCCAATTGGTTGGTTGTCTCATAAAACGCTTCCAACCACACGTCTACCCACTCTTTCTGTTGGTCCCTATCCTCCTTCAGTTTATTAACTTCTTCCTGAAGGCGGAGAATCTCTACCTGTAAGGCATCCCTGCTCTGTCTCATGTGCTCTCTCGAGACAATCAGTGTGGATATCTCGTGGGTCTGGTCCATTACCCGGTCCGCTAAGGCATGCCCCTTCCTATCTCTATCCGTGGCACGTTCTAACTCCTCGAGATACAGATCCCAATAAAATGTTTACCTCTTCCTAAGACGGGCCACGTCACATCCTGTCAAGTGGACTGGACAGTTACAATCCTCATTCTCAGCATGCACTGGGTCAACCATTTTCCTACAAGATCACAACACACTATTAGTACTAATATCATCTCATAGGGTAAGTACAAATCTACCATCTTAAATTCCAACAGTAGCTCTTCCTAGGTCATTCAAAACCTAGGCTCTGATACCACTAAAAATAACACACCAGGAGACCACATGTACCAGTCACGTGACATTCGTTGTACCCCCCGAGTCATCCTCAAGGAATACAAGGCTACGTAAAACCTGACTAACTAGTACATTCTCGATGAAAACAATACTCCATTTATTTATTAAAACATTCAAAATGCCATCGTTTTACATCCCCAAGAAATTCTACAGTTCAGAATTTAAAAATAAACAGAATATCTCTTGATGAACAAAAGAAATAAAAAGTAACTTTTTCCCTATCTCTAGATAGGCAGCATTAGTAAAAGTCATCTGTAGGCTCTTCCTTATACACTATCTCATAATCCTCAAGATCTGCAAAAATGATAATAAAATGGGTTGAGCGATAATCGCCCAATAGATAGCACTAGACCTCCGTCAGACCATGTAATCTTTATTTTCATAGCAAAGCATTTTCACATACTACACATGCAGTACAAATCATCAGTAAACTTTACTTACGTACATATGAGGCAAATAAGTGGCAGTCATCACTTAAGATTCATTGATACATAATCATGCTTGAAAATCATGGTACTAAAACATTTCACATAAGCTCATACAAGTACATGTAATATCCGGCTATTGAGTACTCAATCTAGAGATTAAACCCCTTCTAGGTAGGCGGTAGGTCAAGCATTTTTCTTGATCTTCACTTAACCTACCCATATAGGAGTCAATCGGCCGGACTCTATATCAACTCCATGACTGTCAATTGGCCGAACTCTATACCGACTCCATGACTAGATCAATCGGTCGGGTTATATACCGACTCCATGACCAGATCAATTAGCCGTATTCTATGTCGACTCCATAACCTCTTACATGGTCAGGACTATAGTTCCTACCGTCAATTTCATGACTACGTAGAGTTTCAAAACTGGTTTCACACATCACATGCATAGTTCATTTCATTTCATAAAACATGCCACTTAGTCATAGCAATTTCGTATAAAGCATTTAAAACAACATCACATGATCCAGTTTATATTTGGAACGCAAAATTGAAGTCATAGAAGTTTCACATGAAAGCATTTTCAAAGTATGGAGGGATAGTACCACCTACATCAAATCGACTGCTCGTAAAGGTAACCTTAACTCTCATCAGCTAATGTTGCACCTATAGGTATACACAAGTATCCTAATTAATTGCTATCATAATTATGCAAGACCTTGGGACATCGTAAGATTCTTGCCGGTCACTAGATAATTAATCTCCCATTTATTCACTGTTGATCAGCTACTTAGTCCTTGAACTAACCACTATTAATTAATCAATCCTTTAATCAATTACTATTAGGCCATTATTTAATTACTTACCTTTGATTTAACCTTTAATTAATTATTCCTAATTAAGTAAGACCCTAACTAATTATCATTAATTGATTTAACCATTTAATCAATTGTTATTAATTACTTATTTAATTATTTACCCTTAACTAATTAAGAATTTCATTAATTACTAGTAATTAATTAATTAACTATCCTTAATTAATTGAGAGTTTAACTAATTACTATTAATTAATTAACCCTTCCATTAATCGCTATTAATTACTATTAATTGGTCATGTAAGTTAATTACTACTAATTAATTACTTCTTACTTGTTTTTAGATTTAACTAATTCCTATTAATTAATTAGCCATTAATTAATCACTATCAATTCCTTTTGATTAATTATTTATTTAGTTACTACTAACTAAGTATTAGTTTAATTAAGTACTATTAATTGACTAATTATTTACCAATTAATATTAATTAGTTATTCATTTAACTACTCTTCATTAACTAATTAACCATTTAGCTAATTACTTCCATTAACTATTTACTCAACTATTTCCTATTAATTAATTATTATCACTCAATTACACTCCCATCGATTATTAGTAATTAACCATTTAATTAGTCTGTTAGTTAATTATGATTAATATTATTAATACTAGTTTTATTTCCTATTGGACTATAGTATTTAATTAGTGTTGGGTCAACAAGTATGGGCCTTCACCAGATGTCCTTGACCCACTTAACTAAATTGTAGTTCTCATCGGTTATTTAACTTGGGCCGAATAGCTGGCCCAAGGTTTAATAATTATTTAGTCTAGACATTAACCCAATCCTTGTCGTTTCTTCAGGCCCACTAACCAAACCCAAGATCTGACCTGTTTGATTTTTCTTGACCCGATCCAATTCCAACCAAACCCTACCCGGTGGATCCGACCCGTTGCTTGACCCGAATTGCAAAACGGGTCTTCTCCTTCTTCTCTCCATTTTTCCAAATTTCTTTTTTTTCTTTTTTTTTATGAAAACCCTAACAAGTTTGGCGATGGCAACTGCTATCTTCTTCTCTCTCATGGCTGATGATCGCATCGCTTCATTCTATTTTTTTTTCTTTTTAGCTACCGCAGTTGGTTGCTTTATTGGTCCATGTTGGAAAGGAGGAGGGTCAGGTGACCCTCCTTGTTCGTTTCCACCATAGCCGAAGCTTGAAGTTTCGGCCAAGCTTCTTCTCCCTTTTTTTTTCCTTCTTCAAGTTTCCTCCCCAACAGAATCTAAAAGTCAGAATTCCTACCCTATGATTCAACGATTTTCAGAAATCATCTATCACAACTAACCATAATTTCCTATGAGATTATTAGGAAAATACTGTCAGCACGTATACTCTCATCTAACCATTAATTCTCGTTCTAAAATCTAATCTACTAGTCACGTAGGCATATAATAATAGAAATCATGACTTTCATATCTAACTATAATTAAATACGTAGGTTTTATGCGGATTGAACTTACCTAACGGATGCGCGAACGTGACATGCTTGGTGTGCTCCGACTTCTTCTTCTTCGAGATTCTCTGGGTTGCCAGAAGTCTGATGTTCTAATTAGAGAGAGTGAAAAGAAAAATGTAACGTATTTTGCTAATTGGGTAGGTATAACTCCTGTAACCCCTTTTCCCCTTATCCACTAGTTACGTAAGTGGGGAGATTTTGTCTCCTCACTACCTTATCTATTTCAACCAACTAATTACCTTAGTAACTTAGGGTAGTTATTGTAAATTATTAACGTAAAAAAAGAAATTCAAGTTATCACATTATCTGTATTGCCCAATCCTTTTCTAGGGTAGTTTTTGTTAATTAAAGTCAGTAGGTCTATTGTTCAGTCAGCCCATTACTTGGCTATTAAAGTTAGAACAATATAATTTCTGTATTAATGCAATCTTTACTTTTTCTGGTTGAAAAGAAAAAGGACTCTTTCATTTTCTTGGAAGAGAGAGAGAGAGAGAAAGAAATGGTGAAGTTGCAAACGGAGTAGTAAATCCCACAACAATTTTTTATTCCTCCACCAATTTTGAACTTGCACACTAATTCCTAAAACTTTTTAGTCTTCAAAATTTTACCATAAATTTCTTGGATGAGAAAATGAAAATTTTCAAGACATTCAAGAATTTGGTCGCTGTTGTTCATATTGTATATAACTAAACAACTTATCCATTTCAAGGAATTAACTTGTTCATTATTTGTCTATTTTTTCTTCGCCCTGTTTTCTAGGAGAGTTTCTTGTTGTAGGACTTTCATTGGTAAATGTGGAAATGAATAAAAAAACAAGTCCCAGTTTTCTAGCAGAGTGATTGAACCCTCTTGTTATAGGACTTTCATTGGTAAATGTGGAAATGAATAAAAAAAAATAATTCCTAGTAATCAAATCTACTTATGCAGGATATTGCTGTACTAGTTTGGTATAGCTTTTCTACACCCAAAAAAATCACAAATTAAAAGAACTCTGTGTCCCTTCTAAAAGAAACTGAGTAAAACAATTATAAAATTGGGTGAAAATATGTAAAGAAAAAATTGTGCTTTCCTTAGTTGGGGGCTGTAATGATCACACTTTTTGCCCAAGCAATTTATCACCAAATTATGGCTTGGATTTTTTTTTTCTTGGTAAAACATATATGGCTTGGAATTGGATAATATTGGCGTTGTTTGGATATAAGTTTCTTTCAAGCAAAATTTTGTTTACATCATAAATACATATTCCAACTATCATTTTATATTTCTAATAACTTTTTTCTCACATAGCACATAGGTATGTGCTATATTGCTATTACAAATAATTTCCTATCCAAATACTTAGAATTATATAAAGGACTTGGAGAAGAGACGGTTGTCTATGATCAATCTCCCATCCAAATACTTAGGAGTTAAAACTATATGAAGGACTTCGGTAGGCACGGTTGTCAAAATAAATGGTCCAAAATGAACCAATGATACTTAAATTTAAATTGTGCAAATAAAATAATGTTATGTAATTTTGACACAGCATCAAGTAAAAACCTACGTGAACAATACTCAAGTGTAATACTTCTATTATAAAGGTGTATATTCACTTTATAGTCAATTACAACACATTGAGAGTTATTATATTGTTGAAAATGATTACACCGATAACCTTTCTTGTCCCTCTTCCATATATAAAATCCCTTTAACTGAAAGCAACAGAAGCCCTTTCCCACTAGTTTCCTCATCAGTATGTCCCAGGTCCAAAAGACAGATGTACCAGCCCAAAACCCGAGAAACCGAAGACCCATACTAGAGAAACATTTTCTTTTTCCCTTACTTTTTTCGTTTTCTCTTTCCTAAATACCAGGGGACCAAAGTCTTATTGACAAATAAATAAGAGAATCTCCAACGGTCGATTAATAAAACCACAATAATAAAACAACAATAATAATAATAAGACCCCGTCAACCCCCCAACGGTCCACTTTTCAGACCACATTCTCAAGCACTTTCTTCAGCCTTCATCTTCTTACCGCTATAGTCTGAGGCATTTTCACTTCACTATTCCATCATAATAAGCCACTATCCAAGCAAAACTTCTTCAGAAAAATCGAGGCTTTGTGTAAAGATTTGAAGCCCCTTTTCTCCATTTCTTTGAGAGGAAAATGGAGGTAGCAGTAATTGATTGGAAGAGCATAGATTCAAGGTTTGTCAGAGATGAGATTTATGAGAACATCAATGCTCCTCAGTGGGTTGATTTTTCTGCCCCTGATGCCTCCGTTGATGATCAGTCTTGGTTCTGCAGACCAGGTAAAACTTGGGCAACAAATTAGTGTAATTTGGCTATTTCAGTCATTAATTCTGGAGAAATTGTGTGGGTTTTATTTTCTTGATTTTGAGGTTTCTGGTGTTGGTTGTTTGCAGATTGTAATCATCCAACAAGGGTTGAAGATTTCTTCAAAGAAACAACGCCTAATTCTAAGGTTTCTTTACTTCTCTTCCCTGTGCATGTTCTTGATTTCTACGGTGTATCTGGGTTCTTCTTTTACTTTTTTTTTTTTTTTCCCATTCTTACGAAGGGGGGAGGAACCCATTTGGTTTTCGGGCAAACTTGAGGAATAAAAGTAGTTGTTTGCAGATTAATTACTGCGTTGAAGAATTTATGAAGTGGGATGTTCCTCGTTGCTTAGGCTCTTTTTTTTTTTGGGGGTGGGTGGGGATTTCAATTAATTACTAGGAAGTGGTTTACAATTCAAAATTGAATTTTGATACGGGAGTTTCTCCATACTGCTGCCCTGCTATTTTTTCTTGTACATTTACAAAATTGAACATTTAAGTTTACCCAAACCTCCTACTGGCAACATGTAACATTTAGTATGAGTGGTCTACTTGGATCTTGGATTTTTAGAAGGAAACGGACAAGCATGTAAGAGATTCAGTTTTTTGTTTGAAGTGTTTATTCCGTAATTTGTTAGCATTCAGTTTCTTCATTGTATCCTAAAGACCATGTAGTATAAAATATTGAGTTATCCTTGAATCTCATTTCTTGGATTCACTAAAATTTAAGTTCTGAACAAGACCTTGGTGAAAGAGGAAATGAAGCTACACTCATTTCCATTCTGCAGTAAATCTTATTTGGAAAAGTTCCAAGTACACAAAACATTTTGATCTTAACATTCTGGGACATTTAATACATTCTCTGCTTAAGTCAATTGACGTCTTGCTCATGTCTAATGGTGAGTGGATTGCCTCTCTCTAGTAAATTTATAGATTTAGCTAATGCATCACCGGTTAATAGTAAGCTGAAAAGGCATTAAGTTTTTCCATTTGAGTAATATTGTTTGACTTGTCTACTTTGAAATAACTTTCTTCAACTGATGTTTCAGAGATCACCTCGTGTCCCAGAGATGCTTCCATTTGGTGAAAGAAACAGGAGGTACAAATGCAGTCCTAGCTCTTTAGGCGTTTTATAGTCCTCATCAATCTGTCATATCTGATTGGAGAACAATGTTTCTTATGATTTCAGAGAAGCTACACTGAAGAAGAGGGGACTAAGAGGACCTTCAATGTCACCAATCAAGGACTTGAAGTATGGAAGGATTACCGAAGACAGTGAGAACCAAAATCCCAATTTCTTGACCCCTCCACATTACAAAGTTAAATTCATGAAAGAGGGAATAAAATCAAGCAGAGAGAAGAAACATATTGATGAAAGTACATTGAAGAAGGAACAGCCACGAAGTCTTAGAAGTACCTTATCTGCAAAGAATCTGTTTGCTGGCGGGGATATACTTAATAAGGTGGCAGAGTTTTGCAATGAATTGAAGAAGTTGGCAACAAGGGCCAAGGACAGAGAGAATGTGGAGGAAAATTTGATTAAAGACCATCTTAGGGATGATTCTGGTGACCTAGATGATAAAGAAAAAGAGAGGAAACCACTGCTTGAGGTAAGCAAAGAGAAACATGACGCACAGCACAAAAGCAACTTCCAGGATAAGCAGACAAGGAAGAAGTAAGTTTTATCTCCGAATATCCCTTATTCTTTGTCATGTTATCTGAAAGTTCTTTTATCTTGGTTACAAATTGTATTAGCATGAGATGTTGGCAATCAACCACATAGTCACAATTGCCTGATCAAATAAACTACCACAGAAATGCATGGAGCACAAAACCTAAAATTAGGAAAAAGAATTTCTAGTTTTGGAGTAGCAACTCAATATTGTCCCACCTGATACTGTACTCATCTCTGGAATTAAATTTGGGCAAATGGGTGAGAAGGCAGATAGTTTTTGGCCCTGCGTGGTGTACATATTAGTAGATTAACGTCATGGTCCAGCTCAGTGCAATAAAAATGGACCATCTGACTCTTGGAGTTGGATTGATGGATTTGGCTATAATGTTTTCTGAAAAGATGTTGGCATCTTGTACCCAAAAATGCCCTCTAGGTATCAGATATAACAATATTGTGTGGTTCCTTAATTATAATCTGTTCGGTTATTATCATGCAGGAGATATGATGATGCGGAAAACACTCCAGTTACTATCAATGTTAAGAACATCAAGCATCAACAAGAGACTTTGTTGCAGATTAGGACTTGTCCTCCCACTCCACAATGTTTCTCAGCCGGCCATGGGCCTTCCAATGCTACCCCCACTCCACCACAAGCTTCCAAGTCTAGAATACAGGTAATGAGGACTTTCAGAGACTATACTGACTGCTTCTCCAGTTTACTTTCAATTGGTTTATTATCATTGAAGTGAAAAATGGTGGCAACTACAGAGTTTCCTTTGTTCTATACAGTTTCACAAATATTTTGATATGAGCTGGGGACGAAAGATACATGATTTTGCCTTTTTGTTTCCAACCATTCCCTATAAATTTACTGATCATGCTGTGGTTTTCGCCTAAGTTATAATGGCATAATTTGCATGGGTTGTACCAAAGTTCATGTGCTGCAAGTTACATTATTTTCAAGGTATTATCATGTCTTGTTTACTCATTTCATGCATTATATTTCATGAAACTAGGAGAGAGGAGTTCTGCAGGACCTGGGACAGAGGAATTTGGATGAGAAGAATCAGAATCAGATGGGAAAGAAAAGCAATCATGGAGGACATGCAGCGATAATTGCTGAAAAAGAAGTCAAGCCTTTGGATGTATTATGGTTTCTAAAGCCTTGCACACTTTCACATTAGTCCATTTAGAAGTCAAGGTGTAGACTATTTCAATTGTATTCTTTCATTCTTTCATCAGATGCTTCTTAGATTCACATTCATTTGTCCATTCATCTTATCTCATCTCATCTCATCTATTGGGAAATATGTTGCAATAAGAACATGGTTTATGCCAGAAACCAACTTCAGTAAATGAAAGTTGTTATCTTTGTCCTTCATTTTGCAGCGCTTCAGCTTTATAGATGTATATGAAAAATGTCCTAGTCAAGCAACAATAGAAATATTTTAGGCTTTCTATTAGGCTGTAATAATTTTTCCCCGTTCCCTTTCATTTTGGCACTTGGTTGTCAACTTATTGACCTGATTGAAAATCTGACAAACCTTTCAAGAGGCTAAATAGTAAACAGGGGAAAGAAGGATTCTCTATTGAGTTTTCAAAAATGTGATCAAGAAGCCTATGCAAAATATCTCCAATCAGCTTTTAGAATTTTTTGTTCAATCGGTAGCTGACAAATCAGATAAGCCTTTTCTTTCTTTGATATATTAAAAATAAAAAAATTTAAAAAAATAAAAAAAATAAGAAGAAGAAGAAAAAGGTCCCTTCAGATGGAGGTTGGGAAGGACCTCAGGTCTGATTGAGGACATAATTAGATACTTGCATTTATTCTTAGATGCCACAATTCATCCATTTAGCACTAAATTCTGAGATGCATTAACCGTATACGCCAGATTAATGCTCTGGGATCGTGTAACTCTGAATTTCAACAGCTAGAACTTCTTTGATAACGAATTTGCTTATTATATTCCAGTTCTGGTTTTTAAAGTTTACAAACAGAACTTGAAAGCAGTGGGTTTTTTCCTTTTTTAAGGAAAAGCAGTGGTGTTTGATACTTAAATTATACCCATTATTTGAAAACAGGGCGTTTAGACACCTACTATTTGGAAAAATTATATATTCTAACACTATATTACATTTTTTGATGTTATTTATGTGAAATAAAGAAGGAAGAGTATCGTTCGCACTTATTCTACTAGAAGCCTCATCTTCTAGTTCTAGCTCGTTATTCGTATTATTACCCGGAAAGGGAATTAAAAAAAAAGTAAGTTGTGACACGTTCACTTAAAAAATAATTAGAAAGATAAAATAATGATTAAAAAATGTGTTCATGATACGAGCGAAATAATTTTTTTTCGATACACTGAGATATCCAAGTTTCTTTTGAGGAGTGCACGATAGTAGCAAACTTACATATGCTTGAAATCTAGAGTTCAGGCATCATTGTCACTATGAAACATTAGTCAGCAAAACATTACATAGTGAAGCATATATTCATAATCAACGTCTGCACTTCTCCTAAATCACCAACTTCTCTATGTCTGCGATTCAATTGAAACAGGTGTGTAAAAAGGTCATGATCAAATTTCTCCTGAACTACTACTTCTAACTGATACAATTTTTTTTTTCTTTGACTAATGGAGCACTTTACTGGCTTCCCCTTAATTTCTTTCAAGAAAATAGCAGCGCATAATATCAGGCAGCTATGTTATTTTCTCTCTTTACATGCTCCTAATGTTTCGGGGTATCCCAAACCTACAATTATATACCTGCCAATCCGATGCCTCTATAGCATCCCCCAATTTCTACTCCTCGCTGTCCCTCTAATCCTTCTTCATTCATTATTCAGTTATTTTTGCAAAATGGAAACTATCGACTGAATATCACTGAAACACTTTTTGTGATGTAACGTGTGTGAAATTTATTATTAAAAAAAAAGATGATTAGAAATTGTGTTTATCATGCAAACTGAACAATATTTGGAATTTTTTTTTTTTTTGGTGCAAATTATGCTAACCAAACGTACACATTCATTCTCCCTTCGGGAACATATCTGAGAGAGAGAAGAGCAGCCAGTGAAGCTAGTTAATGATGTGTCGTAGGCTAGCAAAATATGCAGTGAAGCTAGTTAATGATGTAAAGTGGGGACATGATTTCCCAATTTGGTTGAAGGATTTGGCCCTCACAGATAATAGGAGGAGCGCTAGTTTTTGTAACTAACTCTTGTTTTATCAAGATTATATATAAGAATAGTTAACGTTTGACAAAAAAAAAAAAAAAAAAGAGCATCCAGTGGCACCAAAAGCCCCACATCAGTTAGGATGTATGAGCCCACAATTCCCATCAAATGAACATGATTATACATGATGATAATCGGTTCAAAAGATGTTGGAGTAAAGATACTTTAAAAAGAGAAACACCAGGATAAAGATATTGATGATCTAATGTGAAATTCTCCACCAAATGTGCTGACCCTTTTCAAACTTTTTGATCCAAAAATATACAACGTCAAAGCAGGGCTTTTCCTTTTGGAATAACAACAGTAGCATCCACTAAAACAGGATGCCGCCCACATTTTTAAACAAGCTTTAGGTCCCCTTTAGTTTCTTTTTATCTCCACCTACCCGTAATATATAACAATTGCATCAAAATCACATCCAAAGCAGTTGTCTCCCAATGCTAATTAATAAATAATCAAAGTCAGATGCTAATGACGAACTTATCCACAGTCAAATGATTAGTATAAATGAAGAATCTCATATTTTGCATACAGACAGCCTTATAAACTATATTATCAACCATTAATCCAAGTGGTAAGCAACAAAACTCACTTCCTTTTTCCCATATTTAAAAATTCCATTCCAAAGTGACATAATGTATTAAATTCCACACCAAAAAAAAAAAAAAAAAATTTCAGCTTTCTCCTCAGTCCAAACTGCCAGCCACCACAACCAGATATTGATACTTTGAAATGTGGCAGTAATTTCTTCCAATGCAATATTTTGTTGAGAGATTGAGCACTTAATAATTGCCAGATGCAACTACAAAAGATAATGTATCACTACAAGTCGTTTTGTACCATAATTTCATGTTCTGGATAACATGATGGACACATTTAATTAGCCCCAAAAGGACCAAGAAAGATGCCCTCTAATGCAGGGCTATAAGCATAGATTAGCCCTCCCCCCCCCAAAAAAAAAAAACACACAAAAAAAAAGACAGCATCACAGCAAGAATGAGTCAGAAAACACACAAAAAATCTTGAAACAATTGATCAAACTCTTATTGATTCTCTTGAATTTCCATACAACTATCAGTGTACAAAGATCCCGCCTTATTGATTCTCTTGAATTTCCATACAACTATCAGTGTACAAAGATCCCGCAAGGACTTGGTTATTACACCGAGTTATGGAAACTACAGCCCATAACACCAGTACAAGAAACCAGGAAATTAACAACAAAATCAGAACCAAAATGAAATCAAGAAAAGACTCAAAAAGTTATGTACAAAGATCATCAATCAAAAACCATCATAACTTATGGTTCATTTCCTTCACCTAGTAGTGCTACAGAGCATACAATTCAAGATCCTAGAACAAGCATACCGTACACGAGGATACACCCCACTTGTATACAAACCTGATTCCCTCCAAAGATCTTCCATGGTCTCCAGAAACAGATTTAAGCTTCTCACAGGAGGAACATACAGGATCAGAGGTGCTGCTGAGAAAGCCACAGCAAAGAAAAAGTGCAGCATCTTCTTCAGAACGAAACAAATAATGAAGTAACAAGACTAGTTAATCAGTCCCTTCTTCCCAGGGGAAAAGAGAAAAAAAAAAATCGGATCTTGGATGGATCTTGCTGATCTACTATGAAGGGTTTTTTGCAGAATTAGAGACTTCTGGAATTTCCTGGCTATATAGTAAATTAATCCCAAGTGGATATGTATGGATTATGGACCATTTATGGGCCAGGAGATAGTGGAATAAAATATAGCGCGTGAGAACAAAGCTACAACTAGTAGAATCAAGAAATTGCAGACTTGAATAATTTATGGTTGATTCAGCATTTCACGGTGCTGCGGCTGCAACTGCATTTTGGAGTTTTTGACATGAACAGTGACACGTGAACTTATGTCAGCCCCTAGTTTTCATCCCCTGTTTTTGTAGTATCAGGTTTGGGTATGCTTTGTTTTTGTATACAGATGTGTACCAAAACTTTAACATAAATCTTTGTCCGGGAGTCTTCAATATGTCTCTCCAATTGAGTTCCTTGTTTGGGTTGCAGTTTTTTATGAAAAAATTTGTATAGTTTTCATAAGTAGATTTTTCAATTGTTTTTGTATTATACATACATAGTATAACTTTTTTATTAAAAAATTTTCAAAAAATAGCAATTCCATCGAATCATGCTACTTGAGTCGAATGGTCAAAGGTTTAAAATGAAAAGAAATTGAGAGTTTTATATGATGTGCATTTACATTTATGTCCAAAGTTCATTTTCCTTTACCCTTCTATGTAGGATACTTTGGATAAATCGCCAACTCAAAAAATAAGTCCCTTGTTTCTTTTAAAGATGCACCATGTCAAACACTTGTCTTCTACACTCGATTTACAACGAATATTTATTTTGCAAAAATATCTTTACCAGAATTTACTTTCTATAGTTATTGGAGCATGAAAACCCCCCTGTTTTTTCCCATTTTTAGCATTCACATCTACTCAATGAACTTTATTCCGTAGACAATTTAGGTTGATTGAATATTTCCTCATATTACATGAAAAGTAGAGGACAAATAGCCTACCAAGATCAATTTTACTCTTTTTCTTTAAGTTACTTTCCTATTTTCTCTACTATTACTACCAATTTATATGGCTAATTTTTTTCCTATTACTTTTTTGTTTCAGCACACTCAGTATCTCGCCTAAAGGGTGATATAGTTATTTCATTGGTTTTGCAAACAAAATTTGTAGTATTAGAATGATTTGACTGCTAATTTTAGGAGGAAAAGTTCTTAATTTTGAGTTAAGGGAGTAAAGTGGAATTACGTACAAATTTCAAGGGGTAAAGTTGGATTAAGGTACATATAGACTGTTGGATTAGTCAGTCGACGTGTCAGACCAAAAAACCCAGGGTGACTAAATACTGAAAAAGTAAACTTATGGTATCCTAATTTGACTTGAAAACCAAATCTTACCCCCTATGGCTAAATGACTCTTCTCTTGCAAAACACCGTTGGCCTTTTCCATATCGTGTCTTCTTTATTAGCGTAAAAGCTTTTTTGTGGCGCAAAATCACCAAAAAGCATGTGGACGACAAAAGCTTCGTCTTTAGCGGGTCGTTTCATGGTCTAAATTTTGTACACTTGACCAATTCTCCCCCCCCGGACTTGTGTAAGTTGGCTGGTCTTTTTCAAGAGTGGGACATAAGGTGATAAGGTCGAGAACAAGAAAGAATAAAACAAGTGTTGCCTAATATGTTTCAAAAGATTAAAAAATAATAATGTCTGTAATAAAGCCCTTTGACATAGTCATTTTTCAGATTTTTTTTTTTTAAAAATATACCATAACCACTTCTTTAACCACACGGAAAAATTAGCACCCAACTAACATCATTCACAAGATTAATAGCAAATTGTGCCAACTTATGTGCAACTCCGTTGCCTTTTTTTTTTTTAGTATAAACAAAGGCGTCAACATTCGTTTTACGATCTGCGATTAATTTTATTTAAGTCGCGTTGGCCCTTTGTGCAACTCTATTACCTACTCTATGGACAAAAGAGAAGTAACATTGTTCAAATAACTCCTTTAAGATGCTAAAAGTATCCCAGCTAATTTTTTAACTAGTACTTGGGCATCAGTATGGATATTTTAAACGTGGTGCCCTAGGAGTACCAGATAAGAGTACCAGATAAGTGCAACTCTATTACCTACTCTATAAAGGAAAGTGGGCTGACTATTAAAGCTGTACAATTACTATCTTTTTTTTTTTTTTTTCTTTTGTCATAAAGTTAGAGATGTACAATTACTATCTGAATTGCAGCATTTTGCCAACAAAATTTATCCCTTTATATTTAAAAAAAAAAATGGAAGCACCTAACCCACTTCTTTTAGTGCCCTAAGGGTACCAAATAGACAAACCCCTATTAGCATATTAGCACATTAGCGTTGGTTTTGCATAAATCTCAACTAGTCAAAGAGTTGGATAAACCATATTACAAGTGTCGGGGTGGTTGAATTAACTTGGAAGACAAGTAATATTTTTTTCAGAACATAAGAGAGAACAAACACTCGAAGATGGAAGAGTCGAGATATACGAGTTAGTTGCCTAGTTGGTAAAGGTCTACACATCTGTGGACATCTTTTATTTGGGAACTTATAGCAAATTTAAAAAATTGAGAAAATGTCTCAAGAGCCAAGAGGCATGTTGGGGGGGGGGGGCTGTGGAGTGGCAAATTGACTAGTTTATTTTTAAAAAAATTAAAATTCTGATCATACTGTTCAAGTTTCCAAGAAACAAAATTGTACATTTAACCGATCTAGATGGTTATTTTCTGAAATTTTTGTATAAAAATATATTGTAACGGTTTGATGTATCATATATGTAAAATAAAAAATTGATTAGGAAATGTGTTTATGAAAAATGTAATTTTTCTTTTTTTTTTTTGAAAAAAAGCAAAGCAATCCAAACAACTCTGAGCTATTTTAGGTATTCCACCTACTCTGGAATAACCGTGGCCGCTACGAAAGAAACAATCAAGATGTTCACGAAAGATAGAAGGGCACAAAGACGTATCCCAATTAAACTGTCCAAACTCGATTCAAGGTCTTAATCTTTTTCTTTTTGTATTAGAAGGTTTCAACTAATCACTTGTGTGTCTCTATGTATACTTGGGTGTGATATAAAGTCTTTTGTGATCAGATTACTATAAAGTATAAACAAGGTACTCTTATTATTTGGTATAAAACTAACTTACAAAGGGTGATACATTAATACTTGTATAAAATTAGAGTAAACGCACATTTAGAGAAGGATAGGCTAAACTTACATTGAGTGAAAATAAACCCAAAATTTCTAAATTTTTAAAATCTCAAATGGGGTTGAAAGACAAATCAAACTATTCAATACTCTAATCAAGTTTGTTGGATAAGAGTTTGTTTAAGTTTTGTTCACTAACTAATCAAATCAAATTTGAAGAGCATTTTATATTCTATAAAATTTCAAACTTGATCCAAGTTTGACCCAATTAGCATAAATTCAAATTTATAGGTTAAAAATTCAAGCTACTTGGATTTGATTCAATAAAAATTCTGTTTGAGTTCAGATTGATAGATAAACAAACAAAATTAGAACATAATTTCCTATTTGATAAAATAATCAAATATGCTTGAATACTAAGGTATTCAATTTAAGGGATAATATCAGAAACCTCCCCTGAGGTTTCTCGTAATATCACCTGGCGCCCCTATAGTTTTAAAAATATCACTCACCTCCCTTGGTAATTGTAAATTGACTATATTAACCTTCATTTGGTACATGATTTACATCTCACATAAATGGATGTCAAAAAATGAAAGAAAAAGAATCAAAAGTCACTTTCTTCTTTTTCTCGCTTATCCAACATTCTTTTTATTCTTTTTTTTTTGTATGGTGTATAATTTTTTACTTATAAATTGTAATAAATTAAATTTTATTTTTTAATTGTGATAATATGGAATATGAATGTAAGATTTTTTCCTTTGTTTTGAGTTGACTTTTATAATGAATTAGTACAATTTAAAGACTTGGATCACGATTTGTGAAAATGTTAGGCAAAAAAAAAATGGCTCATAATGAATCAGTTTTAAATATATAAATTAAATTGGTACTAGTATATTTCTTTACAAATATCTTTTTTTTATTTTTAAAATTTTTATTTTTATGAATTATAGATTTGTGATATAGTGGTGCAGTAGAAATTATTTTTAGGTGGTGATTTTTTTTAACAAACAAAGTGGTTAGAGTATTTTTATTTAGCAAAATCAACAAAAGGGTAGTTTGGGGTTTTTATAAATTTTGTTACACAAATAACAAAAGTAAGGAAGGTAAGTGATATTTTTAAAAGTTTAGAGGTACCAGGTGATATTAAGAGAAATCTCAAGGGAGGTTTCTGATATTATCTCTCAATTTAATTGGACTTGTTTATACCCTTAACCTCAAACTCAGTTGATAAAGGACAATAAACTTCAAAGTCAAACTACGAGATGGGACTAGGGGTGGGCAAAAAAATCCGACAGAAAACCGGTCAACCCGATCCGACCGATCCGAAATTTAGGATACCCGATCCGATTTCTCTCATCGGATCATATTAGGGTCGGGTACCGCAAATATCGGGTACGGATACGGGTCAAAAAATAAAAACCCGCGGGTACCCGACCCGCAGGGTATATTGTATAAATATTAAAAAAATTAGGGGTCAATATTTAATTTAATATGTTTTAAGTTTTAGGGATAATTTCAGAAACCTCCCTTGAGCTTTGTAGTAATATCACTTAGTTCCCTTAAACTTTGAAAAATCTCACATGCCTCCCTTATTTTTAACTTTTTGTAACTTTATCACCCCATTTCAGAAAATATCATTTAAAAATTCATTTTGGGTGAGATAAAATATTTCTATTCCCAAAGTACCCTTTTCTTGTGAACCTTTAGTTTTCATAACAAACCAAGTTAAATCCTTAAAAATTACAATACAGTAATTAGTTTGAAATGTCTTTTATAATTTTTGAATGATTCAAGAAATGGGAAAAAAGTTATAATTAGAACATTTTACACTTTGAAAATACCTCAAATAAATTCCTAAATGCATTGTTAATAATTTATCTCTCTCTTTTTCTACATCATCAATTTAGACAGAATGTTAGGACATTAAAAAAATTCTGAACAATTTACAAATTTCTAAATTCATCCAAAAATATTCTATAATAAAGAAAATTACTTTTATGTTTTTGAAAATACCTCAATTGAGTTTATAAACATAATTTAGACATTGTTTTCTAATATTCAATTCATCAGTCTATACAAAAAATGCAGAAAGTTTAAATTTCTTAATTTTTAAACTCCTTAAATTAATCAAAACACTTTACAGGGAATGAAATATTTTTTCCAACTTGAAGCATCTTAAACATACTTTTAAGTAATAATCTTTTATAACTTAAAAACACTTACTGGTATAATTTATTCTATTATAATTATATTTTCACTCTGTTTGTCTTTATTTTCAAGTTTTTAAAATAGATCTTCACTATTAGAAAAACAATAGGATAACATAAGGGTAATTTTGGCATGAAAACATTTGCTCTCTCCAAATATGAGTTTTTTAATAATATTTTTTGAAATGGGTTAGTAATGTTACAACAAGTTGAAAATAAGGGAGGTAGATGAGATTTTTCAAAGTTGAGGGGTACCAAGTGATATTACTATAAACCTCAGGGAGGTTTCTGAAATTATCCCTAAGTTTTAACCCTAATTGAAAATCCAAACAGTAATAGTACATCCGATTCTTATCTTCACTCCGCCTCCAACTCCAAATCTCCACATTTTTCTCTCCAAAATATGACCGACGACCACCGTTGAAATTCTAACAAAAGTTTAACCTAGTGTCCTCCTCTTTCTTCAACTTTCTTATCAAGTGTAACATGAAAAGACTGTTTTAAGGTAATTTATCCTCTACTATCTCTCATTTATTTTCAAACTTTTGATTCAACCTAATGCTCCGAAGTGACCATTTTTAGATTGGAATTTGTTGGGGGTTAGATCAGAATTTTGTTATTACTATTAGTTTCAGGGACATTTTTATTTTTTAAATTATCATATTAGCAATTCATTTTTACAGACTAGTAGTAGTGGTAGTATGTATTGGGTTGGTATGGTTGTTTGACTTTTCTCTGTAATTAAGCACCTACAATCAAAACTTTTCAACTTAAATTGTATTCAAAAGTGTAACGAAACTTTATTTTGTCTATTACATATTGTAATAATTTGTATTGGATACTTGAGAGTTGAGAGATTGGTTTGATTGTTGGATGAAATGTGTGATGGAATATTGATGTGTGGACTTTGAAATGTGTTAATTTTGGATTGTTAAATCTTTGACGAAATATGTTGGATCTTGGATTGTTGAAATTAATTAATTTTAGACTGTTAAATCTTTAATAAAATGTGGTCATTTAGAAAATTGAAATTTAGGGGCGGGTACCCTGTATCCCGACCAATTTTTTGCGGGTACCTAAGGATCGGGTACCCGAGAACATGCGGGGTTGGTTAGGATCAAAAATTTGCTGACCCGAGATGTTAGGGTCAGGTCAGCCAAATTCTATTAGAGGCGGGTGCCCGACCCGTGCCCACCCCTAGATGGGACTAATACTTAAGGGTAAGGAATCTTTGCACTGCTACAAATTTTTGAATTCACCAAGGTGGTAAATGTAAAGAGATCGAGATACGAGATTGTCCACATCATAATGATGATCCATCAGGAACTTTCGGTACCTTCGTACTCAATTCCAGAACCTGGCCACGTTATACCTGCAATGAGTAGTTTAAAAGTAATAATTAATGTGCGTTTTTCAATCAAGAGCATCTATTAAGCTTACATCTTCAAAAGTCAGATAATGAATAATTACAACCAAAGCGCCCACTGAAACGGAGTGCGGCTCTTCGACATGCCACATCCTTAAAAGTCTTTTATTCTGTCATTCGGGGATGCAAAGGAAAGGTTTGCCCTCTGGCGGAAAGAGACACTGCCACCAGGATCGGGGAATCGACGGCGCTGGAATTCTCTCATCCTTGCTATAATAAAAAGGGTTAATTTGAGACACCTCTCGTAATATCACTGAACTTTTTTAAAAAATTTTAAAATCTCACTTATTTCTATTGAATTGACATTTTTATTACAATTTAGCCTCTTTAAAGAAAATACAAGAACGATAAAACTTTTGTTTCCCTACTACCCGTATATTATCTTACTTATGAAGTTTACAACAATAATAAAAACATAAATTAAGGCTAAATTTGTATACAGTATAAATTTCTCTATTGAAATTATTTATTTTAGTTGTATTGAAATAAAAGTAAAATTTACACTTTGAAAAAATTACACCATAAAAAATTTGTAGGTATGAAAATATTATTTTAGTTTTCAGTACAATTTAAACTATATCATGTATTAAAACATATTTTCTAAAAAATATTCTTGAGTTTCTTAATTATAACTGTTCATAAAAGTTTTCAAGATAATTACTCATCAACATCCTCCTAAGTGGTTGATTTTGATTGGATTTAATTTATCCACATCTTTTCTATCACAGCATGACCTCGATATTCAAAAATATTGACCATTATTTTTTTAATATACATCTTTTGGTTTTAAAATTTTATTTTGGTTTGGCTTTTTAGTTAAAAAGTTACTAAGAGCAAGGGTAGTATTATCAATTTATGATTTTTGATAGAAATATTTAGTCTTGTCAAGCTAACAATGAATCTAAGTGAGATTTTAAAAATTTTACGAGAGTTAAGTGATATTATGAGAAACCTTGGAGGGGTTTCTAAAATCATCCCTAATAAAACAGCGAGTTTTCCACTTATTCTTCTCGTGATTGGTTAGTGACTGTGAGTTGAATTTATCTGTTGCGAGTTTTTCTGTCCTGATGCTTTGCCCCAGGTTGCCCGGATACGGATGGTGTTTTGATTAAGAATTTTATAAAGACTAATTGTTTTATATGTGCATGGGACTGTTTAAATTTGTTGGAATTGTCCTACACATGAACATTTATTTTATTAATAGTTCGGTAGTGTGATCTCGAAATCTATTTGTAATAGGGTGAAGGTTTGCGCCGTCAATTTGGAGTGAATTGTGTCAGATATTAATCTGCGGTGGCAAGATTGATTCTTTTTGTGCATGCATGTTAAAATATTTTAAACCAAGTTTAGATAATTATTAGAGAAAACTTTTCGATGGGCCCCTAAACTATTCAAATTACTCAATTTTGGCCCATCAACTATAAAGTGTCAGAACAAAACCCCTGAACAAAAAAAAAAATGCAACATTTAAGGACTTTTGTTAGATTTCATCATTAGAATCGATGGCAACAGGGGCAAAAATGACCAAACACACAAAAGATTTCCCACAATAAAAATCAAAAGCCATTAAGTTGGTCCTTAAAGTATTTTCAAAAGCACTAATCTTGCCCCTTAAACTAATTCCTGCTCTGCTCTAACCCTTAAACTAATTTCAAGAGCACTATTTTGGTCCCTTAGTACAGGAAAATCCCCCCATTCATATGTCTGTCTTTTAGTCGCAACATTACTGCTTCATTATCAGTCCTAACTTTCAACCAGTATGCAATTGCAAGTGCAATTAGCCCATATGCCACTACAAGTGTTGCAACAAACTGTTTCTCTTTTGTTGCATACCTTCGGACGTCGTCTTTCAAACCCCTAATTTTGGCCTCTGTTCTTTAGACTTTGCACTCCAATTTAACTGATTTATCTTCAGCCTCTTCTACCTTCTTTTCCATTCGGTTAATCGGTCTAAACAGTCCAGGTATGATTTGAACAGAGCCTGTACACATCTGTTCATCCAACCACGTCTAATAATTGCAGCCGTAGCCCTAAATCATAGTAAATAATCACCACACTATTCCTCCTCATTTTATAACTTCAAAATCAAAATTTTTTTCATCTTATGTTCAAAGTGCACATTCTGCATATATTCGACCCGAGTTCCAATTGGTCCATGATGTTTTCACCATGTATTGCAACCTATATGAGCAAGTAGGAGGATATGGGTCTTGTCTTGACATGTCTTCCTTTTTCCTCCATCTTTTCTTCCCTTTTTGCTTCGTCTTCTTCTTCTCCAACTCTAAGTTCATCAAATGACCAAACAATGAAGCCTTTTTGGGTGTCATAATGGGATCTTTTGTATGTTTGGTTGTTTTTGCCCCTGTTGCCGTCACCTCGAACGATGAAATCTAATAGAAGTCCTTAAATGTTGCATTTTTTTTTTGTTTAGGGGTTTGTTGTGACATTTTATAGTTGAGGGATCAAAAACGAGCAATTTGAATAGTTTAGGATCCCTTCAAAAATTTTCCTCTAATTATTATTAAGTCATGGGCCAGTTTGGCAAGTTCCATGGCGATTGTGGCCTAGTTCATTTGGTTCAAGTTGGTGGAGTTTCTAATTTGTGTGCAAGTCCAAGTCCAAATTGTTATAGTTTTTTAGTTAGATTCCTTTTCTATTGTTTAATCGGTTGATTAGTCAATGTCCTCCAATCTCCAACTTCTCTCTACTCCTTTTCTCTAACATCTTTCTACTCCTCCTTTTCTTTGAAATCCTTTCTTGTCGAGAGGGAGATCATGGTGGTCTCCCAAGTCTCCCTCCAGTAGATTATGTCTTTTGTTATTTTCTAATAAATTCTCTTGTAAGTTTTTTTAGTGAGAGATCTCTGTTTCTCCTAGGGTTTCCTAGTGGGAATTTTCTATTCTCCTAAGAGTTCCTATGGAGATTTTGTGTTATTTTTTCTTGTTCTATTGTTTAGATCTAAATTTATTTTAAATCTGACTGCCAGATTTGAATTTTTTTTAGATCTTGGGTCTATCTCGATAGATGTCATCATCATTATTGGCACTTATAACTATTGATTAGCAGATCTGACGATTGCAACATGCACAGAAGTGGCTGCAACAAATTATCTTATAAGAAGATGACTTTAAAATTTCTTGTATTTGTTAGATCTGTTTTACATTTTTTAAGTCTTTTGTATCTGTTAAATTACAGATCTATTATTTTAGTACATGTTTTATTTGCCATTAGGGCAGCGATGTATATCAATCATGCTGGATGATTTCCAATAATATGTTATGAGTTGGGGACGAAAGATACATGATTTTGCTTTTTTCGTTTCCAACTATCCCCTATAAATCAGTGCTCTTTTACTGATCATGCTGTGGTCTTCGCCTAAGTTATAATGGCATAATTTGCACGGGTTGTACCAAAGTTCATGTGCTAAAAGTTACATTATTGTCAAGGTATTATCATGTCTTGTTTACTCATTTCATGCACATTATATTTCATGAAACTAGGAGAGAGGAATTCTGCAGGAGCTGGGACAGAGGAATTTGGATGAGAAGAATCGGAATCAGATGGGAAAGAAAAGCAATCATGGAGGACATGCAGCGATAATTGCTGAAAAAGAAGTCAAGCCTTTGGATGTATTATGGTTTCTAAAGCCGTCAAGGCAGACTATTTCAATTTTATTCTTTCATTCTTTCATTCTTTCATCAGATGCTTCTTAGATACACATACATGTATCCATATTCTTCTATTCATTTGTCCATTCATCTCATCTCATCTCATCTCATCTATTGGGAAATATGTTGTAATAAGAACATGGTTTATGCCAGAAACCAACTTCAGTAAATGAATATCTCTGTCCTCCATTTTGCAGCGCTTTAGCTTTATACAGGTAAATGATAAATGTCCTAGTCAAGCAACAATAGAAATATTTTAGGCTTTCTATTAGGCTGTAATAATTTTTCCCCGTTCCCTTTGATTTTGGCACTTGGTTTTCAACTCATTCACCTGATTGAAAATCTGACAAACCTTTCAAGAGGCTAATAGTAAACAGGGGAAAGAAGGATTCTCTGTTGAGTTTTCAAAAGTGTGATCAAGAGGCCTATGCAAAATATCTCCAACCAGGTTTTAGAATTTTTTGTTCAATCGGCAGTTGACAAATCAGATAGGCCTTTTGTTTCTTTGATATAATAAAAATAAAAAATTAAATATTAAAAAATTAAAAAAAATGCAAGTAAAGGGACAAAAGTCACAACCAAAATCTCAATTTGGTCTAAATACAAATTCTAATCAAGATGACCTTATTTCTAAGTTCAGCTCCCAAAAGTGATAAAAATATATCATCAAAATGTTATACAAAATCGTCACTTATCATTTGTATTGGAAATACCATTAGCTATCTAACATAGTATTTAATCATATGTCGTAAACACCTTGTACTTTGAATATGATCTATAAGTTAATCTAAAAATACAAATATTTGAGTGTTCACCTTTTTATAGATATTAAAGAAGTCTTATTATTCTATATAGATGTACAAGTACTATACGTCTTGTATGATGTTTGATACTAGCATGTATATTTTTCTTTATGGATTATATGTATGCATATATGTATCTATATATGAATGTCTATACATAATAAATATATCTACTTTTTTTTAGACTTATATTTTTATTCATGTAGTTATTAATAAAATTAATGATACTTGCATAGAAATATAAACCTCCTTTACCTTGATTTGGCATGCATATGCATGTATCACATGTATACTTTTTTATGGACTATGTATATGCATATATTTATCTATATATGAATATCTATATGTAAAAAAAAAATATTTTTTTTCTGTCTTATATTTTTGTTCATGCATTTATTAATAAAATTAATGTATAAATTGATTCACACAAATAAATATTTTTAAAGAATAATTTTTTGTTTAAATGACTGCATTCCTATCTCATAATAATTCTAAAAATTTATAAAATTAGTTTATCAATTGCACTTATTATTATGATTAAAAAATAATTTCTTTTCTTTCCCTAAAAAAATTATTATACTTAATAAAATAACTTTCTTAAAAAAAAATTGACAACTCATGGAATGTATCTATATTCCATAACAGTTGATGTTTTCCTTCTTCTAACTTTGTTTGAAAATAATATTTAAGTACTTGTTAAATGTCTATACATGTTATAATCGTTATTGTTTTGCTTTTTGCAGTGCCTCATTTAGCTTATTTTCTTCTTCTTCTCTTATTTGTTTGGTCTTCTGCATGCAAGCTATAATTTATCCTCTGGCAGTATCATCTTAGGCATTGCATTTCATTTTTATAAGGGTAAATTACTAACAACACTCATGTGCTTTCATTTATTGCCACATAATGTCCTAACATTTTAAATATCCACTTTACTCCTCTATAGTTTCACATAATCTGGAAATGCTAACAAAAAATAGTTTACGTAATGTCATTAGTTGAAATACCAGTAATGCCCTTACTAAAATGCTAAATCAAAGGATAACTTAACCATCTTGTATAAAACTATAAGGGGATTACATGGATAATATAAAAATCATAGGTGGGTAAAGTAGATATGTATAAAAACTATAGAGGAGTTAAGTAGATATTATGATTTCATCACAAACTTTTAAAGCATATGTGGTCTTAATCACTGTAACTGATTATACATTCTGTTCACTTCCCACTTTATATAGTACCATTGGGGGGGGTTATATGGCTCTTTTAAAATCTTAGAAGGGTCATTTGGCATTATACAAAATTATAGGGGAATTATATATAATTTACCCTTTCTATAATGATATTCTTGACCTTCCTCGGTTTGCTCATCTTTCTTTTATAACCCTAGGTAAATATGATGTGTTTATATTTAGATAATGTTCTACTTTTTCCTTAGACATATAATGACTTGCTATTCTTTATATTTTTATTTGTAGTTTCTTTGATTTAACTATATTCTATCTTTCCTCATAGCCATTTCGGCTAATACAAGATGAAACAATATTTATTAATTCAATAAAATCCTTCTTTTGTTGGAAGTTTTTCTTCAAAATTTCATTGATACTTATTACTTGCTTTCGATCATAGATAGTTAAATGTTGTGAATAAATGAAAAACAATCCCATGACTACCTGAAATATACCACAAACAAAAGTTAGAAGAAATGGAGTCTATGAGAATCAACAGCCAAAAGAAACGACACCACAATTAGCAATAACCAGAAACTTTAAAAAATTACACGAAATTAATAAACAGCAAGAATTCTTTTTCCTATTTTCAGAATAATGTTTTTGATTTAAAAATGCCCTATATTTTGGATTGCATGTTCTTCTGCACTTGCTCGAGGAAATTAACAACTTTGATGAAGTAATAAATATTTATCTATTATGCAAATGCAAGACGATATTGTGTTGGCACAAAAACCATGCAGTGGAAAATCTTTAACACATAAAAATATGTGGGAAGAGGATGAGAAACTCATAGACAAATACTCAATAAATTTATTAACTCAAACTCAACAACAACAATAACTAAGTCGTAGCATTTCGCTCACGACAACTCACAAATAATAACTTGGAGGCTTTGTCTCAACTCAACTTTTAGAATCAACTCACTCTTCAAGTAATAATCTACTAGACTAGAAGTATTTATAGATGGGAGACCTTCCTAAACAAATACAATTATAAACCAAAATTTATTTGGAATTGATTTGAAGATTTCCTAATCTAATACGAAAACTAAACAAGACACAAAACAAGAAACTAAACCAATTAGGAAACTAACTACTAAAGCAGCTTGGTTTAATTATTCTAACATTGCCTCCTTAAACCAAGTTCTTCATTATGGCTATTGCGAATTCCATCTCGAGCTTGAATCTCCATGAAAAACTTGGTCGCTGTATAGACGACGTGCACCTCTAATTTGTAATTAATCTTCAATTTCATCTTCACACGCGATAGTGGATGAAATTTGTATTTTTCAAACAATTTTTTGCCTTGATCACTTCTATCAAAAAACTCAATCATGTCCATCAAAAAAATTTGCAATGCTCCATAATTCAAATCCTCCATGTCACAAAAATTTCCCAAATATACAAAATCATAATTTCCATGACAAAAAATTTCAACAGCACCATATTCTTCCTTCAAATTTTCCACACTAACAAATGCATCAACTTTAGAGCTGTCATAATTTTCAATTAATTTGTCCACCCCACAATTGATCTTAACCAATTCCATCACTTGATTTTTCTCTTCAAAGAATTCATCAACCTTGACAAAATCAACAATTTCTTCATCATTATGATCTTTAGGAACATTTTTAATTTCATCAATGACTTCACTTTCTTCCTTAACCACATGTGAGATTTCTTCTTCAACCACAAATTCTTCATCTTCATGTGCATTTACAATTTCTGTAGTTTCTTCTTTCTTTGTCTCTTCATAAAATTCTAATTCTTCTTCCTCATTGCAAATTTCTTCTTTACCATGACCATAAATTTTCATCCAAAATTTCCAAGCTTCCTTTGCGGTTTTTTCATCTATGAATTTTTTGGATACATGCAACTGGACTTGAGTACTGAGATAATAGAATGCTATGCAATCTAAACGTCTATCTTTCTCCAACTCTTTACTTGCATCACTTGATAATTCCACACCTTCAACAGGTTCCTCGAACCCCTTTTGGACAATATTCCAAACTTCAATAACTTGAAAAAATCTCTTCATCATCATACTCCAAATCTCAAAATCGTTTTTGCCATCAAAAATAAAAATACCACAATGTGGCAAATAATACGAATTCATACTTCAATTTCATGAACAAGCCCTAGGATCAAAACCTAGAGCTCTGATACCACTTGTTAGCACAAAAAACACGCAGCGGAACCACTTTAACACATACAAAAATATGTGGGAAGAGGATGAGAAACTCATAAACAAATACTCAATAAATTTATTAACTCAAACTCAACAACAACAATATCTAAGTCATAACCTTTCGCTCACGACAACTCACAATAATAACTTGGAGACTTTCCCTCAACTCAACTTTTAGACTCAACTCACTCTTCAAGTAATAATCTACTAGACTAGTAGTATTTATAGATGGGAGACCTTCCTCAACAAATACAATTATAAACCAAAACTTATTTGGAATTGATTTGGAGATTTCCTAATCTAATACGAAAACTAAACAAGATACAAAACAAGAAACTAAACCAATTAGGAAACCAACTACTAAAGCAGCTTGGTTTAATTATTCTAACATATTGGATGCTGCCAAATATATTTGGCTTCTTATCCTGTGTAATTTGCATTTTTTGGGGGAAATAAACTTTATAAACAGAATTGATCTTGGTAAGGTAAAAGTACATAGTATCATTTTACTACAAGTCATTTCTTTTTGTTGGAGAAAGGACAGACAAGCACAGGGAAGAAATGACCTAACATAGAATAAAAGACAGGGATCAAGAATAAACAAATTCAGATTTTGATCATTGTCATTGTATGTAGATTCTTATCAATGTAGGCAAAAATATAAATTACCAATTTAGCAACTTGAATAAAGTCAAATTGAGCATGTCACCCAAAATAGGCTAGCATTGGTAAGAAAGAAAAAAAAATGTTGAGTATGCATGGAGAGAGTAAAAATTGTTGCAACAATAATACAAAATAGAGAAACACTTAGCAGTACCAAAAAGACAGCTTCTGTTGAGCTAGTATGATGGTAGCAACATTATTGAAAGATTTGTTGCTTTTTAGGGTTTATACGAAAAATAGATGATTAGTATTTAGTAAATGCAACCTTTAAACACCTTTTGATTCTGAACCTTCAAACAACTGACTGAAACACTTTAAGCCAGCTTATATGCTTTCAACTGCTTTTCGTGACCCCACAGTGTTGCAGGAACAGTTTGAACTATTGATTTACATTAGCATTAAAATACTGATTTATACGCGATGATCACTTTGTTTCTATATGCTAGCATTTTCATGTTTGCATGTGCACGCATACATAGAAAGGATGTCTCCTCTACTCTTAAGAAAGATGAACTTTCTTTACTTTGTCATGACTTATGATTAGATATTAGGTATAATTTTAGTTTCTCTCATTGCAGTTGAAAGGTCTCAAATTTTCCTTCATTATTTTTCACTCGATGCTCGAGGTTCGTTGATGTTTTCAATGATTTTAGGATTCAAGCTTGGTAATAAGGAAAAAAAATGATCACATTGCTGCAGCATTCTTCATAAACATATACGTTTTTAGTTTGATATTTTTTAGGTCCACGTTTAAATTTTGTTTCTTGCAATTGCAATTTCAGTATGCAGAACAAGAACAAATAAACAAAAGAACTCTAAATGTCTTATTCATATGTATATATTGTTGTAAAAATAATAATAAAAAAATGACAAACAATGTTAACATTTGAATGACGAAAATTGCAAGGAAAATAAATAAGTTTGAGTCATGTTAAATAGCATTGTCTTCAGAAACTATTTTAGGGTGTTGAAATATTTCCCGAAAATTAAACAAGCCTTCCTCTTATAATAAGAGGGAAGTAGAACTACCAAATTTTAATCCAGCAGAAGAGTAGTATAGAAGTAGTAGAGATAGAAAGTAAGGAGGAGAATTTAGAAAGTGTAGTGATACATTTTTCTCAAATGAAACCAAAGGCTGCTATGTGTAAGCTAAAGAAAGTACGTTAGATACTCCATCAGATAGATAATGCACTAAACGTTCTGCAAAGTGGTTGCAAGTTTTTAGGCACGAGTTTATCTTCAACAATATTTTACTTGGAAAGAGTCAAAACACATGTTTTTTAAATAATAAAAGAAAATGGGTTATGGGCCAAAATCAAAGCGGACCGAATTTGAACTAGATTGGTCTAACTCAACTCCCTGTTCATGTAAGCGAATCCACAATAGTTTTCAACTTATCATAAGTCCAATAAAGAGTTAGAAAATATAAAGTGACTAAATATCTACTTGGTTTTCTAATGTGGGACAAATCTTTTGAAATACCTATTATCTACGACATGTATATATCTACACCTTTTAGACATTATTCATTCAAGAGGAGGATTCAAGGGAGCAGAAAGTCAATTTGACTACTCATGTGAAATAAAATTACTTTCTCTGATATAATTCTTCAAATTGTTTGACAGATTGTAGAATTGCCAATATGTTATATCATTATTTAGCAATAATTCAAATGACATGAGCATACTTGCTGATGTTATTTTTGCGTATTCTCTGTGTCTCGTGTTTGTGTGATGCTAATTTTTACTTATTCTTGTTGTCTCCTGTTTTTTTGGTGTTGAATAGAAGTTTTTTTAGGAATGATAGTGGTCTAATGAAAGAGAGATCCACTCGCGTTGTTTTGGTTATTCATTGATACCTGTATGCCCCTAGGCATTACTTTTCCTTAGATACAAATCTATGAATGCTCTACATGTTATCATGTAAAAAATCTATAACTTGGCTAACGAATTCTAGATTTCTTGGAGGTCTTCTACTTTATGGATTTTTGGATACATGACATGAAATAATAGCTATTCTAAGCTTTTTGATCATGGTGTCACCTCAAAGTAATTGGTTGCTCCTTTTAATCTCGAGTGCTAGGATTCGCTTTAATCTAATTGTTTTGGTTTGCAGTTCTATTGATAAAATTATTTGGGCTGAGCATTTAAAGAGTTGGTTGAATTGGTTGTATCCTAAAGAAGAAAACTTTGCATTCTGTCATAAAAATTGGGTGATACTTTTGTTTCCTTTTCATGCATATTCATAAAAATTTACAGCCTTAAACCACAGGATTAATTAAGGATGACATCTGGAAGTGATATTTGAGAAGCAATGCAAGTCTGGAAAATGACTTGTTCAATTGTTTCTCTTCCAACTTGGAAAATCCTTTTGTAAAATTGACAGAACCAGTCCTGCCAAAGTTGATCTTGGACAATATAATTCTTACACAATGATTATCTAATAATTGCTGATGGACCGTCAATTAAATTTTAGTAGCTTATACTTAAGGAAATCTTTAAAATCTTGTAGTTATAGGTGAGGCCACTAATTTCACTTTAAATGTCTAATCAGGATTCTCTATGATCAAACAGCAAGTGATATATATTTGTGCAATGAAAAATTATCGACGCAGCATTCACCCTATTCAATCTGAGCAACGTAAATTCAGTCTTGAAATTCATCACTATTATAGCGACAATAAACTTTTGGTTGTCTGGGCATGCTCAGCGCCGTGTGAGCTCTAGATTTAACTAGTACTGCAATCTGAGTTTTTGAGTACTTATTTTCAATGAAAATTGATACAAATAACTCCTAGGCACTTACTTTAGCAATTTATGGCACCACGAAATTCTCACTTTAGAAGTCCTCAATGAGGCCTCTTCCCTAACTCATGCAACATAGGGAAAGGAGTAGCAATGATTGCGCTAGTTATCAGTTTGGGATGAAGTACAATCTTTTGAAAAGAATACAATTCATCGCCAATTATTCATATAATATTTTCACTGTATAATTCACGTAGATTGGTAAGTTCGATTCTCAACTAATTTTGTAAAACTTGATTTTAGATTTTGATTTTGAAAAAATTATTTTATTGTACTTTTTCAAATCTTGATTTGGATTTTTTAACTGTAAGAAAATTGAATTTAAAAAATACCTATTTTCATGCTTTTTAATTCTGATTTCCTAAAATCAGTTTTTTACACAATCAGTAGTAGAGAATAAGGCCTACATGCATATGAACTATAGCTGCATTATCTTAATATTTATATCTAATCTACACACACACACACACACACCTACATGTATGTATATATGTGTGTATTTATGTATGTATGTATGTATTATAGGTATCAAAATGGGTGGTTTGGGTATATTTGGGTAAGTCATAATTGGGTAATAGGTATAATTGAATCAACCCATTTATACCCATTTAATAAATGGGTATGGGTATACTCAACTACCCATTTATGATTTGTTTAAAATATTATTTATTTTTTAAAAGATTTTTTGCATGGTGTTTGACAATAAATAATGACATTTTATTGTTATTACATTGGTCAGAAATTCAAATTTATCTTCTTATCACTCACTAACATTTTGAATAAAATGTGTATTTATTTTTAAATGGGTTAAATGGGTGAGCCAAGTCAACCCATTACCCATCAATTAAATGGGTATAAATGCACCCATTTATACCCATTTAAAATTAATGGGCTGATTTGGGTAAATTGTTAATGGGTTGGGTTTAGGTGAGTCAATATAAATGGGTTGTGATTGACATCTCTAGTATGTATGTATGTATGTATCTATCTATCTATCTATCTATCTATAATATATAATATATGTATTGTAGGGTAGGTTTTTTAACTAGGTGCCTCTACAAGCCAAGAAAATCCCAATCCACTTTTCTAGCAATTTACATTTAATTTAATTGGTTAGATATTTTCCTTCTGAACTATTCACTCCTATTCACGTTTGCATCCAGTAACTTCCACTAACTGATTACTCATCCACATCTACTAACTCATTATCCATGCTAACTAATGACTTAATTCTTGAAAACATTATCCATGCTTGCTAACTGATAGATATCTATCTTGACTAATTCTCTTAATATTTGAACGGAATATGTTCCAACTCCAACATGTTTTCTCCATTAGCTTGCCTAATTTATGACACCAATCAAGTTAAGACTTCTGCAAGAGCAGTACTTAATTTTTTCCAAAAAAAAAAAAAAAGAACAAATCACAACATTTCACTGCTATCTATCAATCTATACATACATACATACATACATACACACACACATATATATATATAGGTATGTGTGTATGTATGTATGTACGTACGTATGTATGTATTGCAAAGGAGCTTTTAGGACGGTTAAATCATAAAGTTTCTTCTTTCAAAAAAAATCATGAAGCCTCTAACTTCCTAATCTTTTTTATGGATTTTTGAATTTTTTAAATTATCAAATATCCATTTAAAATGTAAGAAGTAGCACTATATATGTAGAAATTTGAATAAATTTTATTCATAGGAGGGTAAATTAAAATAAAGCATTACATGATACGAACCCAATCGTGAATGGAAGAACTCATGTACCAATTCCCGGATCTAGACAATTGCTTTTCCATGTTTGGTTGATGGAAACCACGAACCCCTTAAAATCCTTGTTTCAATAACTAAGAAAATTTCTTAACCCTTGAAGAATTGTTAAAAGGAACTAACGGGGTAGATAGATTGGCGCCACAACAAGTGTGATTCTTGTTGATAAGCCGAATGAACACTTAGAACAAAATCTAAAGTATTCAAGAATGCACAAGACACAAGAGAAAACCTCTCAATTTGCTGGAAAATTCGTTAATTCCTATGATTAAAAACGTTTGAAGCCTTTTTGGACTATCTATAGCCTTTACAAGACTTAGAAAACCTAATGCTATTTGGAAAGCACTTAAAGACTCGATACCTAGTTGAACTAGGGCTCCACTCTCGGCCTTAATGGACAACATGTCTAGCTGATTATTCCACTTAAAATAACTCAAACTAACACTTAACTAACACTAATCAAACAACTAATCAAAGCTTGAAATTAATCAAAGCAAATGACTGAATTGAAATCTAAGAAGCCGCAACTAGGGTTTTTGTTCCAAACTCCTTGAATGACTTGAATCAACATATTAAGTGAATAATCCCTTGCATGCCAGCCGATTCTTCATCATTCCCCTCCTCTTATAGGTGATTTGTCCTCAAATCAATGGATTGCTTAAGAAGGAGCAACATAGGTAGCATCCTCATGAACGCGAGCCACGTAGCATGACGTTCACACAAATGTAGGATGAAGAAAAGCTTAGGCAGCATCCAAAACTTCATCCATGAAGCATAATCATCATGACAATGTAGATTAGCATGCTCCATTCCAAGTCCATGGCCTAACAAATGAAAATCTGCATGGACCAGCAAAGAATAAATAAGATGCGACATTAGATCATGTGGTCAATTTTCATTAGCAGCTAAGAGAAAAGGATCCTCATATTGATGCTCAAAGAGATGAAACAAAGAGAAAAACTGATTGCATAAATCAGGCACAAAGGGAAAACTAAAAAGCTGATTTGAAATATCATTAGACAATCCAGTTAGACAATCAATCAATTGATGGTGAATGGTATTCAAGCAGACAGCTTGCATATTTGCTCGCAACACAAATGAATCATCAAAGGAAGATAAAAATGAAGGGGGATTAAAAGAGATTTGATAAGGAAGTTCAAGACAAGATATGGAATGTAGTACTCCCTTTAAGGCTCGGTCATGTGATCCATTTGACGAAACAGCCCAAGAAGCATAGGACCACAACACTTGATAACCATTATGTTCAACACCACAAATTCCATGAAAGTTTTGAAATTCACAAATAGATTTAGGAATTGAACAAGCCATGACCAAGCCAATGCTATCGTGCTTAACTTGCCAATAACAAGAAACACTGAACAAAACATAGGTTAAGTCGTTAGGAAGACAATAAGCCCTTGCACGCTCATTTGTGTTAACACACAAAACTAGCTCACTTTTTCTCCTTTCATCTTCTTTCTCACTCGTTTATTTTTCTTGCATGCCTTTCTCAATTTTCACCTCATACTCATTCTCTAGTTTTACCTCTTCACTCACACTCATATTTTGTATGTCACATTCAACTACATTCTCCCATTCCTCAGGTTCAATGATGATTTCTTCTAGTTCAACTTCACTTTGAATGAGATTATGTGGATCTTCATGAGCAATGATCTCTACAAGCTCTTCTTTAGGAGATTCTTGGAAATTACTTTCAACTTGCTCCTTCAATTGCTTTTCATGTAGAAGACGTTGATAAGTCTCCCACCATGATTCCTCCTTATATGGGTCATTCCTAGACTTAGATTTGGAAGAAATTGATAAATTTTTTCCTTATGCCTTCTAGATGGCCTTTCTTTCTTTTGCTCACAATGCTTGGATTGACGATGCTTAGATTCTTGACACCGCTACTTTTGACTTTCTTCTTTCTTCATAAACATGTCGTCCTTTGTATACTTCCTTAGCATGAAAATGATCCGTCCCTTTTTTGAGTGTACAAAAATCACGATTAGATTACGTGGGACCCCTTCTCTTGACATCCTTATTCACCATTCGATCAAGTCGTCTTTGGAGAGGCTCAAAAGCTTCATTTACCACTTGCGTTAATGCTTCCTTCAATGGCTCCATCATGAGACTAAATTCAGCTTGTTGGGATGCCATTTAAACCTGCACAAATGATTAGTAATAAAAGCAAATAGACCTCACACACTCCCTTACGTGTTTACTCTCGCACTCGTGTTTCACTCAAATGCTCTCTAATGAGCTCACAAATTTTCTCAAGGCCTTGGTTTCACCCTTGAAGAAGTTAGATTAGGTCAAAAGTGAATATTCAGTTATCAAAGAACACACAAGTTTGTGTGCATTTTGTACCTTTTTTTTATTAGTTAAAAACACGACACAAGGACTCCTAAATGACCTAGAATAAAGCTGGAATGATGACAACAAGAAGGACTTAAGAGCAAATTTGAGATAGGTGCGGAATACCTAATTAAGAATCCTAGAATGAAGAAAAATGACCCACCAACTTGAGTTTCTGTTTGGCTTGTTGTCTTGTGGTTTATTTGGTGCCGAATCTGGTTGGTTTTTGAGGTAGAGAATTGATCAGAATTGGCTGTTGAAAGGGCCGACACTAGTTGCAAAAACTCTGGTTTAAAGTATGGTCAAGTTGGCTGTAATTTAGCTTAAGGATGGAAACCGACACTGTTTTGGAAAAGGAGTGTTCAGCATTGAAATTCCGGAACTGAATGGGACTTGTTGGAACGTTTGCTGGACTTAATTAAATCAGACTTGATGCAGCTAAAGTCCAAGCTTGGGTTTAGGAAATAAGCAAGGAAGTCCAACAGATTTCTACAGTGTTTCGGTTTGGTTTTGGAAAAACAAATTAAGTCAGCTTTCGAAAATCCTGTTTTGGCAAGGAGAATGACTGTTTTCGACCTGTTTTGGGGCTGATTTTTAAGTCAAAATCTGAACACAATTCTCATGTAAATGTGCTAAAGTTTCAGGTTGAAACAAACGTGAATAATGCTGGAAATTCAAGCTGCAAATCAGTTTTGACTTCAGACAAGACTTGACTCAAATTAGGAAACTCAAAGTTGACTTGAACAAAGCCAATTCCAGAGTTGATTTGAAGTGTTTGCTTGGATGAATTTTGGAAAGTTATTTGGGCTGACATATCCCTTCCCAAATCAGGTTTCTAACTACCCTTTATATGGAATTTGAAAGGGGTTAGGAAAGGAATTGACCTGGACACAAAAACTGTTTTGGAAATTCATAGACAGCCAAGAAATCCACCAGCTGCCTCTATTGTTTCCTAATTCACTTCTTTATGCAACTCAGCCACGTGAAACAAGAAGCAAGGCAACGTTACTTGAGATTTGAAGGTCAAACAATGAAGGAAATTTCCAGCTATCAAGAAGGCTTGCTTGGATTTTTTTTTCTTTTTAAACAGCCAAGAAACACAAATCCTAATGAAACTCGGAAGATGCCTTTTGGAAGGTAGTGAACCGAATCTGTTTGGGTGATTTTTTGGACACATTTGCAAACGAATTTCCTTTTTTTTTTTTTTTACAAATGAGGGCTGGAAACTCAATTCCAAGATGTGCTGGGATAAGAAATCAAATTTGGAAGTGTAAGAGGCTTGGAAATCTGAAAATAGCTATGAAAAGAATGTTTAGCAGAATAGTTTAGGTAGTTTCCTTTTCCTTTCTAGGCTGGAATTCTAGTTTTGCTGGTTTCTTTGATTCCCTTTTTGTGTTGAACGAAATTTTCTGGTTGTTTAGGAAACAAAATAGCTCAAAAGGCTGTCTAAAGTAATTGTTTTTTTTTCAAGAACAACAGCCACTATTTTCAGATTGCAAGGTTTCAAGAATTTGAAACTGTGATTATTCAAGGATTCGAGATTCTTCAAGCAAACTTCACAAGATTGTTTTTGATTATCCAAGAACTTCAAGAAACCTTACAAATCAGCCATGGATTAAGACAAGACTCAACCAGAATCTCAGATTTGTTTTCAACAAGAACACAGGAAGTGACAAGATGTGGACTCAAGGGATGCAAACCAGATTTGGCAGCGACCAATCAACACAAGACAAGCTGGAAAACGTTTCAACAAGATGACATAAACAAGACACAACAAGAAATTTTTTTTTTCGAACAAGAACAACAAAACAAGGAAAATAGATTTGGCAACAACAAGACAGCAACAACCTAACAAAGCAACAAATGCCGACACAAGAACAATTAAAGACAACAAGAATACGGCTGGACAGATTCTAGAATGCACAGGCAGAATTAAATTGTGGACAACAAGACACGAAACAGATTTGACAATCAAGACACACAAAATAGATTTGACAATCAAGACACACGAACAGATTTGACAATTGCAGACAACAAGAAATGACTCAAGAAACAAATTTGGCACAACAAAAACCAGATTTGGCAAGACTTAAGCACAATTCAAGAAACGAAATTAAAGAAGGATATAACCTGGAAAACTGTCAACTAGCTCTGATAACCAAATGATACAAACCCAACCGTGAATGAAAGAATTCGTATACCAATTCTCGGATCTAGACAATTGCTTTTCCACGTTTGGTTGATGGAAACCACGAACTCCTTAAAACCCTTGTTTCAAGAACTAAGAAAATATCCTAACCCTCGAAGAATTGTTAAAAGGAACTAATGGTGTAGGTAGATTGGCATCACAACAAGTGTGATTCTTGTTGATAAGCCAAATGAACACTTAGAATAAAATCTAAAGTATTCAAGAATGCACAAGGCACAAGAGAAAACCTCTCAAATTGCTGGAAAATTCATTAATTCCTTTGATTAAAAAGGTTTGAAGCCTTTTTGGGCTATTTATAGCCTTTACAAGACTTAGAAAACCTAATGCTATTTGGAAAGCACTTAAAGACTCGATACCTAGTTGAACAAGGGCTCCACTTTTGGCCTTAATGGACAACATGTCTAGCCGATTATTGCACTTAAAATAACTCAAACTAACACTTAACTAACACTAATCAAACAACTAATCCAAGGTGGAAATTAATCAAAGCAAATGACTGAATTGAACCCCTAAGAACCCGCAACTAGGGTTTTTGTTCCAAACTCCTTGGATGACTTGAATCAACATATTAAGTGAATAATCCCTTGCATGCTTGCCGATTCTTCATCATTACAAGTCCTATTAAAAGTTAAAAGAGTGAATAACAATATTTTACTATTTAACTCAACAATGCTAACTAAAAGGATAAATTACATAAAAAATAATATTCAGTGGTCAAGGATTTCAAAATTAATAGTAGTACTAATAAGTTATGAAAATGCAAAAGTAAGTATATTTTAAAAGTTTAATACTAAATTGAAAGTTATGAAAGTTTTTTCTTTTTCTTTAAAAATTAATTTTTTTAATTTGAAGGTTGAAATATAAACACATTTGAACCCAATTAAATTACATATTCAAACTCATATTTGTTGACAGATCAATCAAAATAAATAGGTTATCATTTACAATTATGAATAGTTGGAAAGTATAGTTGAATAGGAGATAAATGTGATATAAAATTAGACTAGAAGAAAGATAATTGGATGAGAATAGGGTAGGGTAAAAAAAAAAGATTTAGGGATGAGAGAAAGGGTTACAGGAATGTGAAAAGGTTTGGCCAAAGATATGAGGAAGAAAGGATAGTGGGAAGAGGGGAGTTGTTAAGGTGGGAAAAGTAGTCTGAAAATGTGATGAGAATATAATATTATGTTTGCTGTACTTTTGATATTTCTTTAAATATTTTTATGGTTCTTTCCTATATGTTTTAGTATACTTTAATGTTTTTGATAAGACATATAAATAGAATATAAATTAGATTCTAAAATAATAATCTTTTACTTTTTAACTTATTTTTTCATTTAACTATTACAAATAATTCGTTAATTTTTATTATTATTTTAAATATAAACTCATGCATAAAACGGGTTAGAATTCTAGTGTATGTATGTATTTTAGTGGAGTTTGTAGAATGGTTAAATCATAAAGATTCTAACTTCCTATTCTTTTTTATATAGAATTTTGAATTTTTTTAATTATCAAATATCCATTCGTGCCTTTTGAATTTAAAATGTAAGAAGTGGCACCATAAATGTAGGACTTTGGATAAAGTTCATTCATAGGAGGGCAAATTAAAATAAAGCATTGCAAGTCCTATTAAAAGTTAAAAGAGTAAATAACAATATTTTTACTATTTAACTCAGTAATGCTAGCTAAATGGATAAATTACATAAAAAAAATAATACTCAATGGCCATGAGTTTAAAAATCAATAGAATTACTAATCCTAAAAGCTAAATTGTGAAATTACTAAACTAATAACAAAGTTCTACCGGCACTTCAAAATAGAAATTATTATTTAAAATATTTATCTTTGATAAATAATAATAATAACAACAACAACAACAACAACAACAACAACAACATTAGTCCTATCAAAAATAAAAAGTAAATAATATAGTTTAAGAGAAAGATATAGTACATTTGTCCGTAAACTATATACACTGAATTTGTATATATCTAATCTAAATTTTACTCTAAAAAGCATAAAACCCAACTATTAAGAATGATCTTGAGGATTATTGATTATTTTATATATGTTTGTTATTTTTGTCAATGTAATAGGTAACATTACTATGTCATTTATAGAAAGATGACTAAATCTTTTTTTTTTGACAATTCTTGGAGGTATTACGAGATATTATCAATTTTTCATTTGCATTTCTAGATCCCAATAATTACAACTATTGTAATTAATTCTTGATTTTATATAGTTTCATATTATGGGAAGTAAAATTAAATATATTCTAAAAATTATGGGTCATAGGTTCTTTTTTGCCTTCTGTTTCAAATTATATATTTCAATTTAGAGGATGAATATGAAACCAACTAAAAAATTTTTCCAAAGAAAAGTTGTCACCTTTCAATCCAAATTTATACTATAAATAACTACACTTGGTGCTTTTTTTTTAAATACAAAAATAAGTATATTTTAAAAGTTTAAAACTAAATTGAAAGTCACAAAGTTTTTTCCTTTAAATATTAACTTTTTAATTTGGAGGTTGAAATAAAAACACATTTGAACCCAATTAAATTACATGCTTAAACTCATATTTGTTGACACTAGTCAATCAAAATAAATAGGTCATCATTTACAATTATGAATAGTTGGAAAGTATAGTAGAATATGAGATAGATGTGTTATAAATTAGATTAGAGAGAGGACAATTGGATGAGAATAGAGTAAGATAAAAAAGAAATGTAGGATTTAGGGGTAGGAGAAAGAGTTGTAGGAGTGTGGAAAGATTGGGTCAAAAAGATGAGGAAGAGGAGATGATGAGAAAAAGGGAGTCGTGAGGTGGGAGAAGTGGTTTAAAGAAATGGTGGAGATATAATATTATATTTGGTGTCCTTTTGATATTTTTTTAAATATTTTTATGATCATTTCCTATATGTTTTAGAATACTTTAAAATTTTAGATAAGACACATAAATGAAATATAAATTAGATTCTAAAATACTAATCATTTGATTTTTAACTTATTTTTTATAACTATTAAAAATAATTCATTAATTTTTATTATTATTTTAAATATAATGCACGGGATAGAATTCTAGTTTTCTTCTATTTGTGACCTAATTTTGGCCATAAACTGCTGAGCGACCGTCTACCAATGTACAGCTGCGATAGAAAATAGTTGGCCGCCCCATGCAGTAACATGTGATACCGTATTGCAAAAGACAATAGCATGTGATACCGCATTGTAAATACACCCAATAAAAAAACACTGTGTTTGTTTGGACAGTAAATTATTTGGGATAATTTTATAAAAAAATACAGACAGCCAACTGATTTTCCTTTCCTTTTTTTTTTAAAGCTCACGCTTTATTCCCGTCCTGTCCGTCCCATTAACCACACGCAAACAGAGCTAGTGAAAAATGGGGTCTCAAGTTTCAGCACTTTTATGGACTAGTCAACTTATTATCTAATTCGAAAAATGTTCATTCGTACTAAAATTGAACCCAATATGTAAATTGCAGAAACAAAAACCACAACTTGTAAGTAAGCTGCAGAAAATTAGTCCACACTGAAACTGACATTTAGGATCAAGAAGAAGAAGGTCCATCTACACAAGAATCGGTAGTTAAGAGCTCAAAAAGGATAATATTTGGTTGCGAAAAAATAAAATTACAAAAAATTACACGCATAAACCAACTTGCATAGTCTATATTCTCAACTTGATGTTAACAATATATAATTATGTACATAATTTCTTCCCTCTGCATAAAATACGTAACTTCTACAGATTAAGTTATTCTGTAATCCAGAACGAAGACATCATTTGAGAGGCATATATTTTCAACCTACCAAGGAAAAAGAAGAAAAAAGAAGAAGAGAATCATTCATATGATCTGGTAAGTAGTGATCAAGGGCCTAATTTCTTCATCTTATAGCAAGTGTTTAGTTTGAATTAATAGTCTCTTTCTTTGTCATTTTTCTTCTAAAAGACATCTACAAGAAAGACAGTATTGCGTGCGTATTAGTTCCATGTTTTTGTTTAATGCTTTTGCTGGTGAAACGAAGCACATAAAAATTCACCACACAAATTATGGAAACATATGACAACTTAATGATAAAGCTAAAAAGGAAAAAAGGAACTAAATGCTTACGCTGTCTTGGATGGCCTTGGTAGAAAACTTGAGAATAAAGGCAATGAAGTTGGATAAACCACCATGGGTCAATCTTTCTGATGATTTGGGTTTTCTGCTCTTGGACCAATTAGGTAAAGCACGAAAACATAGGCAGATACTGCTTTAGATTTGTCTAAGAGATTCATGGTATCGTGTTGGTATTTGGTACCAGGACGAGGAAATGTTCGTGCGAGGATAGTATGAGAGGTTCTTTTAATCATGATTGAATGCATGACACATATATGAAATTTGAATTTTAAATTTAAATTTAAATTAATTATTATACATTCAATGGCGATAATACATATACTGACAATGTATTGAAAATTAATCCTTAATAGTATATAGAAAATTAATCCTTTCTTATTTTTTTAGTAATTTCTGCGGCATTATGTATTATAATCCTAAGCATGTATTGTCCAATAGAAAAGAAAGGAGTACCAGGGGTTAGTGTTGAAGTAAATTTGAAGTATCTTAGACCAAAACACAAATTATATTTGTACGTATGGTAATTTATGATTTATTCTCTTAACTTTCCGTGAACATTGTTGGAACCTTTATAGTCTTATTAATCAGTAGAATAAGTTGATAATCTTCCCAAATGTTAATAAAGAAACGGTTGGGATCCGGACGCGGAATACATGATTATTGAGAAATCAAGTACATAACAATTTAATGACAAACAAGCCACAAGCATAAAATATAAGCGACACAAGATTTAACGTGGTTCGACTCCACCATTGAACCTACATCCACAGAGAGAGAAAACATTCTTTATTATGAGAGAAAAACGCCATACAAGAATACAATTTGAGTCCATGCCCAACCCTTATATAATTTCTCTCACCTCCCAATAAGCCTCTCTTACCGCATGTATAAGGTTACGTGTCACCTTTGTGTGTTCCTTGTGTGTCCCTTGTGTGTCCTCTTGTAGTATGCCAAATCCCACTTATTTATAGACCATATTGCTTGGCCAATATCCAAGTAATAACATGAAATAACTGCTAGTTTCTAATTCTATACAGAATAGGAAATAATTTCTAATTCCTAAACTCATATAAATAGGAAATTCATTGCCTACTACTCCAAGTAACTAAACCAACTAGGAAACTAATTATTTCACATACAAAATAAGAAACCTGTTGTCGCGCCCCATTTTTTATGGAAAGGAAGGAGGAGGGGGAATGAAACCCTCGTCGTTTTGGGTATTTAGTTGAAAAAGGTTTTTTAGTTAAAAATTGATTTTTGAAAAAGAAAGGGGTCATGGGACTACAAAAATGCGACGATTTGGACCCAAAAACAAAAGTCTAGAAAAGGGTTTTAGAAAAGTTTGGAGTCGCCACTTGGTATGGAGTTTAGGTGTACCAAGTCACCCAAAAAGTTTTAATTAATGAAAATAAACTAAGAAAACCCTTTTTTAGACGACTCCAGGTCTTTGAAAACTAGAGAAAAAGGTTCGGGGGTCACAGTTGAAAGAAGGGAAGGCAAAGATTCGATGTTACTCGTCTCTAAGGCACCCTTCTAACCTAGCCAAAGCTAGTTGCATGATTTAGTTAAAAATTTCCTAATTCTAACTTTAAAATTTATCACATTTGGATGTTATCTATATGGATGCAAAACCTAAATCTAATGTTGGATCGAGAGGGGCAAAATGTCTCCTTGAGTTTTGATTGGAATTGATCACATTAGTTGTGTCATCCAAGTTTGATCCCTCGAGGAGGTCACGAAAAATGCAAATGATGAGACTCGAAAAAGACGGGAGAACTAGGGTTTTCAAAAGAAGTGCAATTTTTATAAAATCTCAAGGGAAAAGAAATTGGATTTTTGAAAAGATCAATTTTAAGTGCAAAGAGGAACTTGAATTTTCAAAAGATGCAATTTTAAGAAAAAACGGTTTTTTGACTTTGAATTGCTAAAACATGAAGAAGAAACTTGACTTTGAAAGAATGATTTTTTGATAGAATTTAAAATAATGCACGTGTATGTCCTAAAGAGGGATAATGCAACATAATGGGTGCGGAGGACTAAGTTCGTGACTTTAAATCTTCCTTTTCATAGAAGGAAATAAAAGCGTGCTAAGGCTAAGAAGCCATACTCGCTCTTTTCCCTAATTCAAAGGGTAATGCTTTAAATGCACTAATCTATTTTTTGACGAAAAAGAAAACTAAATGACATGTTTCGCATACGGGATGGGAGAATAATAACATGCAAAAATGGGAAAGAAACTCTAAAAGTGAAAAGTGTGTGAAATTTGTATCTAATGCATGAACGGCATTTAAGGGTCTAGCATTGGACTAACCCTCGTCAAAAAGTTCTCACTAACATTGGATTAGTGAGAAATCGAAAGGAAAGGCCACAACTAGCGTTGGACTAGTGTGGTGACGTCAATATATTTGCACAATAAACATGTAGACATGATAATAAAGCAAGTAAACACATAAAACACATAAACACATAACACATAGGTATAATATCTAGATGCAAGACCCTAGGAAAGCAAGTAAACACATAATCATGCAAGCATGCAAAATAAGCATATAAAACCTAATTATTACATTGGGGGAACTTAAATACATTCTAAGGGAAAAAATTTCGGAATAATAATCTAACTATTACATTTTCTAGAATAAATACACTTTTTACAAAATTAAACCTATCTATTACAACTTGGCATCCAAGGCCTCCAAATGATTTACCCAAAAATTAAATGACATAAATAAAGACTAGGCATGAATAAAAAGCAAAGGAAAACTTAATTTAAAACATGCAAGATTATGCAAAAACACATAAGAGCACGTAATAGTTCTTACCATCCCTTGATGTGATGCCTTAATTGAATCCTTAAATGATGGGAATGGTTATCTAAGACTCAATGTCAACAAAAGGGATCAAGGTACCAATTTAAAGGAAAAATCAATGAAAAATTCAAAGAGAAGGTATCAAAATAGATTCTGCAAGCAACATGGACAAGACTAGGAAATAAGAATAATAGAGTAAGATTCTGGAACAAAAGAGCAGGAAATAGCAACAAAACTGAGGAATAGAGAGGTTGCGCGGAGTAGAAACGTGGATAGAGCCGCTAACCGGGTCCAGCGTTACATGCAAAATGTAAAGTTCGAGGAAACGCTGACTGGAACGCGGACTCACCGTAACAGCGTCTCTTCCCATCGTCAAAATATCGAAGATTGCTTCCAGCTTTTGGACAATAACACAAACAAAATATTCGAGGTAAGGGGATCTATTCAAAGCATTAAACATCATCATTCGATCATATCAAAACAAGCTCAAACCAAAAGGCCAAATCTTAAGCATCAACATCATCAAATAGACAAAAAGGGGGAAGGGAAAACTGGGGCTAGAACGCTGGAAGTTACGCTGGCCGTAATAACTCCGCGCTTTCTTCACATATTCAAATATTCAAGCGTAACGCGAGGCATTCTGAACCAAGTCAGCGTAAGAGATCGCGTTTCTTCACATCTTCAAACATTCAAGAGGAAACGCGGATCGTTACGCGAAGTAGTCCGCGCAAGGAGTCCGCGTTTCTTCACATCTTCAAAACGTGAAGAGCATTTTTCCAGAAACTTTTCAGAAATCACAACAAGATCAACACAGAAGCATCAAACGTCTGATTTTAAACGTCAGAACAAGAATATGAGCCTTACCAAGGCCTTATAAACACAACATGCTCATATAACAACAAATAAACATCATCAACTATTATAAAACATCGAAAAAGCATAGTCAAGACCTTGGCTCCACCAAAAGGTCACATTTTCAGCAAGATTCACGTTCAAAAAAAATAGGAATGAGAAAGGGAATCACCTGAGTCTCTTGATCTCAAAAAAAGGGGGGGAAGTTCCGGATTTGAAGATGGTTTCCTTCTCTTCCAAAAGCAAAACCCTAGAATCCTTTTCTTTCTTTCTTTTTTCCTCTTTTCCTCTCGTTTTTCTGTCTTTTCTTTTCTCTCTCAGCCTCCCTCTTCTCTCTTTCTCTCGACCCTTCTTCAAAACCCTCTCATAAGCTATTTATAGCCACAAAACCTAGCATGAAGGGTTTGGATAGTTTGGGGTGAGGTAGGTTGATTTTGAACGTTAGATGAATTGTTAAGGGATTAAGGGTGAGTTGGGCATTATCTAAATTGATTTCTTGATGCTCAAGTCGCAGAAAATACAGCTGGAAATGAGGAGAAAAAAGACTGAAAAAATGCGCCAGATCTTTTTTTTTCGCCGAGTTAAAGCGGACTAGTTACGGATGGATCCGCAGAATCGGTCCGCTGACTTTTCTCTTTTTTTTTTTTTAGAAAAACCTACAAAAATAAGAAAAATGTGTTAGAATATTCAAAAATAAATAACTAAACATTAATAGATAAAAACATAATAAAACAATGAAATAGTCAAAATTTGGTGTCTACACCTGTCTAAAAGAAATTAAGCCAATTTCCTAATATATCTCCATCTTGGCGAATATTTCTTTTAGCAACCATTTGTCTTCAACTACCATGTAATATGGTACCGAACTACATACTCGAATCAATAAAGTCCCGACACCAATTGATTCAATCGGTAAATGAACATGTGTAGTTACCCCGAGTCCAACTTCCAGTTAATTTGCGAGAAAGTGCCTCAATTCACCATCTCTCTTCCGTAGGATTTCTTTTCACCACCACTGCAACTTAGGATCCTCTTATTTGTTCGTGACCATAGAGGTAACCAAGTGGTAAAATCACCATACTTCTTCCTATCCTTAGAACTGTCTTGCCATGTGTGGTTTTCAAGACTTCACCTCTAACGAAAATTTCGTAGCCATCAGAGTCTCCTGGCGCATGGAAATTAGATTCCTTTACTTCTTTAGGACCTATACCACACCACCTAAAGAACATAATCTGAATAAAAAAACCACTGAGATGAAATATCAACTGCTGGAGTTGTGAGAAAGTCTCCAACAGTTCATATCCAAAATCGACATTGGACTCCACCTTTTCCTTGATTCTTGAATCACTTGCCAAGATTCACCGTCAAGAATCTCCATACTTTCTGACTTCTCATCCTTTATCTTCAATGTTTCTTGTCAAGCCATTGACACAAGGATATCACCCATTAAATTGTTGAATTGGTAAAGCCACCAACCACTTGATCTCAATAGTCCACCAGGATCCCATCACGAGCCTGCTCTAATACCAGTTTGTTGGAATCCGAACGTGGAATATATGACTATTGAGAAATCAAGTACATAACAATTTAATGATAAACAAGCCACAAGCATGAAATACAAGCGACAAAAGATTTAACGTGGTTCGACTCCACCATTGAGTCTACATTTACAGAGAGAAAACACATTCTTTATTATAAGAGAAAAATGCTATACAAGAATACAACTTGATCCCATATCCAACTCTTGTATAATTTCTCTCACCTTCCAAGAACCCTTTCTCACCCCATGTATAAGGCTACATGTCGCCCTTTGTGTGTCCCTTATGTGTTCCTTGTGTGTCCTCTTGTAGTATGCCACACCCCACCTATTTACAGACCATATTACTTGACCAATACCCAAGTAATAATAGGAAATAATTGCTAGTTTCTAATTCTATACAAAATAGTAAATAACTTCTAATTCCTAAACTCATACAAATAGGAAATTCCTTGGCTACTACTCCAAATAACTAAACCAACTAGGAAACTAATTATTTTACACACAAAATAAGAAATCTGTCTAAAAGAAATTAAGCAATTTCATAACAGAAACCACTCCTAATGTTGGAAGTAAGATGCTGTCTAATTAGATCACGAATTACAAATATTTGAAAAGGTTCTATTTGCTATTTCTCAAGACAAATTAAATTGACATAATAAATTGCTGAATCCACATAAGTTCAGGGAAATATGTAAAATCATTTCAAGTTTCAAGATTGTTCTCTCGAGTAGTACTTTCATGATCCCTACGACGTAAAATTGATCTTAGTTGAGCAAAATTTATTTCTGGTTGTGTTTTGGATAAGAATACATGTGTTTCGAGTACATGGTATGTGTCATGTTAAGAAAAGCAATAAGGTCAAAATTGTTGAAGCAAATTGCAATCTGTTTCAGTTTACGACCATTTTTTGTGTTTTTTTTAATCTGGTCTCCAGGCTCTTATTCAAAGCGGACTTGAATGGAATTGTGAAGATGTCTGGTGTATTCAAAATCCAACCTACATTATTTTGTTGTTGTTTCGTTGTTTTCGACATGGAGGCTCATTTTGGCTTGTGGGTGCAGGACCTAAGCAATGAGGTCAAAATAGTTGAAGCAAATTGAAATCTGTTTCTGTATACTACCATTTTTTGTGGCTTTTTTTTTTTTTTTTTTTCTGGTTTCCAGGTTCTTATTCAAAGCGGACATGAATGGAACTGTGAAGATGTCTGGTGCATTCACTGTTGCATTGTTGTTTTTGACATAGTGGCTCATTTTGGCTTGTGGGTGCAAGACTTACTTTGATGGGCTAAGTTGATTCTGCTATAGACGTTTGCTTTTAGACTAACGTTGATGCAAAAATAACTGTTACTTTTGCATCTTTTTTATTTGTGCAAATCTACTAAAGTTCGTGGTAAAATTTCATTAGCATGTAAATCCTTTGCTAATTTTGCACTAAATCAAATCAATGGGGACATTCTCGTGATGCATGATGCAGCTGGCTACTGTTACACATTCTCCCCATTTCCCACAAGATACTTGTAGATTACCAAACGCTCTTTTTTGTCACTACCAGGAGCACTGGTAGGCATCCAAGTAGGATAATAAATTTGAGGGAAAAAAAAGTTTGAATGGTCCTCACATGTTAGAAAAATAAGATCAGGATCTTTACCATAACTTGTATATTATGAATAAAGAAAATCAAGACATCCCTCGTGCCATTGAGTATGTCTTTAATTGGAATTGTATAATTTCAAGTCTTGATCTTCCCTCCCCTACTCTCTTTTATATTTGCTCTAGCGATGGGAAAATTCTCATAAACTAGTTGGGTGAAGAGAGGGACCAAGAGTCTATTTATAAATGTATATAAATGTATAACTGATCCATCCCATTAGTGACCATCGATAAGGACATTAACTCTTCCTCCTTGATAAGATGAATCTTATGATGAATCACTTGCTTCAACAATGGATATACATAATCATAAAAGTATATGCATTTATGATGAATCACTTGCTTCAACAATGGATATACATAATCATAAAAGTATATGCATTCATTTATGTGAAGTTCCGTAAATATAAGGATAAGTTTATTTATTACTTAAGTTCTATTTATGACTTTTAGTCTTGAATCTTGTGATTTATTAATTAGGCACATGATTATGGTCATAGTACCTTGAACCTGTCCATACAAGTATTTTATTTGTTCCTTCATTTTCATTTATGTGGGACAATATTAATTGGTCAATTTTTAGTTCTCAAACTAATAAGTGCATACTTTTGTTTCTCGAACTTATAAGAGAGTATACTCATAACTAGGGTTGCAAACAAATCGAATAACTTGCGAGCAGCTCGAGAGCTGATTGGTCAAACAATCGACTCGACTCGGCATTGACGGAGTTCGAGTCGATCTCGAACATCTTGTATAGCCAAATGAGTCGAGTATCGATCCTTGCTTGTTAAATTTGATAGTTCATCGAGCCTTACCTAGCAATATGTATTTTATATATTAATATATATATATATATATATATATATATATATATATATAGAGTTTGAACTCAATTAAATTCAAGTCCAAACGAGTCGAATTCGATCATCCCAGAAACCTTAGCGAATCGAACTCAATTTGTAGAATTTTCGAGATCGAGCTTGAGCTCGAGCATGGCACTATTCGGGATCGACTTGGTTCGTTTGCACCCCTACTCATAACCCTTTCAACTAGAGATATTTTCAGAAACTTCCTTGAGGTTATAGCAATATCACTTGACACTTTTAAAGTTTCAGAAATATCATTCAGTAACATGGGACAATTAGTTACTATCATAGCACATGAATTGACAAAATTATCTTCAATATTTTAACAATTTTTGGGCAAAATATTATGGAAAAGAAAATTTTTAGACAAAATATGTAGATATTATAGTATAGTCAATTTGTAAGAAAATTCAATATAAGAAAGCACAAAAGGGTAGATTTGAAAATATATATATATATTTATCCTGTTACATGATTATTATAAGTATATTTTAATGATACAAGGGTGACATTACTAAAAAATTATGGTTTTATGGGAGGTTAGTGATATTTTTAAAACTTTTGAAGTGTCAAATAATATTAATATAAATCGCGAGGAGCTTTCTAAAATTTATCTCTAGTCAAAAGGGTGGGAAATTACTATTTTACAAGTTTGAGGAACAAAAATATGCACTTAATAATTGGAGGGTTGAAAGTTGACCTACTTAATTGTTTAAGAGTTATCTAGATTTTTTACCCTAACTTTGATCTAGAAAATAAAATGAGTCAACGATTAAAGTGAAGGTCCGGGAAAAGAATTTTAGTACTGTTGTTTAATTCAGGCTGAAGATAAACAGATCAAACAAATATGACTGAAAATCAATCAAAGCGTCTTGGATGTGTCATTGTGCGTGCGTAATGTTATCTGTGTTCATTTGAAATTGGTAGCTAAATTACAAAAACAATCTAGGTACGTACAATTATCCGTTGTTAATGAATTCTTGCCATTTTTTGTTAAACCAAAAACGAAATTGAATTTGATTCCGATCAAAAAAAAAAATCGACTGAGAAATTTCTCAATTCCATGTTAGGGATCATTTTAAAAAAAAATTGAGTTCAAGCTATCTATTAACCGACCTTCCCTACGCAAGACTTAGCTTCTTTATTTCCTGACCCAAAAAGGAAGAAACACAACCAAAGCACTGGTAGATTAGGGGCTATGTACAAACATGGAAGGACACGGATCAGATACTTGAGAACCGGGACCATCAGCCTACCTCGCCCGTACATATGATGTAACTGTAGATGATAGCCCACCGCCTTAGAAAGGAGTAAGAAAGACTATCAGTACAACTGTTTCTGAGCAATGTAATAAAGTTTGAATGAAATATAATTTTTACTAAATAACTTGTATAATGAATTAATAGAAATGTTGAATTCTACTACTCTGTGTGGATTCATACTTATTTATTGTGTTAGAATTACATTGCATTGTCTGAATTTTACATTTTGAATTTGTGATTTGTTAGTACAATATGAATTGTGAATAGACTCGGAAGGATGTCTCTAACAACCATCCATACCCTTAGGCTTTGTTTGGAAGCTGATGATTTGGGCAGAAAATAAAGGAAAGGAGGAAAATTATAACTTTCACTTGTTTGGGAGTTTTTTTGAGGAAGGAAAGAAAAGGAACCGAACTGATTTGGATGGATACTGTAGTTGCTACAATTTAAAAAAAATTTCCGCCCCAATTTGGGCAAAAATGGACAGAAAGCTTGGTGAACCTTTGTAAAAACTTTTCAAATACCAATTTTGTCCTTACATTTCCACTACACAAATTTTTATTTACGTATGTATCCAAAATCATTCTATTTCTTTCCTAAACTTCCAAACAATATTAGAATCCCTCCCCTCCCCTTCTCTTTTCTTCTTTTCTTTCATAACTTACAGTTTCTCTTCTTATCTTTTCTATTCTAAACTCCCATACTAAGCCTTAAGCATGGCTCTTTATTCATTTTGTTCCTTTATTTCAATACATATATGAATTGTGTCAAAAGTTGGACCCCTTTTTGGTGCCAAATTGATTTTAGCGGTTCAGGCTTTTGGACCGGATCATGGATCGGGTTTACCCAAGTTCGTCCTGAAATTAAGCCCAAGCCACTTCTAATCTCAACCTCTTAAGCCCAATCCAAGAATATCTTTTTTTGGCCCAATCGAACAATCATCTCTAGCCTACTCTATTCATTTTGATGAAAAGCATTTCACAGGCTCCTCTGGATAGAGATGGTCTAAAGCAAGAAGAAGATAGAGAGAAATCCAGGCATATTGCTGCAAAAAACCGCGGCTTACCATTCTCCACTCTCTAGAATCATCAACTTTCTAGCCGGTTAAGCCCCTTTTGGTTGCTCTATGATCAACTTATCAAATGTAGGCAATGGAACCAGGACCTTAGGTCGGGCCGGGGGCTGGGAGGCATGGGGTTTGGATAGGAAATTATTTGTCAAAATTTATTTGCTTGCATTATCAACACATTTTTCTACAACCTTTCTATATCACATATATCATATCGAAAAAGTGCTACCGTGTTTTTTTTCAAAAAATTAGTTTAGATAATCCACTATTGAAACACACTCATTGTTTAAAAATCATCAATTACATTAAAAAAATTCAGCATAAATACATAAAATTCATAGTATGTCATCAAGTAGTCATTTATCCAACGTTCTCCCATTCGATTATGCAACCGACTCTTCACAATTTTCATTGCAAAAAATGCGCTTTCTATATTACTAGTAGCAACAAGTAAAACCAATGCCAATTTTATAATTAAATAAATCAATGGGTAAATAATGTTTCTTTTGATCTCAATTAATTTCTAAGCTAGACTTCCAATGTCTTTCTAATAAATTGTGATTTTATATACTTCTTAACCCTTTAACTAAATTCAATTTTCTAAAAGTTTTAAAATTTGAAATTTGTTCTTATAAGTTTAAACTCAATTTATTTACTTTTTAATTTTCCCTATAAATTAGATTCAAGTTTATGTTCCTTTGTTTCCTATTTTCATTATTTAGTTGCCTCTTTAATTTTTGCTACAAACTAAAAAGGAATTCATATATCATAGATACTTAAGACTTCCCACACATGGAAACTTGAGAAATATAATTAGTGTATATGTTTATTGTTTATTTATTCTATAAATGTCTCCTAGTTTCTAGGAATAGATCACAACAGAAGATATACACATTAATACACATATAAGTACAAAATGACATGCGATATTATCAGAGCTATTATCTTTTCGTCATAGCACATTTGACTTAAATGCTAAATTTACTCTCAATCAATGGAACTCAAGGAATTATGTATGTGAACACAAGTCTTGATTCCGTCTTATAAGGAAAGGGTTCTTTCTATTCCGAGTTGGCTTGCACCGGGAATTCTTATCCTATTCTATTAGGAAACTGCTTATGCAAAAGCTGCTAATTATGGAGCAATCCATTACATATTCATTGATTTTACTAAGATCCATTATGTATTAATTACTCCTATTTTCTCTCTCTAATTAAATATTTTCTATTAGAGTCTCTCATTCTTTTCCTATGAATCTCATTTTTCTCTTTCTCACTCACATATTAATAGATATATTATTTTATAATTAAATAGCATAGTTTTTGTCTTAATCTTTTCTTGTATCATTTTGGTTCTATACCCTCTTGCTTTTGTTTAATTCTAAAACTTTTATTTATTCATTTATTTATTTTTCATGAATATTAGCTTAAAACAATAATTATTATGATATGATCATATTTCAAAACTTTAACATAAATTTTTTAAAACATGCAACATGCATTTTTCCTTTGAAATATGCTTGTTTATCATGCCTTTGAGTAACTAATACTATTAGTCATATAGCAAGAATGGACTTTTGGAGAGGATATTATCCAGAATTTGACAGATTTTAGACTGGGTTTGATGTCATGGAGTAAGGCTTCATTTGGGAACCTGAAAAAGGAAATAGAGCTTCTGAAAAAGAAGATTGATGTGCTCCAGCGTGGCGCTAACTCTAAAACTGAAATGGATAGGCTCATGTCCTCTCTTGAGGATCTACTGGATAAGGAAGACATCCGGTGGAGGCAGCGTGCTAAGCAACATTGGTATAAATTTGGCAATAGAAATACTTCCTTCTTTCATGCCATGCATCCAAAAGATGAGAAATTAACTCAATTAGTGGACTCAAGCATCGGGATGGGAATTGGTGTGAAAATTTGAAGGATATTGAAGCTATTATTGTTGACTATTTTGGCAAAATTTTCTCCTACTCTAACCAGTTAGAAAACAATCTTCAACGAGTGCTTGAGCATATTAGAACCAAAGTCACTTCAGATTTGAATGCTCAGATTCTTGAGACGTCTACGACAAAAGAGGTAAAGAAAACCCTTTCCCAGATGTACCCTTATAAGTCTCCAGGTCCCGATGGTTTTTCTCCTATTTTTTTTCAAAAATTTTGGAACATAATTGGTCAGGATGTTACTCATTTTGTCTTATCCTTTTGAATAATGAGGTCTTTAGTAGTCAAATTAATTTCACACATATAGTTCTTATTCCTAAATGCAAGCAACCTAACCAAATATCACGGTTTCGACCTATTTCTCTTTGCAATGTCGTTTATAAGCTTGCTTCCAAGGTTCTTGCTAATAGGATTAGGCTTATCTTATCTGACATTATTTCAGAATCTCAATCGGCATTTATCCCTGGTAGGCTAATTACTAACAATATCCTAGTCTCCTATGAGTTTCATCATTTTATTAAAACTAAAAAATGGGGTAGGGAAGGTTTGATGTCTTTGAAATTGAATATGAGTAAGGTTTTTGACAGAGTTGAGGGGAATTTTCTATTATGGGTTATGCGGTCCTTGGTTTTGACTCTCGCTTCATATCCTTGATCCACAGATGTATCTCTTTAGTCACTTTCTCCTTCATGCTTAATGGGGTACAAGTTGGCTCAATAATTCCTTAGAGAGTAATTAGACAAGGCGATCCTTCGCCTTATCTATTTCTTATTTGCGGAGAAGCTTTTTCTTGTCTTTTGCAGGAATCTGCTCATTGTGCAAAATTGAGAGGAATTGCAATATCCAATAATGCTCCATCTATTTCACACATCCTTTCTGCTGATGACACTCTTCTGTTTGGCAATGCAACTCTAGAAAAAGCAACAAACTTCCAAGATGTGATTCAAATCTATGAGAGAGCCTCAGGGCAATATGTTAACCTGGCAAAATCTGCCATAGCTTTTAGCCCAAATACATTGCATGAAACTCAATTCGGTATCTCTCAACTGTTTAACATATTGATAGTTGATTCATATGACAGGTACCTGGGGCTTCCTGCTATAGTTGGTAGATCAAAATCTCAGCTTTTTGCCTCCTCAAAAGACTGAGTCTAGAGCCAATTGCAGGGTTGGAAGGAAAAAAATCTTTCTCGAGTTGGAAAAGAAATTTTACTCAAAGCAGTTGTCGAGATAATCCCCTCATATACCATGTCCGGCTTCTTGCTATCCGACAATGTACTACAAGATACACAGTTGATGGCTAGCAACTATTGGTAGGGTGATTCTTCAGAGCACCGAAAAATGCACTGGTTACGGTGGAGCAAACTATGCACCTCCAAAGACAAGGGTGGCCTAGGTTTTTGAAATATGAAAGCCTTCAACTATGACATGTTAGCAAAGCAAGCTTGGAGGATCCTAACCTGTCCTGGCACCCTATTGCATCGGATCCTTAAAGCAAAATACTTCCCTGATACTGACTTTCTCCAAGCAACTCTAGGCAGTCGGCCATCGTTTACTTGGCGTGAAATTTTGTAAGGAAGAAAAGTTATGAATATTGGCTCTAGATCAAGAGTTGGTGATGGACAGTCTATTCATATCTGGCATTATAGATGGTTTCCTAGACCGCAATCTTTTTGTATTTACTCTCCATCTTGCTTTCTTAATCGTGACGCTTTGGTTTCTTAGCTCATTGATTCTAATCGCCATTGCTAGAAAGTAGACCAAATCGACTCTATTTTCTAGAAAGAAGAAGCCATGCTAATCAAAAGTCTGCCCATTGTTGGGAACAGAACTACTAATCGATGGATTTGGCATTACACTAAAAATGGCAAATTCACGATACGCAGTGCTTATCATGCCCTCATGGATTTGGACTTGCTTGGGAATGGTCACCATGCCCGAGCTAGCTCGAGTTGGGGCAAGGATCCAGTTTCGAGGAAATTTTGGTGGCTCAATACCCCAAATAATACCAAGCACCTACTCTGGAGAATGTGCTATAATTCTTTGATAACATCTGACAATCTCTTGAGCCGTGGGATTTGGACAGAATGTATTTGTGTCTCTTGTGGTGAACCACAAGGCAACTGGTTCATCTACTTTTTGACTGTCTATCCTCTATCCAGATATGGGCTCTTGGTTTCCTTGAAAAGAAGCTTTACTCCTGTCGTCAATCTAGTGTTGATCTTTAGGTAAAAGAAATTCTTAGAAATCTCCCGACAAAGGATTGTGAATTCTTTGGAATGCTTTGCTATGAGATCTGGAGCAATAGAAATGAGACTCTTTTCAATGGTTATCACCGTGACTCTTAGACAACCATCAAACTAGCAAGTTTCCATCTCTCGGCTTTTCAGGAAGCAAATGCATTGTCCACTCCGTCCCCTCCTAAGAGGCCAGGATATTCCTAGGTTGCACCTCCATCCCCATATTACAAAGTCAACTTTGATGCTTCAACCTCTACTGTGAAACATCTGGTTGGAATTGGGGTAGTCATTCGTCGGTATGATGGTCAATTCATTGCTGGTTTGTCAAAAATGATCAAGGGTCCCTTTGATGTTGAGCTCGCCAAAGCATTTGCTGTGAGAGAAGCAATTTCACTTGCAAAGGTCTTAATGATTCCCAGTTTTATTTTGGAGGGAGATTCATCCTCAATTATTAATAACATATATAGTTTTGAAGATGTTAACTCTGATATAGGATTGATAATTGAGGATGTTCGTCTAATTCTCCTAGATCAAAAAATTGCTAATGTAACATGGGTTTCTAGAGAGGCAAATAGGATTGCACATAGTTTAACACATAATGCTAAGACCGCAAACCAATCAGAATCCCTTTGGAACTGTCCTCCAACCTTTATACAGCAATTGCTGCTGATGATTTCTAGCAATCTTAATAGATATTTGCAATTTTCTTTTCAAAAAAAATTGATACTATTAAATTTACCATCTTTTCTTCTTTTTATACTTGTCATGTAAATCTTGACTTTCATTTTTTATCAACTATTCATATTTATCATGTAAGGTTTGAAGTCTATCAAGTATTCGTATTTTCTAATAATTAAATGAAGGTAAGTTTGAATTACATTACATTGTATATCTAATGAATATTGAAGGGAAAATAAGGTTATTTTTTGGATTATTTTTATTTTAAACTATTATTTGTTTTGACTTAAATTATGTTATGTTTGAAAAAAGAACCTGTTGAGTAAAATTATAAAAATGAAAAAATAAGAGTCTATAGAATTAGTATATGAGAAATTATTAAAACCAAGACCAATTTGGTAAATCATGAAAATAATTAGTAAATTAATGAGAGAGAGGGGGGGAAATGAGTAAGTGAATAAGAAAAAATTATAATTAGAAAGATAAGAAAATGAATAATTAGTGCTTAATGGATCTAAAAAAATCAGGACGCCTTTGTAGAGTTGATTGATTAAGGGTATTCTTGTTATTGGAGAATGATTTGCTCTGACAAAATTATTATTACTCTGAAAATATCATACAAAACATCAATATTGTCTCTCTCCTAATAGATACTAGTGGGTCATAATAGTTTTACTTCACAAGTTTGCCCTCATTCCTTTTATTTTAGGGTGGAAAATAATGAAACTTACATGGAATTTGATACTACGCTAAGGGCATTTTTTGAAAGTTTTTTTGAGGGGGGTAGGCAATTCAAGAAAGAATAGCTTCACCCTTGACTGTAGGTTTTCATGCATGGAGATATAAAAATTTCATGGTTTTCATTTATGAGCTAACTCAGGTTTTGTTTGGAAATTGTCTCTCTCTGGATTGTTTTTTCTTTTGAATAGTATGGAATTCCTGTTTTTCCCCATTGGTTTGACAATTGTATATAATATTATTTTCCATAGAAATCTTGAATGTTTGGGCCGATTCAATGAAAACCATGAAAAGATTTAGGGAAAATTACCAATTTCGTCCCTACATTTTATTTTAGGCTAATGTAATCCTTCAACTAAAATATCGGGACCAATTAAGGATCTCCACAGCTGCGCTACCACCCAGAAGCCAATTGACTTCTAATCTTGTAGCCGTATAGGGGTATATTTGGAGGTTCAAGTTCGGGCAGTGATTAAATCCTCTTCAATCGAATCAAAATGCTTGACGGAACAAATTATTCAAGATTCTCAACTTCTAAAGCTAGGGTTCTTCTACCGTTTTGCCAACATCCAAATTCCATAAATTGCTCAACAAATAAGTGCATTTAAATGCATTCGAGGATGAACAAAGCAACATCAAGCGCAGGTGGTGATAGAGTTTCAAGCAATTTCACATCAGATCAATCAAAATCAAAAGCGTAGATTTACCGAAGGAAAGATGAATATTACAATGGAGAACAAATCGTGCGTTGTTATTGCCTTGAAGAATGTCGAATTGTGACGTCATGGACAGAGTCAAATCCCTCTAGACGATTTCATGGTTGCAGAAATTATGGGGTAAATATTTCTTTTTGTAATTATTTTGATTTTTGGAATGCAAGCAAGTATCAAGTTCTAACTCTAATCTAGTAGTGTTTGCAGAAATGGGATGCTAGTAATTTTTTTTTTTTTTTTGTGGTATGATCCACCTATTCCTGAACAGATGAATAATATAATGTCCTCATTATTGAGGCAAGTTAGAAGGGTTGAGGGAAAGAACTCAAGATTGAAACTTGAGGTCAACAAATTGAAGTAAAGAGTGAAAGTGCTATGCATTGCTTGCGCGTGTTGCTGAATTTTAATTGTTGCTATAGTTACGGGCAAAGAAAGGCAGAAGCAAGGTGTATTGGAATTGAAAATGCTGCACTAGATTCAGGACAGATGTGCATCTTTGCATTTTTATGGCCTATGATGTAATATTTTGACTGTAATAGTCCGTTGGACGAATGGATAGCTCTTGTATGGAGTTGATTATATTTGAAAATGGGAAAAAAAGATGCATAATTTTGGACTTGTCAGGTTGATATTTCTGGACTTTTGTGGTGAAAGTAATATATTATATCCAATGTAAACTGCAAATTGGCATATGGAAGATGATAAGTGTTAAAAGTGTCATAATTTTTTAGTCCTTTCCAAGTTAAATTTTGGGTTAGAAATGGTTAAAATTGTGCAATTAAACTTGGATGGGTCTTTGTGGAAAGAAAATGAGATGAAAGCTAGAAATTTGTACACTGTGAATTCAAGTACTGAAAGACAAATTAAAGAGGTCAAAGCAAAGAAGGAAATTGATATAGAAGGTTTAATAGCAAAGGACAAGTTTCATGTCAATTATAGAGGGCAAGCATTGAACAATTCCTTGTCTCATGTGCTAACTAATTCCTTGTCTCATGTGCAAACTGTGGTTTTTTTTTTCCCCTTCTTTGGCATAAGTGCTACGAGTTTTCCCACACCCTGTAAACATTTAAGTCCGAAAGCCTTCCAGATCCCAGCATGCTACTCCATTTGAGCCTCTGACTTGACATGGAGTTGGGAATGTATGGTGGCCTCCATTTTATCATCAATTTCTTTTACGCAATTCAGATTTTGTAGCAACATAATGAACAAGTCAAATTAATCAATTCTTAGAGTTCAATATTGTAAAACAAAAACAAAACAAAAAAAAAGAGGTCAAAGCAATTGTTAAAGTAATGGTGCATCTGATATAGCAACCTAATAATATCTTCCACAAAAGAAATGATAACATAGTTAACAACAAAAACTCTAGCCTCAACTAGTAAGTGCTAACAAAAACTCTAGCCACAATCATCAAATGGCAACAAAAAATCCAGCCTTTAGGTCCAGCAAGTGGTTACAAAAAAAAATCAGCTACAAAAGAAACATGTTGATTGTTAATGACCACAAAAAATCCAGCCTCAACCATCAACTTCAGCTAGGACAGCAATGAAGTTGGCCACCAAACATATTCAGCATCATAGTAGGTATTTCAATTAACTCTGGGATACATCATCCAGCTCATCCAACAACCTATGAGCCTGTAAAAGACCAAATGCACAAGTATTACTACCATGCAACTTAGTTTTCAACACAGTGATGTAGTTATATGTTAACTACAAATCCATCCGTACCTTTTGTTTTTTCCTCTTGACTTTTGGCATAGTAGGACAAGCAGGACCATATGTGAGGGCCTCAAATTTCAGTATTTATTTTTAAAATGTATGATATTATTTATATTGAGTTTATTTATTGAAATATGAGTGAAAATATATTTAAAGTGATTATTTCTCAATTTAGAGAATTTTATACGAATTGTTTGCCGGTGTGTGGTTTTGGCCAAAATTTAGCGTTAAAAATTGTTCCGACGCGTGAATAGTGACTTGGACTTGAAATCGAGCATATGTAGTGATATTTTGGAAATATTATTATGGTGAGACAGTGTCGGGATGAAAGAAACCAGTGTAAGTTAGACAGCCGCGCGCGACGCGACATAAAGTGCCAAAAAGCACTTTTTTCCTTAAAATATGGAAATGCACTTTTTGGCACCTTTTAGCCTTGACTTTTTGGTTCCTTGGAGCTCATTTTGCAGCTGCAACTTTGGGAGATAGAGAGAGAGACTGCCGAGAGAGTGAGGAAGAGAGAGAGAGAGAAAAGCTCCAAAAACCTTCCATTTCTTCTTCTTCCTTGTTTGATTCTTCAAGACACCATTGAAGCTCATCCTCTTCACCATTTCTTGCAGCCGAGAGAGGGAGGAATAGAGAAGGGCTGGACCGGTTCTTGGAGGAAGAAAGGGAGGTAAGTTTGGTAGTTTAAGTTTCCAATTCCTTCATTAACTAGTATCTTGAGCTTGAGCAACTTGGAGTGAAGGTTTTTGACTTGATTTCTTTCCTTCCATGGCAGCCAAACCAAGGAGAGGGGAGAGAGTGAGGTCCGAAAATTTTGAAAGAAAAAGAGAGAGAAGGAAAGCTTGGGTGGTGAGTTTAAGCTTGAGATCGAGCTTGGGGTTGGAAACCAATGTCGCAACTCGAAGATCTTGGGCTAGGATTGAAGTTCTTGGAAGCCATCAAGCTTGGAAGCAACCTTCTTGAAGAAGAGCTCGAGAGATCTTGTTGGATCTTGCCGGATCTTGTTGGATCTTGATAGATCCGGAGGTATAGGACTTGAAACTCGTAGATCTAGCTTTATTAGTGTTAATTAGTGTAGATCTATGGTTAATATTGATAGAAATGATCTCATCTGAAAAGATGAAGTTGGGCTCTTGAAATCCCAACTTAGGTAGCGGACTTGAGGTGGTCTCTGGGTAGCAGACTTGAGGACCTGATTGAGAATTTGACTGTTATTTGTGAACTTGTATTGATATGGTTAGAAATTAGGGTTTTTAGTTGTTGAAAAGTTGAAGGAAACTGTATGTTGTGGCCAAACCCATGCTTGGTGATTTTAATGTTTGATTTTGAAGTGTTGTGAATGTTCTTGAAGAGTTTCTTTTAAGAAAAACATGTATATTGTTCAAATTGTGAGTGTATGTGTGTGAGGGAATGTTTGAAATTTAAAGGGTTAAAAGTGAGGTTTTTCATGAAATTTGAGTGAAAAGTGCTGTTTAATTAAATTTGAGGGTTTTGCCATGTCTTGGTCAAATTCTAGAGATTTTGAATATAATGGCATGGTATGAAGTGTTTTATGTTAATATGAAAGTTTTAACTAAAAGTGAATGTCGAACGTGTTGTGTAAAAAGTGATTTTGAGGTGTGAGACCTCACTTAAATGTTTTGTGAAAAAGAACGTGCTTGTAGTGCCAATGAGTATATCGGAGGGATGCTCTTTTGAAATGAAAAAGTGACTTTTCAAAGAGGATCTATTTGGAACATTGTACCATGAAAAATGAAAGCTTTTTCTCGAGAGAGTTTTGGAAAAATTGTCATTTGAAACTAAAAAGTGAAAGTGAACTGTGTTAGTGAATAAAAAAAGAATGAATTGAATCTCATTGATTGTTTTAAATTATTTTAGGAGTGTGCAAGGCGGTGACTCTGAACCTTACGTGGAAGCTGAACCTTACTTTTGGTGAGTTTCCATGCTTGTTTCGTGTTTACGTGCAAATGATTGTATATGAATGCAATGAAGTGAATGTTATGTGAAAATTGGTTTTTAAACCTCTGATGGGGATGGTGTGTACTTTATCGCACCCACTCTATTTGAGTAAAAGTGATTATAAAAGTGAATTGAAGAGATTTATTGTAAAAATGCTTTACAGTGTGGTATAGTGATTGTTTGCGTTTGAAAAGGTCAAGGAAATTCCTGAGACCTATAGGTGAACCCTTCGACGCGAGCTGGGGGCTAGGCCTAGGCCGAGGAGAAAGGGTCGAGCCATAGGGTTATTTAAATGTCACAAAGCACAATGACTCGGACCAGTGATACATGCTCGGGACTTGGTTCTTGAACCAGTCTCCAAAAGAGCAACAACCTAGTGAAGTGAAATGAATTGAAATGTGCTAGAGACTTGGCTTGTGGCCTTGTCTATGTTAAGAGCACCAAACCAGTGATATATATATACAAGTGAAGTGAAGTGAAATAAAGTGTACTCGAGACTTGGCATAGGACTTGTCTCGGAAATGCATACAATGTACACTATAAAAGTGAAGTGATAAGTGCGTGGAGTGCGGGCCCAGTGGGGGTTTTGGTGGAGTAAGGAGTAAGAGGGTTCTACATGGTAATAGTGACAGTTGACGGAGTGTCAACTACCTGGTTCGTGGACAAGCTACTTGGTTCGTGGACAAGCATCGTGGAACTTGGCCCCTGAGGGCCCCCGTATCCAACATTGTGTTGTTAATTGCTTTCCTATTTGTTTAAGTTCCAAGTGTACTTGTGGAGTGAATTTGTTTTATGTATTAAGTGACTTGCATGTTTTTGGGAACTCACGGGCTTTTAGGTCACCCTTTCCATTTGTTTTCCTTAGCAGAAAATGAGCAACCGAGTGGTGGTGCCAACCCTTAAGATTTGGGTTTTACTCGTGTTTTGATATTTATTTTGGAGAATCTTGAATCATGAATGTTGTGAACTATTGTATAATGGAACTTGAATGTAAGGATGGATGATCTATGTACTATGGGATTGTAATTGGGATATTATGTATTTGTAAGACATTGTACCCTTCTGTATTGTATCCAGGGTTTTAGTTTGATAAGTTATATTGAATGAGTGAGTGAGTGAGTCCTGGCGAGAGCTGGGCAGGAGGTTCGCCGACCCCATGGGTACGCCTTAGGGGAAGGTGGGGGGGTCGTCACACCATAGGGACGTGACATGTCCATAGTTACCGTTGTGCTTGCAAACAGAAGCAATCTCTTTTGCTCTGACCCGGAATATGACAAAATTGATAGCAAACAGTCATCTTATGTTTCTTAGGGCTTTGCCAAAGATTAGTGGCTTGCACCTCAACATCTTCAGTGACAACACTATTTTGTGACATAAAATTAATTACATCATCCTCCCCAATCATGGTAGGAGCTGAAAAAAAAAATATGAACAGATTGTTAGTAGTGTTAGAGGTAATCAATAATTACAAAGTGTTAAATTAATGAGTTTTGGCTACACCATTTATAGAAGCTTCTGTAACATCTATGGGGACTGCATTATTTGTTCTTGTGGCATTCGATGGGCTGGTTCTAACATTGTGGCCAATCCCACTGCATTTGCTACATTTGTTTCTGTTAAATAATAGGACACTTCCTTTGCTAATAGCAAGTAACTCATCAGCAGGATGGTCAAAAGGGAATCTTCTTATAGTATGCCCCTTTTGCTTGCATTTAGAGCAAGTCATCCTCATTATCCCCTTTCTAGACAAGGCAATACAACCTTTGGCATCCACTCGTGGCTCATCTGGCTCCCTTCTCCTAACTTTTTTTGGTCTACTAGGTAACTTCAGCTTTTTAGGGGCACATACAGGATCCCTATTTGATTTTTTCCAGCCATTAGGTCCACAAATTGGACCACTTGCTGGCTCATAAGCCATCATGTATGCTTCTCTTGAACAACATGGGTGCACAGTCTTCTTGGGGTCCTCTCCAGTCACAACAACACAAGCAACAACATGAGAGCAAGGGATACTCGTGAGCTCCCACCTTCTACAAGTACATGTCTTCTTCTTTAAGTCAACAGCAAAGGTTCCCCCATACATATGTGTTACCTCAAAGCTTGTGGCATGTGAAAACCTTGCAATATTTGCTCGAGCATCATCTTTTGTCTTTTCTAATTTCTTAACAATTTTTGGACAAATGAGATCACTCTTTTTCCTCATCCATTCTCTCTCAGTTCTCAATCTTTCCATTAGGTATATTCTTATATTCTCGAGCATACCAAGAATAGGCTTCTCTCATGCATCTAATATAACAGAATTAAAGCTTTCACAGAGGTTATTAAGTAAACTATTTTTTTTTAAATTCCTGACTAATGTACAAAAAATCTTTTTTTAAAGTCCTAAACACATTGAATTGAACAATACGTGCATATTAATCTGGATGCTTACTAGCAAATGGAGTCCCATTTTGCTAAACGAATACATGATACTTGAACTAAATTTCAATAGCTCAAGTAGCCAATTGAACACAAGTTACATGTTTTATTAATTGAGCAGATGATTTCAACATCAATTTAATGGATATTTGATTAAGATTTATAGTAAAAGGGATTTTTCTACAGACACCCGTTCATATGGATAAGGAATAACATGTTTAATTAATGCATTAATTATTTCATATTTTAGAAAGTTATTTTGAGGGATTCAAATGCTAAATGATATATGTAAGAAATGTGCTTGACAAGGGGCAAGAGACGCGTGGCTCCATTTTTGTGGTTTTTGGTTAAAAGCATCACTTTTAGCTCCACGGTGAATTCATTTTTTCAGCTAATGAATTCAATTTTTGGGTGATTGAAAGATAAGTTCTAGCAGATGCTTTGTGATATTTATTTTTTTTAAAAAGGTTGCATATATCATTTAGTTTTGAATCCCTTAAAAATAGCTTTCTAAAATATGAAATAATTAGTGCATTAATTAAGCAAGTTGTTACTTATCCATATTAATGGTTGCCCATAAAAAATCCCTTGTACTATAAATTGTAATCAAATATCTATTAAATTGATTTTAAAATCATCTGCCCAAGTAATAAAACATGTAAATTGTATTCAATTAACTACTTGAGTTATTAAAATTAATCTAGTTCTAATATCAAGTCCTGCTTTGGCAAAATCGAGCTCAATTTACTAGTAATCATCCGGACTAATATGCATATATAGTTCAATTCAACATATTTAAGACCTTAAAGAAATTTCTACAATGCCGTGTTGACCAATGTCAGGAACTAACCAAAAAAAGAATTGGCCGCGGTAGTGTCAAGAATTTAAAAAAAAAAAAATTTAGTCTGATACGAACCCTCCCAACGGTTAAGCGCGTATTTGTCAACAATGGATTTAGACGAAGATTCAAGTTGGATGGCGGAACAATTGACCCCTCTAAACTCCAAGATTATGAACCTTGGACTTAACATTGACCCACAATCTAACGATTTAGTGAACCAACTTTTTTGGTAGAAGAACGCCACAATCAAGGTGATTACTTGATTGATAAATTCAAAATTGAATAACTCAAGAAAACTCTCAAGTATTCAAGAAAGACTCTCTTGGAAAGAGAAAATGAAAACTCACAAAAGATTTGATATAACTTGCTTTTTTTTAATAATAATGAGATAGAGTTGGCTATTTATAGCCTACAAAACATAAAAACCTAGGCCAAAAAGGACTAAGAAATTCGGCCTGCCATAAAACTTAAGGAAACCGAATTACACACTAAATAGGAAACTAAGTTTTAGGAAACTACTAATTAATAATCCTAAATACTAACAATTAGGAAACTACTTGAAGAGGCATGTGATTAAGGTGAATCCAAAATAGAAACTACTTAACACATGCTTTATTGGACTTACAAGAACTTAACTAACTAGCAAACGAAAATAAATTCTTTAGACGTGACCACTCGTCGCAGGCACATCTAACCAGTGTCAACGCTTCTGGTCATTGACTGAAATTGCATTCCTTAGGCGTGCCTGACGGGCGTGGGCATGCCTAATTGGCGAAGAGTTTCGATGAACCCTAACGATAGAAAATGGACAAACATGCCCTTATTCTTCACTTTGTTCATTGGTCCCCACGAATTTGGCAAAGAAATGGTTGAGCACATGGAAAGTATTGAATGCATGTTTGTTGACACGATTTTGATTCCTTAGAATCTTGCACTCGCATCATAGTCGTTGTGCTAGCCATATTAATTAAAAAAAAAAACTATTGTTAGTACATCGAGTACATATTAGTATAATCAACTTCTGGCAACCATAATTGCCCCACTCTCTCTCTTCTTTTTTTTTTAACATAATATATAGAGAGATTAGCCCAATTTCCAATAGACAATTGTCACAAATTTCAAAGGTGCGTGCATACTTATCATGCATCTAATGACGAGTCCATGGCAGAGTTTTCTGCATCTAACTGACTTGAGATGTATCTGCGGAAAACGTTTGAGGTTGAACTACATAAATTGAGCAAGCTAAAAGAGCAGCTTAACACTAAAGATGTCAAAGCTAATTCCTATGAACATGTTATATGAGTCCTTTGACATTTTGCACATTCAGATGAAGAAAAGATGAAACAAACTCAAGAGGAGCTCCTACAGCGAATGAAGAAGTCAATGGTCTTCAAACACTGAATCAACATCTAATATTTAAAGAGCGCAAGAACAACAACGAGTTAACAGAAGCGCACAAAGAGTTGATAGTGGTTTGAGTCTATTTCCTCTACAAATTGGCATTTTTAGAAATGTAGAGCAGCTGTATATTCTTTGATCCCTATTTATGTATTTATTTTCTCCAGAGTTTGGCTAATTTTCTTGCTGATCAAAGCGATATTCACATCAAGAGGTTGGGAGAGATCGATATAGTTCCCTTGGAGATTGCTGTCCAGAGGAAATTCACAAGTGCTGAGAGTTTCACAATGCGAGCCGAGGCAGCTCGACTTTGTAGCTTATGGCAAAGTAAAATAGAAAACCATGAATGGCATCCGTTCCGAATTGTTGGTGACACAGTAAAACCATGAGCTCTTCAATCTTTAATTTCCTCTCGCAACAGCCTTGAAAGAGATGAACGAATGTGTTGGTCCTTTGACCTTAATAACTCAAGTAAGTTAGACAAATATATTTAAAATTTATTTCAGTAAACAAAATTATGCAGAATACTTACCTCAATATTACATCTAAAATGTAGCATTTTACCATGTATATTGGTTTCAAAGATGACGAGCACGAACTCGGTAGGGTTGAGGCTAGACCTGTCAATGGGTTGGGTCAGCGCAGGAATTCAATATTCCGGATCTGGTCCCGTTTATATTTACTTGTTCCAAATTCGACCTGTATACTCAATAGGTCCAATAGTAGTGGATCCGGATCTAGTTCCGATCGAGTCTAGATCATGGTCAGATCTACCCGGGCAAAAAATTATTATTATGCATATATATTATTAATATGCATATATATTATTAATATATATATGTATTTTATAATTGTAAAAGTATTAATATATATAAATATTTTATACTTGTGAGAGTATTAACATGTATATATATATTTTAATAATGTGTATTATATATTTTAATAATTGTAAGAATATTAATATTATACTTGTAAGAATATTAATATATATTATATTTATTAATTTATTTAAACGGGTCCAAATCGGATATGGCTCGGAATTCCATATTCCACACTCGGACCGATTTTTATTGGAAAAAAGGGATCCGGATTCGAGTCCAGGTAAATGGAATTATACTTAGTTTTGGATCTGAAAAATCTAACAGGTTCGGGCCGGGACCGGGTTTAGGCACGTAAAAATGCTTTCTTTAAGATGGATATGCGCTCCTACGGTATTTTTTCAACGGGCACAAAAAGTCTAACGCATCGCCTCCAGGATACAACAGCCCAACTCTATGGTTGTTGCTTCCCTTTGATCTATACAACCAAGACAAGAAAAACTTCCTAATATCTTACTTTGCCCAAAAAAAAATAGAATAAGAAAAGAAGGAAAAGAAGAATAGTGCTCAAACGAATTTTTGTATTGAGAGAAATTCTCCAAAGAACTTCACTATTTATAGGTTACAAAAACCTTTAGAAAATAGGTAGAATGTCCAAGTTCAATGTATAACATTTTTTTCATATAAATTGTAGTTAATATAGTACATAAATTTTGTAACCTACAAGAAATTGATTCATATTTGAATGGCTAATAATGACTCAATAATTCTTCATTCAACCAAATAACTCATTTGTAACTCCTATTCGAATAATTGTATAATAACTCCATTCAATAATTATTCATAATTATATAATAACTCCATTCAAAAAGTATTGTAACTCCTAACATTATAAATCCCATAACTCCCAACAACAGTGCCTGAAGAATCACGCCTTGGCTATGGAATTTTGCGTAAGGAAGGAGAGCATTGAAAGAATTTGTCCTTCACTTGATAAGACTGCTGAATCCACGACAAAAGTGCAGGAGAACACGTAGAATCTTTAACATTCAAGATTGATTGACAGTCTAGTTTCAAGATTGCTACGATGTTATTGTTCGGCTGCACTGAAATTTTCAGGACACAAGTAACCTCAGCATAACATAAAATTGGTCTTAGTTGCACAAAATTCCCTTTTTTTTTTGGGTTTTGTGTCTGGTATAAGCACATGTTTCAATATCGTTGAAGCAAATTGCAATCCGTTTCTGTTTACGTAGTGTACCTTTTATTCTAGGTTTTAGTCTCAAGGTTCTGATGATTCAAAGCGAACTTCAACGCAAAATATTGGAGTAATGGAACTTTGCAGATGTCTGGTGTTTTCACAATCCATCCTACAACGTTTTGTTGTTTTTTGATGTGCCGGCTCAATTTGGCTTGTGGATGCGGACTTGGTTTGCTAGGCTAAGTGGATTGTGCTACATATGTTAATTTATGTCAACGTATTTTTTAATTATTTTTTTTATATTACGTATATTAAATTATTATAGTAAATTTTTTTTATAAAAATTTTAAAAAAACATAAAAATTTTACACCAAATCAATGTTCCCATCTTTGGACATATGATTTATGACACACCTGGCCATTGTTACGTGCTCTCCTTCTCCCCCATTTACCACAAGAGAGCTGATAGTTTCCAAACGTTCCTTTGATTCCTACGGAGCATAGTTAGTAAAATCGGAGATGGGTATTTCAACATTACTATCTTAAGTTCCTACCTTAAGTTTTTCAATGTTACAATTTTCCCCCGTGAAGTTTTGAATTGCTATCAGAGTTCCTAAAATATTTTGTAATTTCATTCGCGAATCAGTTTTGATGTACCCTTTCAAATAAATCTCATACATTTAGTTATAGACTCATTATTTTACATTTAAAATTCAAAAATATCAAACTAGAGTTAGGCTTTAATACTTTTGAATTTTAATAAGCTATGTGAAACAAAAATGAAGAATAAAAGATATTTATTTTCTTATGTTACTAATATATCTATAATATAATTAATATCTATGATAGATAAAAAATCTTGGTAACTATTAAAATATTGCCTGTATCATGTTTTGACCATTAAATAATTTTTTATATCAAATTACTCATTCAACTAGCTAATCAGCACACTTGTGACTATTATGTCGATTTTACTCTTAATATGTGAGATATGCAGCACTTATGCAATACACCTGTAAGAGCGTAAGGGCAAATTTGTCAACCACTTTCTCAATCCAAACCTGCGTATTTCTTTTCTCAAGGATCATCCTACATGAGAAAGTTATTTTCAAAAATTCGGGACTCAATTTGAAGTCCTAAATGGATCACCTCTTTCTATTTTGTTTTCTTCTTTTTCTAAGCTTAACTCTTCTATCCTCCATGATTGCATCCATGCTAGGTGACGGTGATGTCAACTCCATCATCCATAGCTGACATGGAGCTAGCTTTTGCTGGGCCTGGGTTTCCTTAGTACTGATGCATCGTGGCCGTCATTCAGATCCAGCCAACTGGCCCGTCATTGCCTCCGCCTCCTCTCCTTCTTTCCTTTCCCCTCTCTCCTTGTTCTCTGCCCTTTTTCTCCCGCTTCCTTTTAAAATTCCAATAGTCCATATGCGACTATTCAGTGGGTGTGGTATGGCTTCAAAATCACTATCTTGAAATTTGCCATAAATGATGAGAAAAAATTACTAACAATATCCACTGAAGAAATAAACAAATGGCCCAAGTTTTGATTTAAATTGAATATTAGGCCTCAAAAGAAACACTTGGCTGCAACTGAAATAAGAGCCTGCTTGGGTTCAATTGTAAAACATGTTGATGACTATAGTCTAATGAAATTTATATAGACTTTGGATCATAAATAAGCTTACACAAGAGAATTTTTATGTTTATTTTTCTCCATCTTTTTCGCTCTCTGCATGCGATAATTAGGGTTCCAAATTGAGTCCCAATTTGTTGTCTAGAAAAAGCTTTCACATTTGGGATGATCTTTGAGAAAATAAATAAGTGATTTGGATCGAGAAAGTGGTGACCAAATTTACCCTTATGTTTTGACATTTGTATTACATGAGTTCTACTTATTTCATAGATTTCGTAGATTAAGAACAAAAATTGATTTAATAGTCATAGGTATGTTGGTTAATTAGCTCAGTGATTGATTTGAAATAAAAAAATTATTTAATAATCAAAAGGTAACATGGGTAACAGTTAACTGGTTACCAAGATTTTTCTCCCTATTTATGATATAATAATGATGTCACTCGATTCGTAAATCGATCCAACTTCAATCGAATCATTAACCTTTCTAGGTCTGGCTGTGTTAGTGTTTGGTCCGAGTTTCAAAATAAAATACCTCACCAAACTGCCACATGAACGAGGCTGATGCTAGTCAGTTGAAAAGTACAAAAATGACTACCAGCATATGGAGAAAGACGTGGTACTGTATAATCAATAAAACTATTCAAAAATTAACAAATTGGAAAAATTAATAGTCAGAAAGTCTTCATAAAAAAAGGTGCTTAAAGAAAATGGAAAACAAAATTATCGAGAAATTTAGCAAAAAGCTCTTGACATCATATTATTAGAAGATATCAATTTGGGAGAAAAATATTTACTGAACTCATGATTTGTGTAATGATATAATGCCTATATTTATTGGCTTACAAACTGAATCTAGTCATCTAAATACAATGAATCAAAACTAATTTATATAAGGTAAATATATTAACTAGCGATCTAATTGATACTTGTCACGCTCGAGACTCGCAGGGTCATGATACGACTTGAGTTTCAACAGTCAAACCCAACTACTTATATTTTATCATTGCTAGCCTAAAATGAGTATCTCAAATTGGATTTGAGTGCTCGGACTCTACTTAAATATTGGCTATAACACTTTCCCTTTTTTGATGTGATATGGGGTATCATATTTTAGCAGTCAAACTCAACTACTTGGACTCCATCCTCGTTAGTCTAAAATGAATATCTCAAATTGCATTTGAGTGTGAGATGGGGTATTACATTTTTCTCTCCTTTTTATACTTTGCGAGATGTAAAGTCTAATTCAATATCATAATTTGGATTGTTCACTCGGTTGTGTCAGACGTCCTTGTTAGCCCAAAATGGGTATTTCAAATTGAATTTGAGTGCTCAGTCTCTACTTAAGTATTGGCTATAACACTTTACTTTTTCTGATGTGGGATGGGTTATCACATTCTCCCCTCCTTTTTAGATTTTGTGTCCTCACAAAGTGTATTGAACATAACACTTTACTTTTTCCAATATGGGATGGGGTATCACATTCGCCATTCCTTTTAGACTTTGAGTCCGTATTGGTTATAACACTTTACTTTTTTTCGATGTGGGATGGGTATCGTATTCTCCCCTCCTTTTTAAACTTAGCAAGGAATATGCAGAGATCACACATTGTGTAGTCCGACCTAATATTACTGACCCAATCTCATCCCATGCAAAGATCACACGGGGTTCGACCCAATATTACTAGCCCAATCTCAGTCCGTGCAGAGATCATACCGGGCTCACTCTAATATCATAATATCACATTCTGAACCCACAGGGTCATAACACGACCTGAGTTTCAACACAAGTCCAACAATTTGGGCTTCATCCTCATTAGGTCAAAATAGATATCCCAAGTTATATTTAAGTGCTCAAACTCTATTTAAATATTATTGACTACAACACTTTACTTTTTCCGATGTGGAATGGGTATCACAATGCTATAATTTACATATCTAATCTTACTAATTAATACTAATTAATACAACAAAATATTTGATAGTAAGAATTTGTAATGGAGTTCTATAACACGATTCTTGTACATATCACCAAAGAGAAATATACTTTGTAGGGATTGTGTGTATAGAAATCGTTCACATACAAAGGTATGGAAGCAAAATTGGACATAAAATTTTTGGAGGTTATTTAGTTGTTTAGCTTATGGTATGTTCATGTCATATAAAGGGAAGAAAAAAGAGGAATTAAAACAAATTTTCATAGAAAAATATTTTTGATCAGCAATTTCAAAAAAATTATTGCTTGTGTTTCAAACCAATCTTGTGAACATGGTACTCTACGTGCAGATAAAGCTAGCAATTGCATTGAATAGATTTTATGATCCGTTGTGGTTGAGATATAGTAATATTTAAATAAGTATTTCCATGTAGAGAGAATATGGTTTTGCTGAGTAATGCCTTGAGTCATTTTAGAAGAGAAGACAGAACTAAATGAAGTAGGAAACCATGAGCTTGGTTGCTTATTTTGTACATGGAAATATGGCCCGCAGCCAAGTAATGGTAGAGCCTCGGCTGACAGGGCACAAGAGACAACTTTGGATTTTTATATAAACTTGGATGTGCTCAGACCCCTCCCTTTCGGCTTTCAGATCAGGTGTATCAGTGTAGCGCGGCTGGGGTCTATTTGAATGGGCAAGAAGGGTGTCTGGTATACCCTGCCTTGTATTTTTCATTTCTAATGGTAACAGATGCAATATATATATATATATTTTTGACTTGTACTAATTATTCACTTGATATAAAGGAACATGATACGTTAAGTTGTGAATGCCTATTTTGCACGTATCATTCTACTTGTAAGGAACCTTTGTAGGTGGGCTCTAGCCCTTCTTTGGGCACCGGAAAGGAGAAATGTGTTTGGAAAATTGTTTTACTGACTGATGCCTTCAGTCGTGGGTTAACACCCATAGTTCTTTGTTACAACTTTTGGTGCATATGGTACTTTTTGCTGCACTATTTTTAGGATTGATTGAAAAACATGTGTCTCCATTTGGTAGTAGTCCTTTGACTTGAGAATTACTTTAATTGAGAGCTCTTTCTGGGAATGCACTGTTATTTTCCTATTCTTGTAACTAGGTTGGAGCTTTGACTTGCAGAATGTGAAGGAAGCAGCCCCCAGGAAAAGAGCTAAATTGGATAAGCAGCTAAAAGCTGCAGAGGAGGCTCCTAAGAAGAAGAATAAGAGAGAGAAAATTGATCCACATTCCGCTCAAAACATTGACAGGCAGGAGGGATATGAGGCTCAATATAGAGACTACAAAAGGCATGCTGCTGAGCCAATTGACGAAAATCTTTATACAAAGTTCTGCAAGGAGCGGAACATCCATGGCGATGATCGTATTCTTTTCGATCATTGCTTAAACCCTATTAATGAAGTAGAAGCTGATAAACTAAGAAATCAGCTGAGGCCTGAGGATTTGTCTATACCCAAGCTGCTAGAGTCCGTCAAGCTAAATGTTATATATCTGGTATTCTTTAGCTCAATTCTATGCTTTTCATAATTGGTAGTGCCAACTATTGCATACTTTTCTATAGGCAGCTGCCACCTTATTTTATCTAATCTGTTGGAAAGCCATGGTCATTGAGTTAGCGAAGAATGAGCAAGATAAACTTCAAGCCGAGTTGGTGGAGGCTAAAATCCAGGCCAATGAGGCCCTTAGCAAAGTTGCCTTCCTCGAGCAACAGTTAAGTAAAGTTGTTGAGCAGGAGAAGCTTCTCAAGGCTAAGTTGGCTCTCTGGGAAATAGCCAATGAAGAGATTAACAAGAAACTGACCGCTCAGGAGGAGCGTTATAGGGCAACAGCTTGAGAGAGTGTGTAGCTCTGCTGCCAAGGAGGCTGCCAAGAAGTATATAACCCCCTGTTGATCCTTAATCCAACGTTGGACCTATATGTGAATAATTATGCTTGTCATAGTCACAACAAAGTTAGCCCAATTAAAGTGATCTATTATGATTTGGTTTTAATCGTATCTAATAGAACGTAATTTTAATATGCAAATACTTTATGGTAATTTCATTTTAATGATTACTGAAATAGAAATACCAAAAAAACAGAAAATTGTCTATAAATGGTTACAGCCCCGTCACGCAGATCCCATTTGTCGATTTTCCAAGCACTCACAAAAATCACTATTTTGATATCCCATCGTCACGAGAGATACCTAAGAGAATTTAGAAGGTTTTCTCATAAGGATTGGTGGATGCGCATAGACCTGGAAGGCCAACTCCAAATCAAGCCCAAAGAGGATTCAACAGTGATTATCGAATATGGATCTGCAAACGATTCATCCTTTCAGCTAGATTCATAAATCTAATATCGGATCTTGGATGTTCTAATAAGGATACGAGTCCTAATATCAAGTTATGAATCACTAAAGTTTTAAGTTTGTATTTTAGTTGGGATTATTCATAACTATTTTGTGAATCTTGTTGTGATATGGCCTTGTTGTGAATAATCTTGACCGTGCAATTTTATGTGATAAAATAAGGTTCAAAGTCAATTTTGCATTCGGATATCTGCGTTAACGTTTGAGTTGCATATAATTATTATGCGATTGATTTCTCATAGTATGTTGAAGTAATTTTTACTTCTAGTGAGCGTTAACGCGCAAGTACAAGGAAACTAGTAACATGGATACAGGGATTTGCATGCCTTGTCATACTTAATGATTAAATAAGTTTCCTTGTCGTTTGTTTTGGTTACCAAAATCAAAACCATTCATGGGTTTATTGCATGGGACCCACATATGACCTTGATGCTTCATAGATTCCATGAATCCTCGGTTTTTGGCAATAAAGCAGAATTGGTATGAATACGTGTGTTGCTTGTTTGGTTACTGCCTTACTGGACATTGCTTTTGGCCTTTGCTTCCTTTTGAATTTTAGCATGCAATTGTGACTTAATCCTCCAGTTCTGTGGCCAATATGCAAAATTGACATTGCTTTCTGCTTTCGCCTGTGTGTTTCATGAAATTGATACATGTTAAGAAAATATTAATTTAAGTTATTTGAGCCTTATAAAGTCCAAAACGCTGGACCCACCAAACACGGCTGGTTTAGTTGTTTGAAGTTCAGATTTCAAAACAAAACACAGCAATGTAACTGAACGAAGTAATGAATTAGATTGATGATCAGATATTTCTGATTTCAGATTTATTTGATCGATGCGGACGCCGATGATGCCCTCTTCCTCGATTCGACTACTGACCATGGATCTTCTCCCTCCTCTCATGACTCACTCATTATCACAGATTTCAGCACATCTTCCTTCTGATCCCGATCACCTCTAATCAGATCCTCTGGGAGGTGTGAGGTATGGAGAGGGAAGGGATGATGTTTTGATGGAGGCTACGGTGAGGAGTAAGCTGGGAGCTACAGAGTGAGCTGGCTAAGGAGCTGAGGAGGGAGTGGAAGGGATGGGAGAAAGAAAGCAAGAAGGAGAGAGAGAGAGAGAGAGAGAAAAGAGAAAAAATAAAATGAGCGTCACCATCACTCTAGTGTATACATGGGAGAATATGAAAAAGGAAATGGAAAAGAAAAAAGTGAATAGAAAAACATTCCTTAAATCAAGGTTTTGGCACAGATTTCAAAAACATCTTGGGTCAGGGACTAATTGCTTTTACCTAACATTTTAAGCGCGGAAATACGCTTCAATTACAAGTGAAAACACACAACCCAAACGGCCATGGTTTACAAAACATTTACGACTTTAATAAGTATTTGGCTTAAATAATCAACTATTGGCTAAATTATGGATATGGATCTTCGATCCACAAGTTAATCATTGTTGAATTTGACCGATTTGACTATTTGACTGTGAGTTGACTTGCACCAAAATTTTGTATAATTTTAAATTAATATTAGCGACAATTATATATATTTGGAATGAATTAATTGAAACAACATGTCACCAAAGTGACCTCTTGTAGAAATTAATGTCTTAAAATATAATTCGTCATGTATTTACTTTGTGAATATTAACCTAAAATGAGTATTAATATTTGACTAATATATGGGTAATCGGTAGTAATAAACACGATGTGATTATTGATTTATATACGTGAATTCATAAATCGGCCTAAAGGAAAATTTATTTGACAATGCTACCGCGTTTTTGTTACTATACAAGATATCACCAAGACGCTAATATTTTCACATTCAAAGACAAGATATTAATAGAATATCGATATTCGAGACTGGTCAGTATTACCCAAATTTTGACTATTTCTTTTATTTTCCCATGTTTTATCTATTAATGTTTAGTTATTTATCTTTGAATTTTCTAATATGTTTTTCTATTTTGTGTTTTTAAAAAAAAAAAAAAAAAAAAAAAAAAAAAAAAAAAAATAAAGAGTCAAAGCCAAGGAAACGCTGACCAAGACAAGGAAGTTACAGAATTATTCCGCAACTCCGATGTAGCGAAAAAAACACGCATGGTTTTTTAAGCTTGGATCATCATTTTCCCACCGTATTTCATGCCGAACGACAAGCAAACGACATTTAAACATTCTCATCCCACCCCTAAACCCTAACAACCTGATCTAATCGCTCAAGATTAGCCTACACCATCCTGCTAACATCAAACCTCGTTCTAGGTTTGTGTGGCTATAAATAGCCTGGGATTAGTTTAACAAGAAGGGTAAACCGGTGAAAAAGAGAAGTTATGGGAGTAATAGCAGTTAGAGAAAACGATCAAAAATCAAAGTAAAAGGAGAAAAAGAGAGAAAGCAAAAGAAAGAACTAGCTTTTTTGGAAGATTTTCCGAATCTTGGGATTTCTTTTCGCTCTTCTAAAGCTTCAATCCTAGTCTTCCATACCCATCTATCAAGTTTTTCCCGGTCAATCTTTTACTAAAATGACCTTTAGAAACCAAGGTCTGATCATGTTTTGATGTTTTATGATAGCTGATGATGCTTCAAGTGTTGTTATAGAGCATGTTACGCTTTTATATAGCCTTGGTAAGCATTTGGGTAGATTGTTTTACGCTAAAATTAGACGCCCCATGCTTCTGATGACGTCATAGATTCCCGAAATTGAAAATGTTCTTCACGCTTTATGAAGAAACGCTGACTACTTACGCTTTTATCAATTCAGAACGTCCAAGGCTTCCTTGAATGCTAGAAGGCAAGAACGCATCTCATACGACCATTCACAACTATCCGCCAAGCTTCGTTGAATTGTTGAGATTTGAAAGAATCCATTGGTTGTTACAAGAAGCTACCCGCTGTGAATACCTCCTGCTTCTACCCCTCGACAAATTGTTCCTCCTTTCGCTTCATTTGATGACGTACCGATGTTTAAGATTTCCATTCTCTTCGACGATCTTGTTTTGACATGATCCGAATGTAAATGATATTTGACGCTTTAAATAGATCCCTTTGTCAATATTTTTTGCTTGTGATATTGTTCAAACTCCAGCTAGAATCTTCCCTGACATTTGAAGATTTGGAAGAAACGCTACGCATACAAGTCCAAGGCTTCAGTCCGCTTCCTCCTCGCACTTTGATTTTAGTTTGAACGCCGACCTTGTTACGTTTCACCAAGCTTCTGGGTCCGCTAACCTCTCGCTTCTGTATTATGTTGATATTTCATGCTCTTTTGTTCCGTAATCTTACTCTATTTCCTAGTATTATCTGTTTTGCTTGCGATCTTCATGAGATACCCTTTTCGAATTTTCTTTTGACTTTTCCCTTTATATTGGCACCTTGATCCCTTTGCTGACATTATCGAGTCTTGCATAAATCCATTCCCATCATTTCAAAAGATTTTACTCAGCATCACATCAAGGGATGGTAACTTTCCCTATTATGTGCTTGATATGTGCTTCCTTGCACATGATCTCTGTAATGTTTTAAATTAAGCTCTTCCCTGTTTTATTCATGTCTGGGCCCTTTATTTCATGTCATTTAATTCTTGAGTAAATCATTCGGTGCCCTGGGATGCCAAGTTGTAATAGATGGTATTTTAATTCCCCATGTTGCATGTATTCTGTAAGCATGTACAGTCAGATTATTACTGGAATTTCTTCCCTTGTAATGTATTTAGTTTCCAGCTGTACTCTGTTAGTTTTATATGCTTATTTGCACGCTTAAAATGACATGTGTTTACTTGCTTCCTGGTCTTCGGATCTTGTGACACTATGCCTCCATGCGGTTAAGTGTGCTTCATGTGTTTTATGTGTTTTATTTTCTTGTTTTACATCATGTCTACATGAGATTATTGTGTAAATATATCGACGCCCACACTAGTCCAACGCTAAATTGCAATTCTCCTCTCGATTTCCTCTCACTAATCCAAATTAAGTGGGGAGTAGAACCTCTTGACGAGGGCTAGTCCAATGTTGAATCTTAAACTATCATTCACATTGATACAAATTTCACACACTTTTCAATTTCTAGAGTTTCTTCCCATTTTGTACGCCACTATCCCATCCCAGATGCGGAAACATCTCATTTAGTTTTCTTTTATTAAATTAGTGCATTTGCTGGAGATGTCTCTTTAATTATAGTGAGCCTAGTATGGCCTTCCTAGTAGCCCAGCGCACGCCTTTATTTCCCTCTATAAAGGGAGATCTAAAGTCACGAATTTAGTCCCCCCGTGCACTCCATTACATATGTTGCACCTTCCCTTGCACATGCTACATAAGGCATTATTTTAAACGCCATCAAATTCATTCTTAAAAAAATCAACTCTTCTTCATATTTTAGCAATTTAAAGTCAAAAAACCATTTTTTAAATTGTATCTTTTGAAATTCAAGTTCCTTCTTTAATTTAAATTGATCCTTTCTAAAACCAACTTCTTTCTCTTGATACTTTTATAAAATTGTATTTTTAAAACCCTACTTTCCATTTGTTCAAGTCTCATCATTTGTATTTGACCTCCCTGAGGGGATCAAAATTGATGATACAACTAATGTGACTCAATTCCCAATCACACCTCAAGGAGGACAAGCAATACGTAACTGAATGTACCTGTGAAGTAAATGA